>JAYKAV010002142.1:0-398291 GCA_035582835.1 Phoebastria nigripes | reverse complement strand
GGGGGGGGGGAAATTGTAATTAAAAGTAGAACAACAAGACAGAGAGAGGAACAAAACCCAGGAAAAAAAAAACAACTGATGCACCCGCTGACTGATGCCCAGCCAGTCCCTGAGCAGCGATCGCTGCCCCCAAGCCAGCTGCCCCCAGTTTACATACTGAGCATGATGTCATATGGTATGGAATATCCCTTTGGCCAGTTTGGATCAACTGTCTTTGCTGTGCCCCCTCCCAGCTTCTTGTGCACCTGGCAGAGCATGGGAAGCTGAAAAGTCCTTGACTTAGAGTAAGCACTACACCTACTCAGCAACAGCTAAAACATCAGTGTGTTATCAGCATTATTCTTATACTAAATCCAAAACACAGCACTATACCAGCTACTAGGAAGAAAATTAACTCTATCCCAGCCGAAATCAGGACAGGATCAAAGCTGGGAATTGACTTTTCTAGCTCAGAAGGTCTACCCGACATTATTTTTGAGTTTAAAGGACTCGGACTAGTCCGAGTCATGTTAAATTCTCATCTGTTTTGTTAATTAAGATCTTTGTAGCATATATAACTCCAGGAAGGTCTGTCTTCCTTATGCATGTCTGCATCTTGTACTTTTCTCTGCATTAGTGAAGTAATGCAAAAGTAAAATCTATGCAGTGTCCAAATGCAAGAGTTTCAGGTTGTAAAATGATTGGCATATTCTGTGGAAAGACCACAAAACTTTTTTATAGTGCAAAGAGAGAATACATAGGAGCAATATCCACTTGTTTTTTAAAGAGCTTATCTTCTACAGAAGCGGTGATACCAAGTGCCCCTTCACTTGAGTACTCTACATGTCTAACTTAGAGCACTGAATGCTTTTTGAAAACAAGCCCCAATTATCTATTTGAAAATGATTAAAATGTGGAAATTAAAAACCTATCAAAGGTTCTTACAAAGAATCCAAAAATAGAAGATGTTACCTCTTTATGATGTGTGTTTTTTTATAAGACTCTCAAAAATTGTAAGGCATGTTCTCAATTCCATTTGGACTGCTTCCCAGGAACAGTGGCTGTATTGCTTATCTTTTAGGAAGTTGATGATTCTTTGGAAGTACTTTTTCACGCTGAATGTAGTGCTTTTTAGGATCCATGTTTGAAAGCTGTTTCTTGGTTTTGATAGCTCTTCTGACAAACATATCTCCAATTCTTCAATTTGCTGATGAATTCCATTTTGGAATTTCTCAATCTTGCTTGTATTCCAAGCATCAACAGGATGACAAATCAACAAGATTTTTGCTAAATAGTTGGAAGATCTGTTGGAGGAACTCACAGATGATCATTGTGACATTCTTCTGTGTGGCCTTGGTAATCACCATGGGGAATCTGAAATCAGTTGTTTCGCTGAGGCATTGTGGAGGAAAATAGCCACCCATTTTGCACAGAAAGTTCATGTTGTGGTAGTTCACTTTGATTCCTTGGAAAAGGCAAACTGGATGCGAGATTTTGATGTACAATGCCAATGTAATGCAAACTTGCAGTAAACTTCTCTGAAGCAAGATGGTCATGCTGATGAAGTAGTAAGCACTATTTTCCTTGCCTTTTTGCAGATCTGTAAGCTTGCAGTTTCTTGCTTGTCTTGTCTGTGCTCACATGCTTCTCTTTCATGTCTCTGAATTTATTTCCTCTGTATGACATGCTGGGTATTACTCATTTTGTAGGAATTCTGTTTTTATCAACTGTGATCCTGTCAAAGTTTACTGTTGATTTCAGTTTCAAACAGTTGCAAAGGTTTGCTCATTTCTGCTTTGACTGTATTTAATTGAAAAAAGAGTGAGTGAGTCAATCTGGTGAGTCAGAGGACATGGACAGATTAGCAGGTTAGAATCTGGTAAGGGCATTTCATTTTATATTCTTACTAGAACAGGCAGTCTTGCTTTATGCTGAGAAATTTTACCTTTATGCTTAAGTTGGCAAAGACTGTGAAAAAGAATCACATCCCCAGCTGACAGATATGCAGATATGCACTCTAAGCAAAATGTAATTGTATTGATTTAAAAACAAATGTCTCTTTTGGTAGGACAAATTGTTTTGTTTGGGGAGTGGCTTAAATTTTATTAGCAAAAACACACTTGTTGACACAATCATTGACTTAATATGGGCGTATGTTGCTATCACTATGTTGGCAAAAAAAGAAGTATATACAACTCTTAAGACAGAAGCCTTTTTCTCCAAAATCTCTGATAGTTCGCTGCTCAGAGAAGCTTTCTTCTACTTAATCACTTGATAAATCAGCTTAAATTTTTAGAGCCGTAAAGGAAGGCATGCTTTTATGTAAAGAGGAGGAATTCCTTACATTTCAGAGTAAGAAAACTTCTGTTCTGAAGCCTCCTCCTGTGAAGACAAGCTCTCAAGGAGACTGAATTTACTTGTGTTGGTAGCAAAATGTCCTATCTTCAGGACCACTCCAGCCAGTGTAATGCTGGAACGTGTCTCCCAGTGTCTGGCCAGTGTACTTCTCTGAATATCAAGTCTTTGGGCCAGCTTGTAGTAGGACTGCAGGTAGCCACCAGCATGTTAATTGTAAGTGCCCAATACAGTCTCAGCCTTTTGTGATGACAGTTCTGAGATAGTGCTACATGAGCACTGTGGCTTGAAAGTGCTTGGTTGGTTCCTGAGTATGCACTAGCCAAGTACCATGTTTCTAGGTACTGCTGGCTTCTCCTAGTGTGGTACTAGCCCTTTTAACTGGTTCCTGTAATCACAATATGAGAACTCAGTGGTGATTGAAAAGGAAGACTGGGTTGAATATTAAGATAAGCAAAAGTTACAAGGCATTTAGCAGGCAGATTTGCTTCTCTTCTTGTGGGAATCTTTAAGGATTGCTAAATCTATATATGAACCAAAGTGATTTGGTCACTCAAGTGTACAGAGTTTAGAAAGCCAGGGGACATGCCCTTATGTAATTCAGCCTGCATAATTACAGGGATATTTGAAAAAGAATATGGAAAATGTTGAAGCTCAGGAATGTTTGATGTAAGCAGCAAATGAACTCCTGGATGCTCTTGAGATTAGAAAGTATTTTGTTTAAAAAAAAAAAAAAAAATCCTGTTGGTGCTTGGGAGGACCTGTTATAATGTGACAGACTGAAAGATTGCTATGGATAAGCAGTTTCTTTAGCAAGCCACAGGATTACTTCAGCAGTTACACAGTAGGACCCTACTAATATATTAATGCTCCTGTGGTTATTCTTGTTTTGCTACTGCTGATGCTAATGCTGTAGTAATATTGTGGTATTGTCATAAATTACCTACACCCAGAGATCTTCAGAGAAGTTAATTTATGAATGATATTGTGGGGAGGATGTTTTTGTGTTTGAAAGACCAGGCAGAGAATCTAGAAGGCTATGGTAGATTTGATGCATGGATTTGCCACACATATCTTTTGGTGAGACACTGAATTACTTTCTTTTTCAGTTCTTAGTTTTTTTAAAGACAGGATTATTACATTTCTCTTGCTTTTTGTTTGCTGTATCTGTTTGTATTCCTTAGCGCATTTAAGATACGTATGAACTCTAGTGTGTAAGGGACCTAAACATAGTTGGAGGCATTGCCTTTGTTACATATTTTTTTAGTTTTTTTGAAGTCTCTGCACGTATCAAAATGATTTAAGCGAAACTGTAATTAGCATGTAGTGTTAACATGTAGTGTTAGGAAGATCAGAATATATAATTGAATTTTAGTGTAATAAAAGGTTACTGAAGCTTGTACTAGAGGGATAACTATGAGTTCTCCTGAAATTAGATCTATCACAAAAGATCCCAGGACACAGGATGCATTTACTAGTCGTTACACACAGTCTAAAGCAGCAGCAAATATGTTTCTCTGGCTTTTTTTACATTGACACAAAGTTAATGTTAAAAAAGGCAGTAGAGCATTTCTTTTTTTTAACTGAGGGGGTTATAGTATCAGAAAATTCCACAGGCAGCCTTCAGATCACCTGAGATGATATGTTTAGGCTTGGATGATCTGATCTTGCTGATTTCCCATGGTAAGGCCTCTGAGGAAAAAAAAAAAAAATTCTTAGCTTTTAGAGTGATGCTGACAATTTGGATCAGGTCTCTTTGCCTTCAGACCTTTTTAAAAAGAGACATGACACTAAGAGGCTGGAAACCTAGTATTCTGAGTTTAGGAGGCTGTGCTGTGTAGAAGGCAACTTGAAGTAGTCATGTGATCTTGTCTCATCGTGACATCCACAAGTCCCATTTTGCGGGAGAGGGAAGCATTAGCTATATTGCAAAGTGTCTCAGCTCCTCATTTCTAGTATTTGGTCCTGAGACTGGCTGCAGAATGTAGAACAGAGCCATTAAAATTACCATTTAAAACCAAACTAATAAAAAGCTAAGAACCTTACCAATTTAACCTGAGATTTCTGCCTACTGTATGTGTAGCTATATATATAGTATACTGTATATGGAGCTACAGACCTCTCTCTTACGGAGTTGATGGCAGATACAAATCAGTCTGTGTTGTATGTTAGACTGTATGAGTATTAGAGGCTACAAATGTGCATTAATATTACTCCGCTTTACAATATAAGCATACAGTGATTCTGTAGGCTATCCTGTATCATCCTCATAATAACAAATAACAGAGTATTTCTGGTCACTTACATCCGGTGGAGGGCAACTACTGTTCAGATGTAATGAAAATTTCTTCGAGTTGCTGACAAATCCTTTTTATTTCAGCATAGCAGTTTGCTTGTGAGAAATGTCTTGAACAAYGTGGCATGACTGTAGGAAGACTGCTGACTGAGTAGTGATGCAGAATTGCCCAGACATGGTGAGGTGAAGACATAACTATATGTACCAGGTGTGTTTATAATTTAAAAAAAAATTATTTCGTGAGCTAATGAAGCCTGGTTTCTGACCTCCTTTCACTCGATTCTCCAACTCCTCCTCCTCGTGTTCTGTCAAAGCTTTCAGAAGGTAAGACAGAGGACATACTGTAACTAATTTTCAACTCCACATGTGCTGAGTGATTAGGTTTTTCCTTAATGAGGTCAGTAGGCTTGTTTTCATCCCTGTCCAGCTGCTTATTTTGTGAACTCTGGAGGACAGTATTTATTCTGAGGTTTGAACTGCTCTCTCAAATATCATTGAAGCTGGATGATGGTTCGGAAAGTTGTTGTGGGAAGCAAGACAGAGAGTTGGACTGTGTAGCGTCTTGTTTTCGGTTGAGAAGTGTAATAGAGATATAATAACATATTTTCCCTTAAAAAGTTGTTTAAAGTTAATAAAACACATAGATATCATGTCTTTGGAATTAAGCATTATTGTCAAGTGTAGTTGCAGTGGACTTTTTGTGAACACATGTGAAATAAGATGAGGACAGAGAGTATTGACATCAACTTGGTTTGACAACAGGAGTAATAACCATGCCAGGTTCTGCTTGTTTGTTTGTTTGTTTGTTTGTTTTTTCTCCCCCCAGGTAAATGTTAGTGTTTCAGATTAGCTTTGTTTCCCCTGCGGAGATGGTCACCTCATGAAAATGATCATTACCAGCAGTTCTAACAGCCTGCCCTGGTAATGATCTTGGCTCGAGGATTAAATGTTAAATGGTCACAGAGACACTTCTCTCTGTGGCTGATGGATTATCAAGTAACAAAGTTGTTGCTGAAGGCTCTCGTAAGCCTTGACAGGAATGTGTGATCACATAGGTTCCTGCAGCAGGGCAGATTCCAAGTTGGGAACAGCTTATGTTGCTCCATGAAGATATGGCTGTATCTGTTCCCTGCTGCCATGTGCATAGGAGTGTTTGGGGTACCATCCATTCTCACACTTCACACTACATCAGAAATAGTTCAGACTTCCTACTTGAAGACCCCCAATGAATCCAGTGACATTCAGTTCATTTGCTGTGTAGACTGTGACTCCAGAGTGAAGAACTATTTGTACTGTGTGTTTTGCTACTTAGGATTTTGCAGAAGTCTGTCTGTGAAAGAGCTAGGTGGGTTTCCTAAGCCCTTTCTCAGTCTTTGCTCAATAAGAGATTGTTTGGACTATATGGGAGGAGATCGCTTCTGGAATTAGTGAATTGGCGCATGTGCCTTTTAATGCAGTGCAATTAGTAAGTGGTCTAGGCTTTTTGTGCCAATGCTTATTTTGAAATTGCTCAGCACACGTGACAGGCAACTGAGCTGGCTAGCGCATGACAGATCAGTGTTTTGGACAGCATCTGAACACGGGAACTTTTGATGTGCCGAAACTGTGAACCAGTTCACTGTAAAGCTTATTTCAAAACCTATAGGAATGACAGCTTTAAAACCCTTGATAGAATAAAGAGTATAGGTTGCCAGGTTTCTGACTGGACACTTGCATGTTAGGCAAAGAGAGGTACTGTGGCAAACTGCCACAACAGGCTGCAGTGCTATAAACTTACTCATCCCAATTCCACAGTGATTGACGCTGACCAGCTACACCCTCACTTTAGAGGCCTAGCAGTCACCTTCTGTGAACCATAATTCCGATTAGCTGTATGGATGTGTATCAGCACTGTGGTTGGAGTGAATGTTGAATGCTGCAAGCAGAAAGCAGCTGTGGGCCCCAAGCCCCCACCTATTTCTAACAGTGAGGTTAACAAGTTTCTGGAGAGATTGATGATTTCCTGGAAAAGCTAAAACTGGGCTCAGTGAATGAGTCCCCTTTTAGTCCAGTACTCCTATTGACTGAAAAATAACCTGACCTGGAGACCCTGAGAGCTGCAAACTTTCCTAAAGCTTCTTTCCTAAATGCCACTCTTGCTTTTGTAGAGATTTATAGCAGAATCTTGGCACTAATGAGGAGAGAGAGGAATTCAAACCAATAAGAGTATTTTAGTGTCAGATGTAAAACACACACCTACCACGTAACAACATACTGAAGGGGCTAAAAGTTTTTTAGTGTGAGTACGCCCTTGGGTTGCTGTTTATGCAGCAGGATTTATCTGCTGTGCAACTGTTGTGGTTTAACCCCAGCCGGCAACTAAGCACCACACAGCTGCTCGCTCAGTCCCCCACCGGTGGGATGGGGGAGAGAATCAGAAGAATAAAAGTGAAGAAAACTCATGGGTTGAGATAAAGACAGTTTAAAATAGGGAAAGCAAAAGCCGCGCACGCAAGCAAAGCAAAACAAGGAATTCCTTCACTACTTTCCATCAGCAGGCAGGTGTTCAGCCATCTCCAGGAAAGCAGGGCTCCATCACGTGTAATGGTTATGGGAAGACAAATGCCATCACTCTGAACATCCCCCCCTTACTTCTTCTTCCCCCAGCTTTATATGCTGAGCATGATGTCATATGGTATGGAATATCCCTTTGGTCAGTTGGGGTCAGCTGTCCTGGCTGTGTCCCCTCCCAACTCCTTGTGCACCCCCAGCCTACTCACTGGTGGGGTGGGGTGAGAAGCAGAAAAGGCCTTGACTCTGTGTAAGCACTGCTCAGGAATAATGAAAACATCCCTGTATTATCAACACTGTTTTCAGCACAAATCCAAAACAGAGCCCCATACTAGCTACTATGAAGAAAATTAACTCTATCCCAGCGAAAACCAGCACAGCAACATCTCTATATTGAAAGGGTGAAGCAACTGAAATTTCTCTTGCAGGTCCCAAATCACAAGGTTTTACAAGGTGAACCCCTGAGATGCACCACTGTTTTGGCAGGTGTGTCAGTTTTGGTTACCTGTGATGCTACATCAAGTTAAAATAATAAACTAGAAATGTTCTGTAAGAAAAACTCTTGCAGTGGTGGCATCATTGTTTATACCATAATAGTCTAAGGACGAGGGAAGAGAATTATTTTCATTCAGTCAACACATTTGGGAAAGTGTGTTTTGATAAGTGAAGGGAAAGTGCTGTTCTGGCTTTATGGCTTTTTCTACCCATCTCATCTCCTTGTTTTGGGCCACCTTTACTTTGTAGAGATGTTATTTCATCCGCAAAGGGAGTCCATGTGTTAACTTGGTGAGTGGTTTGTGGTTTGTTTCTTTTTTTTTTTTTCTCTGTAGCTTATGCAGCAGCTTCATTCAAAATGCTCCACAGGAAGGGTGTTGACAACTGCTGTTGCCTACCAAGCAACTAATAATTATATGATGCACCTATTCTCTCCCAGCATGGGGTAAGAATGAAGGGGAACTCCCAGCACTGAGTGCTTAGCACTGAAATTCTTTTTTCTGGACAGAATCTGAGCTGAAGGGTTGAGTCTTTGCATCTTTGTAAAGAGAGTTGGGATGGGATACTCAAATAGACTTTTGGATCTTGAGGAGAGGAGACCAATGGTAAGCTGTTTCTAAGGAGTTTAATTTCTTATAAGGAATGTCCTTATAAGTAGTATATACCCCTGTAAGTAATACCTTTATAAATATAATACATGATATTTCTAATGGGGTCTTGAACAAGGTAATTTCCTGAATTAAAATATTTTTTCCTTAATTTTGTTGTGGTTGTCAGCACCAGAAGTGTTATTAGCAAATGGAGGCCTGGTTTCTTCCTTTAATGGGATAGTGATAATTCAGCTTGGAGGAGATGCATTCGGTTCCCCTGATCCAGAGTACTTGGTGCCAGAAAACCATTCACTGTGACAGAGTCCGAACCTACACACAAGTTGGAAGTGTACAGAAATCACTTGAATAAGTTCAAACATACAGAGGCCTTTACTCTAGGTGCCCCAAGGTGAATGAGTAACTGTTCTGTTAATCACAGGTTGATGGACAGATGTGCTATGTTGGACAGAGGCAAAGGAATGAGAGAGAAGATGCTGGGCGTTGGAAACTCAAGAGGTTTTGCATTTTCTCACATCAACTAAGTTTGCCCCTTGATACTATTTTTCTTCTTCTTCCTCAGAACTTACCGTTTTCAGACAGGGACCTTAGGCAACATCTTAAAAATCTCTTCAGTCTAAAATCTTGCTATTCCTTTGGAAAGTGGTACAGTTTCCAGAGCTAAGAAACAGACAGTGAGGAAGAGGTGACTATCAAGCAGTTAGATGAAGAACTAGAGTACATGCAGGAGACAAAGCTGAACTCATAAAGTGAATCAAATTCATGCTGTACTCTTCTATCTGTCCCAAAAAATCTAGTGAGTCGTATCCATACTTTTTCCAGTAACTTCAGCTGGCACCTCCCACTTCTACTATTTTCTGCTCTGCTTGCAGGTTGAACAGTTTAATAATTATGACCATGCCTATTCTAGTTTAATGACATTGAGACTTTAAGAGCAGTGCAATTTCCTAGCAGGTCAGAGAAATAACTTCCTGAGGCATAAGAAGATGACACGTTTGTGCTACCCATTTTTCTGACATCTTAAAGTCCAGACTTATTTCATTTCCAGTGTGAATCTGTTGGATCCAGAGGACGCCATTATCCAGTGGAAATTGGGACATATGTTGTTTCATTGAGCAGGTTCAGGCCGAGTTAAACAGAGGTGCCAAAGTCTGCTTCAAGTACGTGTTTGGAGTCTAGCTTTACGAACAGATGGCAACTCCAAATGAGGCAACTATGGTTTTCTTCCTTGGTCTGCTGTTGGCCTGCTGTGTGACCTTGGGCAAATGACTTGCTCTCATGTTTCTTGCTTTCATCTGCTGTTCTCAAAACACTTGAGGAGACAAATATTTTACGTAAGAGACAGTGGGATTTGTTTTGATAAGAATTTTGTGGTTATATCTTACAGCAGAGAGAGGGGCCATTTGAAAACCAGGTCTTTCACTATTATAATAAAGTAGCTTTTATAATCTGATTTCTTTTTGGTTTATTGTACTGATAAAAGGCACCAAACACAACTTTATTACATTAATGACCTTTAAAGAATTATAAAGAAGGAAAATTCCTCTTGGGTTGTACAGCTCATTCTGCTTGCAGGTGTAGGTTTCTTACTTCCTAGCTTTTTCTAGTGCTTTGTGCTAGCAATTTACTGGTTTCTGCAGTGTCACCAAATGTGGCTGACTGCAGGAGCAGTGTGCTTCCATTGGGTATGTAGGGGACAAGAGAGTCCTAAAATGTAATGTAGAATACTGATGGCATTCCACTGTAATCCCTGAACAAAGTCTTGATTTGACACTACCTTTAAGAGACCTTGTCTTGCAACAAAAATGCTTAGGCTGAAAAGCCCTCTGCTGAAGCATCTTGCCCTTGGTGATGGAGGAAAAGAATAGAATGAGCTGCTAAAAAATATGGCTGATCTCTGTAGTGCACAGCACAGGGGATGCATATTTAACTCCCTTAGTGTCCTGAGAGCAGAGGAATTAGCAAAAATAAATTTTTACTTGCAAAATCCTTGGGAATTTTGCATTCCTTCCTGACTGCATATCTAGGCAGCTTTTCTCTCTCTTTTATGAGGGATTTGGAGGAAGCAGAACTTTGCTTCTGCTTTTTGCTTTAGACAATCTTGAGTCCTGCTGTGTGCTGCTTTACAAAATACAGTTACCCAAATGCAAGTGCCAGGTCACTTTTTTAGGCAGAATTGCAAATAATGTTATTAATGATCCACCTCTTACCAGTAAAACTGGAGCATAAGCTGGGAGAAGTCTGTGTAACCCAGCCCTCCCACTCAAACAGATAGGTTTGCTGCAGAGCCAGTCTCCAAAATTCTCTGGATGGCTGCTTTCCATCCATCCAGACTGCAGAATCCACATGGGATGATGGATGAGAGTCTGCTGCGATGACCTCATTAACTGATACCCTCTTTTCCACGTAGTATCTTCTGCATCATACTGTAAACTAACATGGTAACAAAACAGAACTTACCATATAAATAAAGGCCTGGAGAGAGAGCAGTGCCAGTCATCACCAATAGAAACCATCAGCTTCTATTTTCCAAAGTCTGGCATAACGCTGTTCTCATCTAGAAACTAGTTAGGATTAAAAGATGGTCATAGCTTGAGGTCTTTTAAGAGAAAGTGAGGTAGGTCTAAGGGATTAATTTATGCTGTAGTAGAAGGCTTCACATGATAATAGGGAGTGCATATGATTTATTAGATAAAGGATTTAGCCATAAGAGTCTGAATTCAACTGGTTACAGCCTTTTAATATAATGCCTAGTGCTTCATGGCAACCTATTCAATACAATGAAAATAAAATAAGGTGACTGGAAGGAGCCTGTATTTGTAAGGGCATGGGTGGAGGCCATGTAAGACCATTTGAATTTAGCAGTCATTTGCCTTGGATAGGTAAGATCGAGAATAGCTTCCGGGGAACTAGCAAGAGGGAGGAGCGAGAAAGATATGTTAGTATCTGGTGTTTTTCATCAGGGCCAAATTGTTCAATATATTTCTAACAGTGTTGCTTAAAAATTGTTACCGAGTTCTCACCAGCATGTTCACACTCAATGGAGTTTCAGGTGTTACACACCTTTGCAAGTAAGGTTACTTTAATGAAGGCCAGGAGGGCTTTCTCTCTGCCATGGTAGTGGCTAATCTGCTTACATTTCTGAACTCTTTGTTATATTTTATATCTGCGTGTACTGAGTCAATGGAATTGCCTTGTGTTTAAGAGGAATAAGTCTGCAAAGAGTAACTTTGAAGTTTCAGTGCAGTATGTGCGAGGACACCAGTGGCTGCATTAAAACCATAAGGCCCCCAATGGAATTAGATAGAAAGTGCCAGGGATTGGGTTTTTTTTTTATTGTCCTGTAGATTTTAAGTCTTGTGTGTATGAGAACATTAGGTCTCATAATCTGTTGCAGCAATATCATCTGCCATGGGAGGCACTTCTACACTGCTGTATTAAAATTCAGTAGAGGAGTATTACTCTGTCTTTTTAGTGAAGACCCAATATAGTATTTACATAAAAATAATTCATTTCTAAAAATATCTTGCATCAGAGAATCACACAATGTTTTCCTTGGATGTATTAATGAAACCTTGTTTTACATATAAGCATTACTGTGCTTTTGTTAAGACAGTAGAAGAAAAATGGGCAAAGGAGCATGCCCATAATCTAATGATGTGCTAGTGATGAGGGCATGAAGGGATGTTAAGGATGGGATCTGCAGCTTCCAGGTTACACTATAAGACTTGCACATCTGGGCTCATTACCTTAGGCTACCTTTATTGTCAGAGGAGACAGATGAGCATTTTTAAGGTTGATGCATCTGATGTATTTTACATGTCTGGGATGAGATGAGTTGTGTTGTAGAAATGCGTTTCTCTTCGTTAACTATAATGGGAGTCTAGACAAGAACCAAATGTGTCAAAATCTACAACAGAAATACGTACCTTTGAACAGATGATTCCCTTCCCAAAGGTTCTAGCTGTAATCCCTCTGTATCTTACCACTACCCTACACCTCATCCCAGAAGAATTAATTTCCTGGGTTTATGTACTTTGCTATGACAATAACCCACACGCCTTACCTGAAAGCTTTAACTTTTGCCACGTTCTCAGTCACGGCAGTGGCAGCTGTGCTTGCTCCTGCTGGACTACTGTATTTATCTGTGCCAGAGCCCCCAGTGTTCTGCATTAGGGGAGCATCGATTAGCCTGAGTGTACTGATACACTGTTCTCCAAAGGGCCAGAAGGCCTCCCTAGTTTTTGTGCTCTGAGGGGCGTAGTGTAGCGACACTTTGAGGACTGGACTGGGCTGGTAACCACAAAGCCAACACATTTCTGTGTCCTGGGTGTGCAGTGATGAAGCATCAGTGCTGGCTAGGTCAGGTGGCTTAGGTGATCAGGCTGTGCTCAGGATGAGATTGTCTGCCTGGCTGGAACTGTGTTGTCCCTGTAAATCGTACAGTCAAAATTTTTTCAGTCCTAAGCCCTTTCAGAATTTAGCCCGTTTAGGCAATGTCAGTCCAGAGGCATAGTTGCCTTACTCTCCCTTCTCCAGGTTTCCCACCCAATAAGCTACTGATAGATAACTAAGAGTTGTTGGAGTTGCTTGTTAGGAACTTTGTTCATGCACTTACTTGATTTAATATGTGTGGTTGTTTATTATGCCATATAATCAGACATTTGGTCCAGAAAGGTGGAGTTGCTGAGTTATTATTTGTAATTATTAGATTTCTAAGGCAGGGCCATTAGTTGCTTTTAATATGGGCTTCTGCTCAGCAATGCAGTAAATTAAGCTGATAGATAATACATTATTGTGTTGTTCATATTGCCCTGTCACTTGTAAATTGTGGGGTTTAATTATGTCCTGATCACTGTGTTTATATTGCTGCAGTAACACTGTCAGGCATTTGTATTAAATTCAGCACAATCTGTACTGTTTTTAATGATCAAAGCTAAGCTGCTCTTTAGACAGGTCAGTCTTGTTTTATTAGTTAAACTAAAGGAAGGAATGTACAATGGTCCAGTGTATTTCATCTGATGTGAAAGCTATTTTTCAAACATGTCTAGGACTCTTAAATTCCGAGATTTATGTTCAAAAGCACTTGATGGGAAGCACACAAAAAAATCAGATCCACTAAAAGTGTATTTTTGCCATGATTTTTCATGTTGAAAGACCAAATCTTTGTTGGCCCTCCAGACTACCCTCTTACCACTTATGTTAGGTAGAAAGGAGACAGAATTACCATTAGTGGGCCAGTTTAGTACAATATTGTAGAAAGGAGCAATTKCGAGTGCATTTTCTGAAACGTTAAATCCTCATGAAGAATTGGCTCTTAAAGCTTCGTAGTTAGGAGGTCCTTATCATCCCATTGCATCTCATGGTTGACAGGTGTAGTATTTCCGGAGGTGGTTTCTTCCTTTAACAAAAATAGTTAAGAAGGACTGTTACTACTTATCTTCCACAGGGTCATCATCATAGTTTTCCTCTGGAACTAATGTACTGCACTACTAGCAGGTATTTGTTTCAGATCTGTAAACATGAGTGAATGTGTATGGGTACGATAACATAGAAGGACTAATACTCAGTCTGCAAAAACTGACATGGAAACTGGATTTTAAATTTGAACTTAAGTGGGAACATGTTTTCCCACAAAAAGATTGCTGCTTTACTTTAAGAAGGCGTTAATTTGATCATGGGGTAAATTTAAGTCCTTACAGGATAGTTTTGTGCTATTCTGTTCTCCTTTTTACCTCCGTCTTGGCAAAGCAAAGCATGCCTCAGTTCTTATTCTCTGCTTAGAGCAAGTATAGCTTAAATGAGAATTTGTCTTTATACTAAAAGTTTATTCCTGAAGATCTTTCGGTGTGTATGCTAGTGTTGCAGCTCAGACAGTAGGATAACAGTAGGGGTTGTTTTAGTTTTCAGGGATACTGAGGCCTGAAACAATGAGCTGATTCCTTTTGTATTCCCCATAGATGTCACCTTTCCTCAGTCCATTTCATTATACCTTCACACAAAAAAAGAAGTGCGGCTGAACCAATTCACTTGTTTGGGTTGCTGCCTGCACTCTTGGAATCTGTTCCAGCAAAGTCTCATCTTCTAATGCTCACGTGAACAGTAGTGCAGCAGTGCACCATCTGCACCCTAGACTAATTGTATTCATCTGATAACGTCTTAGAAACCAAAACATTATGAAGTCTTAAGCAGACAAGAAGCGTAATGCTTGACATAATGTTTCATGCGTTTTTTCAGTGAAGCTGTTCTGTAACATCTGCCTGATACTGGAATAAACCATGCAATTAATCTAACAGTCCTAATGACAAAGCGATGTGACAGATCAGAAGCAAGCATATAAGGTTACCCTTTACCCTTTAGCAACCGTATGTTGAAATCTCTTTTGTGCAAGGCACAGTTCAGGTACAGAGTATGCAGTTTCACAGTGTGGATACAGTATCTCTGTCACACAGATGAAATATGAGTCAGTATATCCAAAGACTGCTGTCAACAAGCAAAAGTTTTATGTGTCCAGCCTACCACAGATGACAACTGTTCTGTGGAGTTTTGCAGGGTATTATGTCATTTGGCTTAAGGGCTGTTGGATAGGTACCTGTGTATTAGAAATTAAGGGTTATATTCTGCCTCCACTGGTGTGTCTCTTGAAATGTATAGAATGTGAAGGGAACCTGTTATATCTCTGTAGGCCAGAATAGCTGCATATTACATCTGTGTAACTCTCTGTAGATGTAATCCACTTCACTAAATTGTATTGGACTTTGAATACTACAGTTTGCCCGGGGCCTACACAATTTCAGAAGCACCCTTATGTTTTTATTACATTCTCAAGACTTACCAATATGTTTATAATAAAGTAAATCTCAGTTAGGCCTTTAGAGAGGTCTGGATAGACTTCTGAAAGTTATCTGTTATCTTGTGTTGAAATATGTCAGCATGACCATTTTACTGCTGTGAGCTTAATTTAACTCCTTCTGTTCAATCCAGTGATCGAAATATATGTGAATCTGAATGTATGCTTGCATTGCAAGTTAGCTGCTTATTTTTTCATAGTCAGAACATTTTAGTTTTGCCTGTTGTCTAGTTTTTTTGCTTTTAGTAAGTAGTGGAAAATGTAGTGCCAGTGTTCATTTTTGTTTTAATATAAAGAAGTTGGAGCTCAAAGAAACAGAAGAGTGATGATGCTTAGCAGAATTTGGAAAATCCTGATTTTCTGGCAGTAGTAGATTATTGCATTGTAATTATAACTGGTGTAGTCAGTATTTGAAGTTTTCTCCTATATTTATCATGTTCCTTTATAGGGATCGTATTCTCTAAATTTATATATTACTTATACCACACTTTTCATGACAGCTTAAGCAGGTGTATTAAAGAATGAATCACAGAGTAGTGAATTTTATCTTGAATTCCCAGGTGCGCCACATCAGTCTGGCTCTGAGCTAAATGGAGCTAATCTCGTTTTATTTTAGAGCAAGCAGGTGAAGAATTGGGTGATAGGCTCTGGTCTTACGGGCTGTATAACTTGTAGTATGTTGTCCTGTTCTTAAAACAGGAAGTGCGCAAGAAGAATACTTCTCTAATTGCATGTACTCCCACACACATGCAATAATTTAATAATTGAACCTGTCTGCACATGATGATATGAAGAGCAGCAAACGTAGGTGGTTTACACTATCTTTGTATATTTGCCTGATTGTTTTCCATAGTTGTACCTAGGGTTAGAAACTCAATAGAGACAAAATGGGATGTAGCCAGCAGCCTTTGCTTTTGTGCCCGCTGTCAGCCTTCTAAATTGCTGTTCAGCTGGCACTTAAACCAAAGCCTGTTGCAGTTCCTGGACGTGACTGTGAGCAACRCTAAGCAGAGGAGTGAAGAAAGGGAGGAAGAAAAAAGGCACAAGGAAAATGAAGAGGGTATTTTGGAACAAAGAGAGGACTAGAAATTCCTTATAGAGAAAAAACAATAGGGGAAAGCATTTCTGAATCTTTGTCTGATCTTATAGCATTGCTGAGATGTGTGTTTTCAGCGTGTGAAGCAGTATGGGAGAAGCTGTCTATTAACTACCATCCAATTTGCTGTAATCATAGCATCTGCAGATACACCTCCAGTGCTTTGCACCTTGGTACTCCTTGGGTATTATTGGTGGTTCCTAAAGAAATATCTGTAGTCTCAGTTTCAAGTCTTGCTGGAGCCAGAGTAGTGGTCTGCAAGACAGTGACTCCCTCAAATAACTGCTTGCTTAGAAACTCTTCTAAGTAAAACTTGGACTTCTGCCCCTGCTGTATTAGGGTAGGGATTCAGCCTTCCGAGTTAGTCACCTGGGTGGCATGCTTTTCAGAGAGCAGATGTATTATTATTTGGGAGTGCTCTTGGGATCTGTGGTGATTGCTGCCTCAAAAATTATGATGACATCTGCCTCTCTAATAGCAGATATTGTGTGTGATACAGCTGGGTTTACTCAAATAATTTGGGACTGGATCAAAACCATAATGTATGGAATGCATGGGTGGCAAAAGATTTGATTGAAATGGGATAAATAATAGCAAGGTAGCAATGCAATTTTCTAACCATTTATTTGTGTAGCAACCAGAATGATGAAAGCATCCTAAAGGGCAGTAGGGCTAAGGCTATTTTGGCTTAATGCCAATTTAGGACTAAATTAGAAGTGCTAAAATTTGTGTGAACATAATTAGCATTCTCAGTATTGTTAAAGATGCTGTAAAATTCTAATGGATAAATTAAAATTTTGAAATAAATATAATAAAGCCATGTAGTAGAAGTGCTAAATATATAGTGAAAAAAAAATTCTCAACACCATTATCTTCTGGGTGTTGCAGGATGTGTGTTTCTGGTAGGAAGTAGGAGAGGGAAAGAGATACAGATCCTGGGCATGGAGACATTCAACAGTGTAACAGATACTCTTGTTTCTATTATGATGTAAGCCAGGGTATGGCATCTAGGCCACTGTCTGGATGAATGGATGAAAAGCGTGTTCCTGATCCAAGTGCTTCCCATTTGGAAGACTGTACAAAAGTGAGGGGAGGGTTGTGGTAGGGTAGAAACCTCAGGTGCTAATCACCTTCTAAGACCAAGCAATAAGTGATGTTTTGGGAGGATGTTCTTTGGTGTTGTTTTTCTTAAGTTAAATACAATTAACTTGAATGTACAAATTATGATTTATGTAAGGTTCTCCAAATTATCTGCAAAAACTGTATCTTGCAGCCCTCCTGGGAATACTTTTAAGTCAGTTTTCCAGCAGCAGAATATTAGTGGATAATGAAGTGCTATGTATTCAGATTCTCAATCTGAATTGGGAGTGAGCTGTTAAAAGAATAAGATAGAAGACTCAGAGTCTGAGTGCAGGTAGTGCAGATAGTGCAGGGCTGTTTACCCCAATGACTTCTCCACACATTTTGGTGGCTTTCCTGTTTCTGATCTCACAAAGCCTGTTTTCTCCCTTCAGTGATCTTCTGGGGGTTTTTTTGCTATAATTACTCTGAATCAATCTCTGCTTCTGACGTCTTAAGGGTTACGTGAGTGTGTGAGTCTTATGAAATCTTATTTTGAGGGAATAAGAATCTTACTGGTGTATGGGTTATAAGCATGTGTTTAGTGATATACTGGAGGTGCTGTGAATCCCTCCACTGCTGTAACCGCTGTAACCATCTGTTGGTTTGGATGTCTCTTTGATAAGACGGCCTCTCCTGCAATATGTGTTCCGCAGCATCTACACTCTCTTAGCGAAAAGTGCCAGGACTTAGGTGCCTTTTAGCAGTTCCCTCTAAAGCTCATCTGTCCAGCTCTGCTTTAGGAGATGTGAGACCATGGGATGAGTACGGTGGGAAGTGGCCTTAAAGTTTCAAGGGTTCATTAAGAAACATCACCACAGAACCTCCCTACTGACATTTTAGTTATACCAGCAAATAAAAGTTTGTAATGGTGTTGCTCTGGTCGGGGCCCAAGACAGACAGAGAACTTCCTTTGGAGTCACAGCATGTGCTACACGCAAGTGTACAAGTAGAAACAGGAAGCTATCAGGTTTTCTTTTTTCTTGGTCAGAAATTGTTGGGGAGTTGCTGAAATTATGGTGTGGGAAACATGCTGCATAAACTAGTTCTGTAGGAGAAAGCTTAGCCACCTTGACAACTGCCACCTTCAAACTGTGCCAGCTTTACAGTCAATTTTTGATTAAAATCAGCAACTGGCTTTTAGTTAGAGCTAAACTGAGCAGTGCTAGGCTGTGGGGAACCACTCTGGTTCAAAGCAGAGTCCTTCAAGTGGCACCTTCCAGAGATGGTCAGCTGTGCTTTCCCTGTCTGCTGGCAGTTATGGCCACACAGACCACAAGGAGTACTCAATTATTTTTCTTCAGAGTAAACTGCTTGCTATAATGGTCAGGAAAGGACCCTCCCTGCTGGTCATTTTTGCATGTTGTATGAATAATGATTTTTGTTCACTTCTTTCTGTAGTATTGGGTATTTACTGGCCACAGCTGTGGGCAACTTGGTTTGAAAAGCCAGATCCTTAGCTTGCAAGCTAAGCTAAAAGCTTCTTTTTATACCTGTTAAGATCTTGGTCCTATAGCTCTGTCACAGTAAATTCTTTTGTGCATGGTTAACAGCAGAGTACTGCATAGTGCAAAATGGTTTAGGGGAACACAAAAACCTGATCTCAAAGCTAGTGCTTGATGAGAGATGCTCTGACCACAAACTGTAAAGAGTAATCAAATACTGTACTTCTACCTATAAAGTGCTTACTGCAGGGACTAATTAAAAAAACACCCAAACCCTCCTTCCAGATCAGTTTGTGAATAGAAGTTTTGTTTGCTGTGTTAAATGCCTTCTGAAGCATAGTACGGGTTAAGCAGTGTGTAGAAAAGGCTTTGAAAGTAGTTTAGTTCACTAGAAAGGTAAAGTAGAATCATAAACTGGAAAGTTATTCTTTGGTGCGTAGGGGGAAGAAGGCAGTTCCATAGTTGTTCCCTACAGCATATTGCTAGAGCGTTGCTCCTCTAGTGCTGGTGCATTATGGTCTGTGCAGAACTACTCAGACAATATGGTCCTGGCTACTTACTATCTCCTCAACTGCATTAAAGGACAGCACGTTTTTTCTGTCCTATACTCTCCCCAGGTGAACAATCCTTGTTACAGCAACAGTTGTATCATGAATTGGAGAGGAGGCTGGCTGTCCTCAGAGGAGGTAGTTACTATCCTCAGTGTTCTTTCCAATTTTAAGTGTTTGGTATATCATGTCTCTGACTTAATTTACTTGCTTTCATTATATTTCAGGTATCACAGATGGCAAAGGAAACACTGTTTTTTTTCTCCAAGTGAGTCCTGCAAGACTGCTGATTTTTTGCTCTGGAGTGTGGATGATTACCTCACCCCAGGTATTCTGTTTCTAGCCTGGTTTATGGGGGGTGCATATATTTAGCAGATTCTCTGTTTTCCCCCCTGTGCATAATAGTAGGTCATTTTGACCAAATGATAAGGTTGAACATGATAAAGTTGCAGGGTGGTAATCAGAATGGTTTTCCGGAGAAAAATCTCTTCAGCCATCAAGTCAGTTTAGTCCAGCAAGTTAAGACCAACATACAAATCAACATGGTGGATGATTTATTTCGCTGAATTTTGAATGCACAGATCACACAACTAGACACTTATGACCCCACCACTAACTGCGGAGGCTATGTCTTGTGACTGCATGCAGCTGAAGCACAGTATGACTTGCCAAGTTGCAGGCTACCAGTACACCAGACGCTTGACCTACAAAATCATCATCTCTCTTAGATCTGTGAAATCTTTCGTATTCTTCAAAAGACACATGTACAAATACCCTGCCTTTGTCTCCTTGGTATGAGTTTGAAAATGTCCATAATCAACTGTAGTTGCTGCCACTCTCCCTATCTGCCATACTGAGCACTTTGATCCAAGCCGCAGGGAGCAAAGATTTATTCTGTTGTTTCACACACTTAGCTTTTCTGATAACCATGCAGAGCTGTGGTTTAAAGTCAATGGATTGGGTCCTACAGCTGCTGGAGCTCCATTTCAGGACAAGGTTTTAGATTTATGGTATAAATTATTGAAAGATATTTGCAATTAAAGTATTGGGGGTTTTTTTTGTATTCCTCCATTTGTAAAGAACTATGCATTTTGCCTTGTCTTGATCAGCCCTGCTTTATAAAGACAGATAAATCCTATCTCTTCTTTGTTAATACTGAAGCTACCTTCACTGTCCTCCTACCAGAGTGTTTAGTGCCCATAGCAATCCCACTCAGTTTTGAGTTATTGGCAGTCAATTCGAGGGGCTGCACAGGTCAGGCTTGACCTCAATTACTGACTCCCACATGATTTTAGGCAAATTTTGTCTCTCAGCAACATGGAGTTAAGGGTAATTTTTTGTAACTGAAAATCACCATGCCCATGTTGAGAATTACCAGCGTTTGTTAGAAGGGGTGCAGCGTACCAATTGAAGATGCCATAGCCTCCTTGCAGATCTTTGCTTTGGAAAACATCTCTGAAATCCTGAGCTGTTTAGGACAGTTGCTGAGGCACTGTGTCACCAATCTGCCTCTCCCGTGTCCACTCTCCTCACATTAACTTGAGTTTTGGTGGGAGAAGCCAGACTAAGGCTAAAGGTTCTGAATGGATGTCAGCTGACCTTCTTACATCTGGTTTTCAGTATCTATGCTTGCAGGAAGTCCTGTTTTCTCTATGGAGTGTTGACTCTGCCTTTGTATCTCTGTTTCTTTGCATGCTTTCCCTGGACAAGAAAATGAGTGGTTTTAATTGAAATGTCACTGATGATTTAGACTTTTTTCTTAAAACAGAACATGGTTTCCTAAAGCTAAGATTTAGACCAAAAATAAAACTGAGTTGGGCCACTGCATGCAGAGTAGGGCGCTTGAAGTTCTAGGGGATAAACTACTGGTTTCTAGCAGATAAGTGATTATATTGCCTTGTGCAGAAAGACCTGCCCTCTGGTTGATCTGTACACAAAGGAGGAGAGTAAGGCCCTGACATGAGGTCTGAGACCACATTTTTGTGTCTGCATGTTTTGCTGTTCCCTATCACAAGACCTGACTGGCATTTTTTTCAACAGACTTCAGTCGACTTAGTTTTAGGCTTTTGTATGGGAATTGTGTGGATGTTCTGAAAGTGTAGGAGTGAGCAAGAAATCATATTTTAACTCTCTCACTGTCTACTCAATTGTGCCAGTGCTTTTAAAAGCCAGAATGTAGATTTTAGGAGTGGACTAAGCTGAACAGAACAAAGAGATTTGTGAAGTTCAACCGTAGTTTAATAAGGAGTTCTTATTGTCTTGTCAAAGGAGAGCGTTCAGAAATTTTAAAGTAAAGCAAAAGTAAAATTTTGGCTCTGTTGAAGTCAGTATCAGAGCTCCCGCTGACTGCAGCATAGTCAAAATTTCATCTTCAGAAACAGGCTGGAGTCAGAAATGAAACAAGCTGGAGGAGACAAATGTGTATTGTCATAGAGAATCACCATGTAATTTAATTTGTATCTCYTCTTCTTCTTCAAGGCCATTAAAATTTTCTTACTCCTTTCACCTGTCCTCTGTATATTGTTTTTAAAGGAATGAAGGATAACAGTTCTCTGTTGCAGCAAATGCTGCAGTAAGCATGCTACAGAAGCGTAACAACCATACACTGTTGTGGTGAGGACTCCATCCAGAGAGATTGAAAGATACTGGCAGAAGCAGGGTTAGTGAGCTGGTTCTATTGCTACTCCTACTGCAGTAAGTAAGCAGAACCACCCAATCCACCAGTATGGTAACTGTTTACAAGAGCAATGCTTGTAACAGCAGCTGGCGAAACAAGGCACATGCACTCACAGAGGCTTTGCTTTATTAGTGGTGGAAGAAGGTAGCAGGTCACAAGGCTTGGTAACTGAAAGTACAGGCTGCTTGTGTACTTACAGATAATGTGGTTTAGTGACTGTGCTTGCACGTGAGCTAGCCACAGCTCAGACCATTAAAAGCCTGTGAACCAGGGAGAGAACTGGAAGAACCTGGGTGTGTAACAAAAAAACAGCATTCAAAGGGACTGTCAGAACTGCATGCTTTACTGTGATCTGTCACGCTGTCAAACTTCAGCCTCGGTAGTTGCCTGGGAGTTCCCCACCTGCTTTGAAGGTTTGGGAGGTCTGAAATGATCATGGCAAACACTGTGATTCACTAAAGTGGCTGTGGCTGAAAAAGCACTCCCACAGGTTTTCTAT
Source organism: Phoebastria nigripes (assembly GCA_035582835.1). Taxonomy (NCBI): domain Eukaryota; kingdom Metazoa; phylum Chordata; class Aves; order Procellariiformes; family Diomedeidae; genus Phoebastria; species Phoebastria nigripes. The sequence goes on along the minus strand of JAYKAV010002142.1, from coordinate 375,774 downwards.
TCCATTTGTCCCATCCTCTGCCTTCCAAACAGATGTTTCCTTATGCTGTCGTCTTCCCTGTGCTGTGCGGCCAAGCAGGGGATCAAATAAATTGATTGGGATGAAAAATCAGTGGTTTGTTTAATTATTGCAGTTTATGTCTTAGTCTCATACAGCTCCTTGCAAGGGGATATATAAACACCTGGGCCGRGTATCATAGGGGAGGATAGGCAAGAAGGCAGGAACATGAAAGGGGAGGAGATGAGGCAGGACTGACTTTTCAGAAAGAAATTGTAGCCATACACACCCCTGCATGGCTATCAGTCTGTAGAGGGTCAAGACCTTAAATTCCTGGATAACACAGGAACAGAGGCTGAACTTCAGTGTAATCTAAACCACGCATTTTTTGCAGTTTCTTTACTGTAGTTCTGAGAGATACGTATTTAAGTTCACCTTAAACTGTATGCTACAGTAAGGCCATGTTCCTGACTGGATTGCAGTGGATGCTGTTACAATATAAACTTGCAGTGAAGAACTAAGGGCCAGGGCATGCTCAGTATCTTCATGGTGATCAACATACCTTTCCAGAACTTCAGATGAGGTGTAATTACATTTAATACTTGTAAAAGGCACTAGTATGATACTGGTTGAGAGGTGAGTCCTCTGTTAAAACACAAACGTTTATCCCCATGGTGAAAAGCATGCTTCATTTGGGTTAATAAACAGCACTTACCACCTAAGATTTGAGCAGTCATATCTGATTCTGCTGCTGTCAAACAGCTGATATACTTCATCATAGAAACGACTGCTGTTTAAGTCAACTTCTAATTGTTTTGTACAAACAATTTTCCTAAAAGGAAAGAGGGACTTGCCTTTTTGTAGTCTGTATAGAAGGGAAATTTGTTGAAAGAAGTGGAATTAAATGGTTGTAAATAAAGCATTGGGATACTAAAATGCAATAGTTCTACCTAACATGGCCTCTGAAACATGCTCATGACAAATACGATGATAATATGATTAATGGTATTTGTCTAAAAAAGACTGCAAACATCATGTTTTATTCCCTGACGCCCGCCCAAGCCATTGCTACTTAGTCACAACAGGGGGACTGATCCTGTTCGTTAGCCATTTATTATTTTTCAATTTTATCCCCATGAAAATCTCTGTATTTTGGCAGAATCATAAAGCATCATTTTATTTCCTTTGTCAAATGTTGCTGTAATATTAGCATAGCTTAGAGATTTTCAGGCAGAAGCTGATCCAATTTAGTTATTGTTTGTCACATGTTAGATAACTACGTTCATTTTTAAAGCACCCAGTTTTATAGACAGTTATCCATTGTATTTTGCTTTCCCTTTCCAATCTTTTACCTTAGAAATGGGGTGGAGTGGTTATTAGTCTAAACAAGAAAAGAATCAAAGGTCATTTATATTTATTCCATTGAGTCATGACACTTTGATTATGAAAATACTATTTACGCTGTTTTCTGTGATCTTTTACAATTGTGGCTTTTATTAGTCTCATGAAAACACTTGCTCCTTTTTTTTCCCATGCACAGAAAAAACAAAGGCTAGTTATTGCATGTCAAATGAATGGATGTTTCTGACTATGTGAAGGCTTCTTTCCAGTCAGCCCTTTCCACCTGAGTACCTTGAGGCTGCAGTGTTGTTATTGTGGTTATCACATACAGGTTAGTGTAAGGTAATCCTAGTAGCTTTAGAGGAAGGGGAAGAACTTGGAGAAACCACAGGAATCCTTTCTTGGAGAGGACTTTAAGCCTAATTCTGATTTTTTTTTTCCTAAAGTTTCTGGGACTTCTACCACAATAAACAAAAGCAAATTCTTGTCCTGAAGCATCAGTAAGCTTCCTTTCACTGGATGCTACCATTTACTATTGTTATTTTGTGTATTAATTGACATGCTCTAGGTTTGATGTAAATAACACAGAAACAATGGACAAAGGCTGCAGCAGGACATTGTTGTCCTTAATTGTGATGGTTCTACCTGAAAACTTTCACTGTAGAAGCCATGGAGAAGCTATCCAAGCCAGCACCTGGGAAACTGAGACATTGTTTACACATATCTGTGTATACTTCTTCTAAGTCTTACAGTAATAATCAGACACCCTTAATTCTGGGAGCTTAGTCTTTATGGAACTTGCAAGATTGTTGAGGATAGGATGGAATGTAGGAAAAGATACACTGACCCTCAGAATCCGGTTCCTGTGTTTGTGTATGCTGCTTTTAAGAGACATTTTCTCAGTAACCTAAATTTGCTTTGATCCTTTTTCCTTTCCCTTTCAACTCTGACAAAACCATAAGGCAAATCTTAATCTCCTTGTGTACATTATAGGTTAGTAAGGGGAGGGTTTTTTGCCCGTGAAGAATGTCTTTTCATATCATGAAGTTTTCACTATGAATACAAATAATTGCACGACATTTTTTTTTCCATGTAATTTCAGGTGAGACTTAGCTGAACGGCACAGATTTAAGTATGTAAATAAGATACATGGAATATTATTGTTCCTAGTCACTTGGTTGATTTTTACCTTGCAAATAGGAAAGGTGTTTTCAGATTTCAGGACAGGCCTTTCCTTAACTGAGTAATTCTTCGTACTTCAGTGTGTTAAACAGAGAACCTGTTCATTGTATGGTATAATACTGGCTCTCAAACAAGAGCCTGGAAGTAGAAAAAGTGTACACTTGCTCAATCAGAAAGGAGCATGGTATGTGTATGTGCCTCCGTATTTGCTGCTGCAGTTGTCTGATGTAGCTGTAGTAAAATGGCCCCTTGTATGGATAGTGGAGTATGAGGCCAAACATGAGAAGTCTACAAAATGTTGGACCTAAACGGGATTTAGATCAAATGTGTGCTTTCCTGCGGGCTTCAGCTGGCTTTGGATCAGACTATGCTCAAAATGGAGACTTATATTTTGGAAAGAAAAATGTAAAAATCAGCTGACGCAGAGTTGGTTTTCAGACAGTATCTTGCTGGATAGACAGTTTACTGTGTGTTTGATGCTGGAGAAGTCATGTCTCCTCACTTTCTTGATTAATTATACCAGCTAGCTTCCCAGCAGCCCTCTAAAGCTTGCGTAATGCTCACTACACTGCTGTGATGAAAGATGTGTGTTTATAAACAGTGTGTCATTTAATATTCTTATTACCTGTGATTTAATAGAAAGTATATGACGAGATGATATTGCATGTTTTTAACTCAGCAGTGACTCAGGCATGATGGTGATCACGGTGTGTGGTTTGTTGTGGGTGTTTCTGTGTGTGTATCTGCATGGGTAGGACTGGTTTATTATTTCCATATGTTGACTTGATATACCTGATATTTAGACTGAGTTGCTGTCTCTATATGTGCATGTTTCTACATAAGGCTGGGGACAGCATTGATTACTCTGGTGCTGACGCTGTGGATGAAGCTTGTGAGGGTCTGGTTCTCTGTTCTGAGATCATCTCCAAATCTGCGGTTACCATCGTCAGTCATGGCTCTGCCAGCAAGGGAATTCCAGTTCCCTTGGGAATCCAACGGCATTATTCATGCCATGGAATAGTCCCTCAGGAAAAACTGTTGGTGACTCACACATCTTCAGAAATACATTGCTCTGAAAAGAAAGAAGAGAAGCTGAAGTTTTGGAAGGAGTTATCTGTCTGAGCTGCCCATACCAGGACAGACAAATATTAAGTGTCTAGTTCAGAAGAGCATTCAGAACACTGGCTCTGTATGCCATCAAACCAAACACCATGAGCCACAATGCCATTCTTTTTGCCCCGTTGTATAGTTAAGACCTGTCATAAAAAGATCAGAAGCTGGTTTCTATTGCCTTTGACACATGTGTAAGTCAGGAGCAGTTCTGCTGGCATGACTATGATATGAGAGGAGACTGCAAAATATCTGTTAGCAATAGTCAAATTTAATTTTACATGGAAGGAGGATGGGTGCTACTGTACCACAGATTTCAAGGAGTTATGATCCAATCTAACCAATACCACAACATTTTTCACAGTGTTTCATCTCCCCAAGACCAATTGAGATGATGAAACTGGGAGCGTTTCTCATTCTCGTCAGATGAAAACTGTCATGGAAGTGAAAGTGGTGGCCGGCAAGCCAAGTTACATTCTCAGTGCTTTAAAAGTCAGGAGTTTCTGCTCACCATTTGTTGTTGAGGTTATCTGATGAGTTTTGCTTTCACTAATGCTATGGAATTTTGAAGCAATAGATTTGCTTTGCAAGTCCAACACTACAAAGTTTTAATTGACAGTGTGTGATCTGGGATGGAATGACAAATCTCTCATCACTGATTGTTGATTCAAACACAGTGCAGCAACATGTTGGAAGTCTAATGGTGAATGAGTTCCTGCAATGGCTTAGTGATTCAGTCCAAAGCAGAGGAGTGGCCATCCTACCATTAACTTTATTGCCTAAGCAGTAAAGATGCTTTTAGAGCCCACAGACTCTGGCTAGAGCTTTCCTATTAGCTTCAGCCTCTGAAGGATCCAAACCTAAAGTGTCTGTGTTTAATCTCCGCTGAAAATCAGGTGAGCCTGTTCTTTTGTCTCTTGCGAGTAAAGTGAAAGCATCTTTATTCCAGGGAAGTAATGGTGATGCTGTTTGTAACTGTTTAGAAAAGCCTAACTGAGCTGGTTGCTTGAGTGGGGGGAGTAAGGACAGCTGTGTAACATGCAGGAAAGCAGTCTGTTTCAGAAGTGATGGGGTGAGTCTCAAAATTCTTGTTTATTTCTTCGTTCATTTCTGTTAGCTTTTGAGTGAAGACAAGGGTTAATTAGATAGCAAATACCCTCAGGAAGTAGGATGCAAAAAAATATTTCAGAGGGCTGGTTCACCGCAGTATTTCTGTGAAATTCAGGTCATACACTTTTCTATTTTGTATTCTGGCAGGTGAAAATGCATGAGAAAGCAAGTCTATCCATCCCCTGGCTTTGCACAGCCTTCAGTCACATTTTAAGAGCAAGAAAAAAATCAGCTCTTAGCAGAGCTAAGTCTCTAAGGGAAGTTAAACAGTGAGTTTAACTTCTACAGTCCAGCTTCGCAAAGATATTATGTAGTTTTGTATTGTGTAAAGTGATAGAAAGATGAAAGAGGAAGAGCCTTAGCTTTTATTGCAAGACGCTGAACAGAAGACTCTCCAGACAGGAAATGTATAGGAAATTGTTGTTTGTTCTGATTCTGCCTTGGTGGGTTAAAGAACAGTTTCATCTGGCTGCACAGTAGAGTCTTAGATTAGAGTCACTAATCTTTTGGATTAGTCTTTGCGTTGAACTTGACCATGATGTATGTGTGCTTCCACGACAATTTCAACATGTGATTCCTGGTGCACAGAAGACTTGAGATAATGAGTTGTTTGCTGAATGTTTTGGTTGCTTTTTCTCTGCATTAATTGTTTTTTTGCAGACTTACTGATGGAGAGGAGTGGGAAAGAGTACGTATTTAATATGATTAATTATGTTTACATGTTCAGTAGAAAATAGCTTATAAAATATGGTGTCTTCTGTTTTTCTTGGAAGAGGTTTAACAGCAGTGAGTACTGTGCTTCAAAATGTGTCTTTTGAAGATGAGTTTTATTTGGTGCTCAACTTGTTGTTTTAAATAAAAACTCCTTGCATGTTCTGGTGAATATTTACAGGTGAGGAAGGGAGTCAAAGTAGCCACATAAGAGCACCAGGTATATTAAAATGGGAAAAAAGTAGTTACCTGAGCTGTAAAACTCTGGAGCTAACATCCTTATTATTGCAAACTGGGACACTGGCTCCATGCCATCTCAAAGTGTGTCAGTCACAAGCTCAGTCTGTGCAGCAGTACTCAGCTATTCTTTGAAAGGCTTTTAAATAAACAGCTGACTGCCACAGAGCATTTGAGAGCTGGAGGTTATGGGTCTTAGTAACAAACAACAAACTGTAGGGCAAAGTTGTCTCTTTAAAGTGCCTTCATTTCCTGCCAATGACACTTAACTAAATTGTTCCAAGACTAGCTTTGTTTAAAGTCTTCTTTCCCCGACCTCTGTCAGGTTTCAGGATCTCTGGATTTGAACACTCAGGATCTCTGTGTTTGAACATTACTTCAAGGGGCATGTCAAGTATGACAATAGTCTTCCTGGAGTTCATACCTGAAATTCTCATATTTTGCTGGCACCGAAAGAATGACTGTTTATAAACGCGTGACTGGAGTATTCCTCCATCATGCCATCAGCAAAAGGAAGAACAAGCACTTCTCTGCTGGTTTTGTTTAGCTGCTGCTTGCTGGCAAATGGGCTGGATGCTAATCTTTCATCTATTTGGGAGAGGATTTTTTATGGCACTTACGTTCTATTGTGTGGGGATGGGGTCTAGCACACCAGTTTTCTCTTTGCTTAGGTACGTGTTGCTTTCGTGTGGTGCTTAAGAAAAAAGCACCACCTTTTTCTCTTCCTTTCTGCCCCTCAGCAAAGCTTTGGGCAGCCATCTTCAGAAGAATTTAGTGCTTTCCACACACAGCCTAGTAAAATTTTCATGGTCATGATTTCTCTTAAGGGAAACAGTGGAGCACACATAATCCCATGATGAGAATTCATCAGCCACTGATGAGATGAAGGGTTTTTGTAGTGCTGTGCAAATTTAAAACATATTGTGTAATTTAATTTAAATAATGCACAGCATTAAATGTTTACTCTGTCTTTAATCATAAAACCTTCACTACTAAAACAAAAGTCTAATTGAAATAGCCCCTGTCTACACTATCACCTACTAATTGCCTACATTTACTGATGATAATATTCTTCTGCACATGTATAAGAACAAACAAGTCTCTAATGCAGTAATTTATTTTTTTCAGTCAGACTGGCTGTTAAAACCATTCTTTGTTGCCAGAGTAGGTTAGATGGAACAACACAAAGTCTATGCTCTTCCTTTTGTAAGAACGGCAATGCCAAGCATTCCCCTGTAGAGAAGATGAATAGAGCTACAAAGAAAGTGGCAGCTTTACCATTGCTTTCTTTATCATTCTACAAAATCCAATAGAAAATTAAGACCACTACTGAATTCCTGAAGATGGGTCGAGCAAAATAACCATCTCTGTACAGTTCTGTGGCAAACAGGAATTATTTCTGTGCAACACTGTAGGTTTCACTCTAAGTAGGTTTTATGAGATTTGCAAAATTAAAAATAGAGAACATATATGGAAAGATCTTGCTCGGGGATTTTTTCCCCACAGAGAAGAGCACTGAAGCTATGGCGAATGCTTAGAGGCACCATCAGTCACTTTAGGAGCAGTTAGATAAGACTTCTAAATTGTAACATAGTATTTTGTCTACTAAGTTTATACATACCTTGTGTATGGTATGCAGTCACTATAAAAATGCAGCAAAATGAAAAGGTTGGTTTAAAAATTATCTAAAGTTGGAAAGATTATACAAGATTTGTTGAATTCCCATCTTTATGATAACTTTAGAGCCTCTGTGTAGATATTTAAAAAGGACAAAGAAGTTAATTCCCTAATACTTTAAAAAATGAGGTGGTTTTTTTTTTTTTTTTGCTTTTAAATGTTTATCAGGTTAGGGGTTGGCCAATTTTTAAGGCTAGCTTGTTATATATTTGCTTTTCAGCTCATAATTACTAGAAAATGATGGTAAAACAGGAACAAACTGACAGGGCCAGACTTGAGCTTAACACTAATGTATCTTGTTTCCATATCCTTAGGGACATGAAGCCTTTCGGAAAGGCTTTCAAGAGGAAGAGCTAGTAGCCTGCTCTGAAGTTGATACGAGCTTCTCTGAGAAAAAGAACAGGGCGTGGAGGACCTGTGATAGGGAGCAACTGTTTTCAGATACCTGCATTAAATCTCAGCCGTACTTTTCTACCAGCTGCTGCAGAGCAGATTAGCAGACATGTCCATAGCACTCAAGCAAGTCTTTAATAAAGATAAGACTTTCCGCCCAAAACGCAAGTTTGAGCCTGGAACCCAGAGGTTTGAACTTCACAAACGAGCGCAGGCCTCTCTGAACTCAGGTGTGGACTTGAAAGCAGCTGTGCAGTTGCCCAGCGGAGAAGACCAAAATGACTGGGTGGCTGTCCATGTTGTTGACTTCTTCAATAGGATCAACCTCATTTACGGAACTATCTGCGAGTTCTGCACAGAGAGGACCTGCCCAGTGATGTCTGGAGGCCCTAGGTATGAGTACCGGTGGCAGGATGACATGAAGTACAAGAAGCCCACAGCATTGCCAGCACCCCAATATATGAATCTTCTCATGGACTGGATCGAGGTGCAAATCAACAATGAGGATATATTTCCTACAAGTGTAGGTAAGTGCGAGGAACAAGTCCTAAAGCATAAACTGTCTTTCATTCTGTGTACTAAGCATGTTCTCTTCCCACCCTCATTTTTAGGGATTGCAAAATTCAAGCCTTTAAACAGCAGATGGAGAGGAGGAGGGTGTCTTGCAGGAATAGCGTGAAATGTGTAAAATGTTAACTGTGGCTACTAGATATGGTGGGGTTTGTTAGCCTAAAATGTTTTCATTCTAGCCATTTGTCCTTGGTAAGACTCTCAGGTTAATCACTGAGGGTGGTCAGCATTGCCTTATTAGCTTATTGAAAGCTAATCAAGTTTGCATTGCTTTGCACTTTGCCTGGCCACTTAGGCAGATACAGAATGGATGGAAAGCAAAGCCTAATTAGAGTGGTATCCTCCCTTCACAGTGTGTGCAGCTATGTGCAGCACAAGGCAGTGGAGAGTCAGGAATGCAGTGAACTCTGCCCTCCCGCCCTCTCTTGACTTCCCATCCAAAACAGACAAATTGAGAAGTGAATTATTCTCCAAATTACTGTTTCTAAGACTATATATAACTAAGAAGCCTTGCTATGGTTTAACCAGGCAGCCCAGATGAAAGCGCTGTTAAGGGCAGCACAGTTTTCCTTTTATAATACTATAGTTAGTTTTCCTGAAGAGTGGGACAAGTAGGTGGAAGTTATCTTTGCTGGAATAGTTCCCTCTGTATGAGGAGGACTTTGCGGAAGAGTGTATTGTGTAGTGTAGACAGCCTAAATCTTTAGCTGTGGCTGCAGGTAATAAAAAAAGACAGGATGTTGTACCTTAGAGATGTCAGTGTACTTATGTAATTTTTAGCAGTTTTAGTTAATGAGTCCTGATTCACGTCCTGCAAGTGGGAAAGTTGGGAGCTTGCTGTAGGACATGTGAGATGTTACATATAAGTACTTGGCCCAGATGAGTAACAAACAAGAAGAATGCTCATAYGTTAAAATTAGTTCAGCTGAATATTTTGCAGTTTATACGCATCTAGGGCCTGCGGCTAATTGGTAGATGATACATCAAGAGTCTGCATCTATCAGTATTTCCTGACCTTTGAAATACCTTATTCTTGGCCTTGACAGCTATTTATCTGGACAAATGTGTGGTTTGTTTCCCAGTTCCTATCACTTTTCTTTTCCACACTAATAGGTAGAAAGAAGGCAGTATCTTTTAATCTGGACTTTGCCAGCACAGCAAGAAGGACGAGGATTTCAAAGGAAGCGGTACTATTTATTTTGTGTAGTGAAAAATGGGTTTGATTTCTCAAGCATTTGTTGTTTTATGTTTCTTCAGGGTGAATGATTTTTTGAATTGAAGGTGGGTTGAAGGTGCAGGGAAGTATGTGATTTTGCTTCCGTTGGTATTTCTGCAAGCTTTTGTTATACCAAGTTTCCATCTTGGAGTATTCTAGTATTACTCTGTGCTTTTGCAGTTTGCATATGCAGAAAATGTGGTCTGTCTGCAAGCATGGGGAGCAGGTAATGCACTGGCATGCTGATGGGCTTTACTGAACCAACAAGTAATCTATAACACACAAGCTTTCAGCTCTAGGTGCTCCCCCCTTATGATTGTAGTAAGATACATGTGGAGGAACTTTTATCCTGCAGGCTTACCTATTGTAAGCCTAATAGAATCAGTAAATACCCTCGATCTACTGTTTTTCTCCTCCGAGCAGCTCCTGCTGTTGTAGATTAAATCAAATCTGAAGAAACTGAAGAAGGGGAAAGACCTGTGGTCTCTGGAATGGGACTGGACTCTGATACAAGTCAGAACAGGAATGCTTGATATCTGTGAAAAACCTTCATCTCACCCTGAATTGACCCAAAGGAAGGGGAGAAGTCTGCTTGAGCCCTCATGGAGTGGTGGACTGTGCCATGGTTGTATTACAGACCAAGATGACTGGACATTCCCATAAAGAGATTTTATAGATACCCTTTGGAGCATTATTCCATAGAGCAACATTTGCATCCGTATTCCGCTCTCCCCTCTTCTTGAGCCTTTGTTGCAGATATCATAGTGGCCACCTGCACACTTCTCATTATCCTCTTGATTCACCAGTTTGTGGTATGAAACTGTTGGTAAACTTGCTTGGGAGGCCTTAGATCTTACAATTCAGAAACAGATGCACACTGCATTGAATCTGGCGTTCTCGATACCTCTTCTCTCAGCAAGTCCCTACTTAGGCACCCAGAACAGTCAAAGGGAAGTTTGGGTCTGTTCCTGGGTTAGTTACTTTTCTTTCAAGGGAATCTTTCTGATTTCTTTGCACATCAATCCCCTACCTGTAAAATGGAGATGATACTACCTGCCAGCCTGTCTGAGTACTGCTTATAAAGCTGTTGAATGAAATGCAGTTACTCAGCACATGTATTGTTACATGTTTTGCGTTTCACAATTGATCAGAGAGAGAAGCCTTGTTATTGTGTTGGGTACTGTTTGTTCCTACCTGTTCTGCAGCAGCCTTTGGTTAGATGCACCATAGGCTTAGTATTAATGCAAACCTCTATTTTAATTCAGAGAAATTAATGATGGTGAAAGTGACGATTGTTCATTCTTCACAGCAGTTGAAATAGATCGTGAAAGATGATATACTCAGACGCGGAAACAAAACAGGCTTAGATATGTCCTTACTAATAGTACAACAGCTTTAAAGTGTTGAGTGGCTGTAACTTAAAGAGATTAATTTATTGCTTTGAACCTTTGTAGCATATGGCCTGCAGAGAATTGTTCTGGAAAAGGTGCACTTCCAGTGGATGGGATTTGGGCTGACCTTTCCATTAGCAGATGAGTTTGGTGAAGAGAGCCAGAGTGGGATTCACAGGAGCTGTCCACAGAAACTTGAACACATTTTTCTCAGTTAAATGCTATTAAACTTGTCCTCTTTCATTTGACATATCTCATGCAAACTATCTACAAAGAGTTTTCAAGAACAGTGATTAAGTGCAGCTTTCACTGAGGAGCTACTGTGAAGGAAAATCATTTCAGGATAGGGATAGCCAGGCTTTTTTTTTTTTTGTGTGTGTGTTGTTGTTCCTCCTTTGTGGTTTAAAAAACTGACGAATGTGGTTGAGTTATAAATTGTTATGAATGTTATATTTAAGCCTCTCAGTGTTTACATTGGCACGATGACCTCTGGCCACTTACCAGTCTCTGTACTTCCTGTGGTCTGGTGCTATTTCCTCTCTGCTTTCTCCAGTCATTCTGGTCTATTCATTTACTGGCAAAGAGCCTCTTCCTCCAGCCACTCTCCTACTAATGCTGAACTGGCTGGCAGGAGAAAAGGGACCTGGTATGGGAATGGAAGAGCTGTCAATAATTGTGTGCAGGTGACAAAAACAGGTGCTGAATATTAGGACCACTTCTTTGTATAGCAAAGTTTTAAGGACTGTCTTTGTAAAATGGCCTCACAGCCTGTAGAGGATTTTAGACATGATTATGTCCTTGTTCTTATTTCCGTTATTCTCAATTTCCTTTATCCATTTTAAGTGGATTTAAGGCATGTAAGAGGCTGACAGCTCTGGAAACAAGGTCTGTATGTAACCACAGATATACCCTGACCTGTCTCAGCCCTCACTGGGTGGGAATGCAGGAGCAGAATGGAGGAGAGTTCACCCTGTATGACTGCTCAGGGCACTCTGGTGAAGCTATCCATATTAGTCCCCAGCATGATTTTTTGTAGCGTGCTGGAGTTTTATTTAGCTTTAGGGTAAACTCTTTTTCTTCAGTAAATACTAGTTGCTCTTCCAGGCACCTATTAGTCTCGCTATTTAAACACCTCTCAAGGGATGTATTTCCCAGGCTCATATGGACAACTTAAATATTCCATAGCCTCAACCCTTTTTTCCCCCCCACCTGCTTTTTGGTAAACAGGCTGAAGAAATCATTTGGAACGTGAAGCAGTGGATCCTTGGGACAGCTGCAGTTTTTGGTGAACTGCAATTGTCAGCTTTCACCATATGTRTTTGGGCAGTGTCAAAAAAGGAGCTAAGAAAGCAAGCAGTTCTCTACTGCTGTGCTCCCTTCAGGCCCTGATGCCCAAACAAGACAAATTCAGTTGCCTTAGGTTTTTTTCTGTTCCTCATTGCAGCCTTAAATTATGAGTAATTCTGTCCTGTTTGGATTTTTGGCGATTGGAATGTTTTTTTCTGTTGTAAGAGTCGCTGGGAAAGATATCCAGATATTTAAGGCCACAGGGGATTATTTCATTTATTCTAATGTGACGTCCAGCATAACACAGGCCAGAGAATGTCACCATGTGATTTCTTCATCATGTCCGTAGTTTGAAGTGAGAAGACAGTCAGAATACAGAGAGTTCTGCTGTAATAAACAAGAACATGAACTTCTTTTCTGACTTGACATAATGAAAACCTTTTCCCAATGAGGACAATAAAGCAGTTGAGAGGGGGCCAGAGAGATTGTGCTGTCTCCATCCTTTGCGGTTTTCAAGATCAGGCTGGATAAAGCCCTGAGCAACCTGATCTGATCTGGTGGCTATATAAAGCAGAAAGCTGGATGCAGACCTTCCAAAATCTGTGCCAGCCTGAATTATCCTATGATTCTTAATTCTAATTTCAGCACTGACAGGCTGCTTCAGGAACAAGAGCTAAATTGATTAGAAACTGCTTAAGCAGTTTAAGAAGCTGCAATGTGGCATTTAATGGAAGTACAAAATCACTTTTAAGCTATGAGAGTTTTTGTAGAGGAGGATTTCAAAGGTTATTAAGTTACTGTAATCAAATAGCCTAGTTATGGCTGATCAGAATGAAAACATACTTTTAAAGTGTTTAAAGCCTAGGACTTCGGCTGAAAAATTAATGTATCTTTAGAAATACACTGCCTGGTCCATACTTAACTAGTAAATTTTGGTACCTGGCAGCTTCAGAGTTTTTGCACAGAGCATGTGTGTGACGCTACTTCCAAAAGAGGAGCCCAATATGTCACCAGAATGCATCTAGAAAAGCAGACCAAGACTCTGGAGGGCCCTCGTGGATGTGATTCAAAACAACCACTAAATCAAGAACTAAACTTTTTCAATTGTTTCTTACTAATATGGTGGTAGAATTTTTCTGGTTCTCTAGCCAGTAATAATAGTTACCACTTGTGGCACTTTTTTGCAGGGGCAGGGGAGCAGCTGACTGGTGGGTGTGAATAAAGACTCCTCAACTACTTTCACTGAGCAAAGGCCTCTTCACAATACAGCCTGTAGAAATGTGGGGAGAGTGTTTGACATCATTGACTTTGTCTTACAACTGTCCCTGTCTTACTGCTCTTCCAAAGTGTGAGGAGGTGCCCATGGTGTGTGCAAAGTGGCTTTTGTGGGCATTTGCTGTGTATACTTTTTCTTCATTCTTTGCAGCCACTGCAATTGCACCATCTAGGAACCGCCAGTGCTTCATGCACACTCGCTCTGCAATAAAAATGTACAATCTCTAAAGCTGGTTTGTTTCTTTTGTTTGAAAACAAAGCTTTGCCAGGGGCTGAAGGGAGGGGTCAGATTGCTGGCTGTTAACTGGTCATGGCTGTAGGCTACCAGCTGAAGTCTGTTGTAAATTCCAAACAATCCTTTCTGCTTGATCTTTACACCTGTCAGACCAATGCTGGATTTGGGCTAAAGAAGAATTTTGTTTTGTAATGCTTATCTTCTTTTCACTGTTGCTGCCCTTCCTTGGTCCCTCCTTCAGTGCATGGATGTGCTTGCCAAGAGCTTTGAGTTAATCTCTTGTGCAAATGAAATAAAAAAAATTCTGCAAGACATAGACTATTGTATGGCTGTAGCTTTCCTCTAGTCATTAAATGTTGTGAATTCTATGCATGTTATATGTATGTTACAGCAAATTTATAGCAGCAGCAGCACTGCTGTCCTTTTAGAAGGTTTGGTGTCTTGAAATATACGTGCCTGGAAAATATCAGGTAGATATTTTACAACTAGATTATATGTCAGAGCTTCTTCCCTCTTTTTCCTGTTCCTGTGGTTCAGGATCTAACAGATGCTTCTATGTAAACTAAGCTGGCAGATGCATCAACCCACAAACCTAGTACACTTCAAAAGTACCATCAAAGAAGGCTGATAAAAATTGTGTTGGCCTCATCTGTATGGTGAGTGATGCAGTTTACTAGATAGCCATCTATCTGGCCTTTTTATCATTGCTTTACTTTGTTGCTGACTGATTGTACTTCGGAGCAATTTGATTCCCTACTTTTTTCTGGTATCTAAAATGCCTTGATTAGCCTAGGCATTCTGCTTATACAAGAATAGGGACTGGAGCTTAGGAGTAGTCTTAGACAATTCTCAAGCCCAATCATTGTTGACTGACAGGTGACCACTCCCAAAGCTATCCTCCCCAGCTGTCTTCCCCAGTGTACCCTCTTGATCTGATGCTAGATGTGCCATTTGAGGAACATATAGGTCTGCTTCCAGCTCAGACATACAAATTAGCCCATTCTTCAGTCTAATTCTGATAATAATAGAAAATATGTGCAGTGGAAAGTAAGTGCAAATTCTTTAGCATAATCTGCTTTTCCATGAGAAGGATTTGGCACTGCTGGTATGAAGGAATGCTGCCTCACCTGGAGAATGCATATTAGAAGGCTGATGCCTCATATGCCAGGTTTTCTGTATTATGGCAAGCATTAAGGGCTAAAAAGCACTTTTACTAACATGTAGAAAAGCAGGTCTCAGCAGATCTCTTCTTACATTCTCCATGCTACAGAAACGTAAAAAAAAAAAAAAAAAAAAAAAAAAAAAAGAATAAAAACTTAAGTGGTAGCATGAATGGCGGAGGGAAAGCTCATGGGGAGAGGGATGTGTTAGCTGGCTCTGCAAAGGCTGAAAGGTTTCAGGATCTCTGCTCACTCTGATACTGCTTTGGGAGGAAGAAAGAAGTATGGAACACTTGCCAGAAGTGGTGTCCCAYGTGGGAACTGGAATGATCTGTCCTGTAGCTGCCAGGTCCCTTGTTCTCGAGGAATTTAGCTCTCCAGCACATTGTGATTGCATATGTTGTGGGACATTACTTGAATTAGTCTCTCAGAGGATCTGCAACTCCACAACCACAGCTTCTACCCTAACTGAACTTGTGACCTCTTCTCTTTAGCTACCTTCACAGCACGGCTGATGTCTACAGTGTGTTAAGTCTATGGCATACTGGGGCTGACCTTGTGCCCAACTCAAAAGTGTGGGAAATTTGATACCTTGAACACGCTTTGCCTTGCAAAGTGGGTTTGTGTGAAGTGAGTAGTCTGCATTCCACGGTATCGTGTGCATTCCTTTCCCTGATGAACAAGGAGAATAGCTCCTTATTTGAAACCTTATAAAACAGACTTTGTTTGATGTGCTGCAAAGCAGGATATGTGTAGAAGTAGCATTTACAGATCATAATGACTTTGCTGGTTCATTTTTTGGAACCCAAATGAAATAAGATTCACAAGTATCAGCTTTCTTAGTGGCTACTTTTTGCCTATGTTTATTTTGCCAAATTTATTTAAGCTCAGAAATATTGTAGAAAATTCATGGTAGTCCCTACTCCCACGAAGTATTTTCATCCTTATGAATCAGGTCAATCTTTTGAGGACAATGCTGGTACTTTTGGGGCGTGTTTTATGCAGAATCTAGCCAAGGGAAGAGACATATGTCAGTGGGGTCTTCATCTGCCCCAGATGTGTGGTAATCAGAATAAAGTGTGGTCATAGAGGTATGAAAATAAAATAATATAGTCCTGTTTAAAGTACAATCTCAGTTTAACTTCACTGTGGAACGGCTGGAGTGCTACAGTAGTGTGGTTCTAAGGGAACTTCTGGAAAGCCTAAAGCAAGGGCAAGGTCTTCACTTCAGCCAGAGTTATATGCGTCAATACTGCCTTTAAGTTTGGCTACCTTCTTTCAAATAGAATTTTGGCCTTCTAGATTTACATAGAGTATGTAAATAGAGCAAAATTAGAAACCTTAACAGGGGAAAACTCATTAGTTTCTTTTAAATGAGGTCCTTATGGCTTTTATAGATTTTTTTTTTGGAGGAAAGTCAAATATGTACTTAAAAAATACATGGTTAAAAAACTCTTGTGTTGATAAAAGCCATGTGTGAGCCTTTGTATCAAAATAGTGTGGCCAGCAGGACTAGGGAAGTGATCGTCCCTTTGTACTCGGCACTGGCGAGGCCGCACCTTGAATACTGTGTTCAGTTTTGGGCCCCTCACTACAAGAAGGACATTGAGGTGCTGGAGTGTGTCCAAAGAAGAGCAATGAAGCTGGTGAAGAGTCTAGAGCACAGGTCTTAYGAGGAGCAGCTGAGGGAACTGGGACTGTTTAGTCTGGAGAAAAGGAGGCTGAGGGGAGACCTTACCACTCTCTACAACTACCTGAAAGGAGGTTGTAGCAAGGTCGGTGTCGGTCTTTTTTCCCAAGTAAGAAGTGATGGAACGAGAGGAAATGGCCTCAAGCTATACCAGGGGATGTTTAGATTGGATATTAGGAAAAATTTCTTCACCGAAAGGGTTGTCAAGCATTGGACCAGGCTGCCCAGGGAAGTGGTGGAGTCACCATCCCTGGAAGTATTTAAAAGACGTGTAGATGTGGCGCTTAGGGACATGGTTTAGTGGTGGACTTGGCAGTGTTAAGTTAACAGTTGGACTGGATGATCTTAAGGGTCTTTTCCAACCTAAATGATTCTATGATTCTTTATTCTTTAAACACAAAAGCAAGAATGACATATTCAGATAATCTGAAACATTTGTAAGCATAGTGTTCATCCTGTTAATGCTGCAGAGAAAACCATCAAACTTTCTTATCAGTATTATTTATAAGTGTGATTAAGTCACTTTTGTGCTTACCATTAAAGACAACTGTAATAGTACGTTTCTGTGCCTAGTTATGCAGAAGTTCTCTGCCTTGAGAAGCTTACATGCTTGGAGAAACAAAACTCAGCAAGAGATTATGGGAAGAAAAATTATTCCCAGAGAAAAAGCTGTTTATCATGGCTCCTGCTAGAATTGATTTTTCTGCACCRGATTAGTTTGACCGCTGTCTTCAGCTGAACACTTGCTGGTAGCGCTGCACATGAAATGAATAGCCCTTGTCTATGTGGCTGCATCTTACGGTTTATCTTTTCTTCATGAGTGTGTTTGTGTGCGTTTACACTGGAAAAGGCCATACCAAAAAAGTGAAAACTGGGGACGATGATGGTGATTCTGAAGGGAGCTTATTTCAGAGTCTCAGAGTGGCTCCCCTTTAACTTTGTGGTCGTTGGGTTCACCATTTCTGTGGTATGTGGGCCGCTGTAGTCCCTCACGCGGGGGATTGTCAGTAGGCGGTGCCTTAGTTATTCAGTACCTTAAAGAAAACAACTTGAAATCTTGACTCTGATGTGATCTTGAAGAAAGTAGCTGTGTTGCTTCTGCTATATTGATTCTTAAGGATGATGAGAAGCCTGGTGCCTTAACAGATAAGAGGCATAAAGTAGGAGGGACAACAGTCTCCTTTATTTTTTTTGAAAAATGTAAGTTGGTGCAACCCTGAACACAAACATATAAGGTTGTGTCCTGGTTCAACCACGACAGGTTGCTTAGGAGGTAGAGGAGAAGAAAAAAGCAGAGTTCAATCTTTACACCATTAAGGACAACGTTCATTTTGTTAGAATAACTTTTCTACAGTACACTCAAACCTCCTGCTTATTCACTGTCCCTTTGTCCTCAGCAGAGGGGACCAAGGCTTGTAGTTTCTGCGTTAGAGTCATTCAGCCATTCATTAAAATGGAACACATTTAAGCTTGATTATCTTCTATATTCAGGAAAAGTTGAATTACTCTTGAAAACAGGTTCAAATTGTCATTGGCTCAGTAATGGAGAAGAGTTTGCTGGTATCTTTTGTCATAGCTACCAAGCTACCATCGCCACACAGGATTCACAGCTGGTGGTCTCTGTTCAGCTGAAGCAAGCCTAGCATTGGCCTAGCAGAAAGAAATGGAGATTAATAAGGTGGGGATTGGGTCTAAAGTTGACCCTTAAATCATATGATCTTAATTTTTTTTTTTTAACACTGGAGAGTACCTGCAAAAACTTTGGGTTTATGTGCAACTCACTAATTATTTATTAGACATCATAATTCAACCAGTTCACATTCAGTGATCTTAAAATTAATGGATCAAACCCAGTTTTATTAAACAGGTGTGAATCTAGTATGATATGAATCAGTATGAATGCCAGTTATCAGAATTCCTCCATGTTCAAGCCAATACAGTTATTTTGCTTAGTAGTCATACTTAGTGGTAATATAAAGCATCCTTCTTGTTTTCACTGATACTTGTGTACTGAGGGTCATCAAGATCTTTGATCAGAACATGTAAAACAAGA
The DNA here is from genome assembly GCA_035582835.1 of Phoebastria nigripes. NCBI lineage: Eukaryota > Metazoa > Chordata > Aves > Procellariiformes > Diomedeidae > Phoebastria > Phoebastria nigripes. The sequence continues at coordinate 357,139 of JAYKAV010002142.1, read as the reverse complement.
ATGGACCTTACTTTACCTTGTCTCACCATCCTGTAATATACCTCATTGCTTTTTATCTAGTTAAACCAGGCATGTGCTGCTGATGCCAGCTAGCATCCAACACTGGTAAAGCAAGAAACACTCCATTAAATGGTTTGGAAGCATACACAAATATTAGTTAGCGATAATGCTGTAAAACATGTTTCTTCGTTTTATGTTTCTGTAATGGAATTTCATTGATGTTCTCTTTCATTCTCCTCTTAATGTGTGTAGCTGCTGGCATAATTGTTTGTCTTTTTTTCCCCATAAGCTGGGCGGTTTTGACTGGAACCCATCAGCCAACGCAGTCCCAAGAACCACTTGCAGTGAAACAGGAAACAAAACGTGCATCCTGCATATGCCTTTTGGCGTTTGAAGCCAAAAGATGAAGGCCAGTCTTATCAATGTAGCTGTGACAGGACAAGYGCTTGTCCTGCAAAGAGATCTGATGAGTCACAGAAGTGATGTGAAATAGTTATCTTCACTCTTGCCTTCTACCAGCCACGTGGACAGAACCGCATAAGCTGTCTTAATTAAAGCAACAAACTTCCCTCCTCCTCTGTTGATGGTTAATGTAGCTTCCATGTGCCTAAGCAGTGCACTGTGAGATGCCAGACAACTGTTGTTACGCTGTAACTCACAGTAACAACAGGGTCCCCAGAGAAAGGCTCTGCAGCCTGACAGTCATTCTTGAGCTGAGTTGTAAGCTCTGTGTCACAGGGATGAACAACTCTTACAGTAAAAATTCTTTGGTTGTAGTAGGCTGTGTGCCACAAAACTTACATATGCAGCATATGGACTGTGGAAATATCAAATAATTTTCAGTGTTTGACACTGTTTGTACAAGACCCAAAGTCTTGTGGTTACACATTTAACCTCAAAGAATTGTTTTCAAGTAGAAAAAACCACAAAGCCAAGGCCTGAATTGTTCCATTTTCCCTGAAGACTGACACAAGATGCTCTCCAGCAGATGATGCCTCATAGTAGTTGGTGCCTCCATATGCAAATGGATATAGGAATTTCCTAAAACACAGATCTCTGTAGTGTTTTATCAGTCTCCTTTTTCAGAAGTTTTGCTTTACTTGGAAAATCCTCTGAGCCATGCTTAGAATCCTTGAAATAGGGGGTAAATGCAGGCCGTGGTACCTGGTGGGTGACTGTTTTGTATGACTGAGCAGAAAAACCCACTTACAGCAAAGTCAAAGATTAGAAAAGGCCTGACAAATGCTCAGAGCATCTCAGTGACACAGTACAGAGTGAAACGGGCTTTACCGACAGTGCTGACAGAGGATTTTTTTCTTCTTTCCATCTGACAGTGAGTCACATGTCTGAAGAACACCAGGGGGGCTGTGCCCTTTCATATGCCTGAAAATATACAGTGGAAACTTGTATTTCCTTCTCATAATGTGAATCAGTGGCACTTTGACTCACGAGAAACAAAAGGAAGGTTGCCAAGACATCTGGAATCAGAGCTGATCAAGAAGGGAATAATCAAAGTCTGTTAATAGTTGGAAGGGGAAAGGGAGGACAATGAACAGCTTGTCTTTGAAAGACAAAACTCTCATCTGGATATGGAAAGAAGTACCTTTTCTTTTAAGAAACGGATGTTCAGCTGAACTGAGAAACATTATAGTTTACCAATAAATGTATACTCTCAACATTAGCATAGTGAAATAATGGCAATTGTTGTTTGTACAGCATCAGCTCTAATCAGCCTTAATAGAAAGAACTCAGCGCTCTAATAGACAAATCCCTAAAGCTTGAAGCTGTAATACTCAGTAATGGAGACACTTCCAAACCACATGCTGGATGACATCAGACCTTTTAGAAAAATGCCAGTGAATATTTGGGAATTAAAACAATACATCTGTTTAGAATTTATGTGCTTTAAAATTAGTTGCATACCATGGCTGCCTTCCTCTTGGAGTTTTAGGGCTTGTTTTTGGTATTTTTTTTAAAGATCTAATTGTTGAAGAGCCCTATAAAGCAAGCTAAATGTTATTATTTCATGTGTCAAATAAGAGACCAAAGCTCAGGTAATCAAAGTAGTCTACATAATGTATGAGTAGCTATTCAGGTAGGAAATTCTGAGTAGAAGTGATTTTTCTTGGATTACACAGTGGTTCATTGGTGGATCCAGAAATGGGCAGTGTCAGTGATTCCAAGAATACTCTTGATCTGTTCCTAAACCCCTAGCTTTGTGTATGCATTTGGAGTAAAGGAAATGAAAACTGAAAGGCTTTAGAAAGACTCCAATTTCATGCATTTCTAGCCCTCCAGGAGAATGCTTGACAGAGTTTCTGGAGGAATTAAAATTGCAGATCAAACAGGGAAAGGTTTTGCCTCAGTGTTTGTTTACTCAGGACCTACAAGATTACAGTCTTTTGAATATTTGGTTCCAGATCCATGGCTTTTGAGCACATGGTTTGCAGAAGAAAGGCTGTAAAGTTCAAAGCAAGGGTCCATCCAGCCCAATAGAGGATGTCCATGGGACAAGAGTGTAAGAAAAGGTGAAGGTGCTATTTCCGAGCTTCCAGCAATCCACATGGTACAGATTGTCTCAGAGGTGTCAGAACATCCTTTGATCTGCGGGATTCTGGCAAGAACGAGGATCTTGCAAATGGCAGTCCCACTGTTTTATCTTCATAGTGACTCCCTGTTCTGCTCATTTCAGTTTTCTACTGGTTTGGGCTGCATTGAGAATTTCTGCCCRTAAGTTTTCCTGGTGAAGAAAAGAGGAGTTGGAAGGTTTGGGCCGAAGATACATCCTTCTGTTCTCCTTTGAAGTGAAAATAAGGGATCTAAAACTTTATGCCCATTTTGTCTTTCATTTACACCGGCAGTTCCTTTAAATACTTTATAAATTGTCTTTGGATAGGCATATTTTAAAAACTCTTTATGTCACAGTAGCCACCACATCCAGACCCAAAATTTTTGAGTAAAAATCAGTGCTCATTTTAGTATTCAGTTTGTTTTATAACTTGAGCTAGTTGATTAGCAGTTAACTAACAGTATATATTTTTGCTGCAGAGATCACAAACATTTGTAACTGTCCCAAGGCACAGCAACAGGTGTCAATAAACTAAAAAAAAAAAAAAGGTACAGTAATTTACTTGCCTTCTGAGAAAACAACAGCAGCAAAAGAGAGAAAAAACCCCACAACTGAAGCTTGTTGATGCAAAGAAATTGGAGTTATTCACTCACGTGGACATTTGCTACMGGGGTTGTGATAAAGTTTTAGTTTTGCATAGTCCATGCCTCCTGCAGACAGTTGGGTTGCAGGACACTGAGGACTTCATTTTGAAGCTGCAGTTGCTTGCACATAAGCTGAGAAGCTTTATAGTAAAGCAAGTGATGAGGAAAATACTCAAGATGAAGAAATTGTCACATGGAATGTAGCCTTCAGCTAAAATGAAAGATTTCCTTGTTATCTCTCCTGTCATCTGCCCAAGCTTGTCCTAGCATGTCTCCTATTATGAAGACTGTCCTGGTTTCAGCTGGGATAGAGTTGATTTTCTTCCTAGTAGCTGGTATAGTGCTGTGTTTTGGGTTTAATATGAGAATAATGCTGATAACACACTGATATTTTAGTTGTTGCCGAGTAGTGCTTACACTAAGTCAAGGACTTTTCAGCTTCCCATGCTCTGCCAGGTGCACAAGAAGCTGGGACGGAGCATAGCCAGGACAGCTGACCCAAACTGGCCAAAGGGGTATTCCATACCATATGATGTCATGCTCAGTATATAAAACTGGGGGGAGTTGGCTGGGGGGTGTGATCACTGCTTGGGGGCTGGCTGGGCATCGGTCGGCAGGTGGTGAGTGGTTGCATCACTTGGTTTTTTTCCCTGGGTTTTGTTCCTGTCTCTCTCTCGTTTTACTTTTCATTACAATTCCCCCCCCCAATATTAAACTGTTCTTATCTCAACCCATGAATTTTCTTACTTTTGCTCTTCTGATTCTCTTCCCCATCTCACCAGGGCGGGGAGAGGGTGAGCGAGTGGCTGTGTGATGCTTGGTTGCTGACTGGGGTTAAACCACAACAAGGGCTCATCTGTTAACACACATAAAACTTCTTTTCATTCCATTAAAAATATGTCATAACAGTTCCTCTTTAAATAAAAGTTTAAAATCTTTCCATTCTCAGAGTAAATGGTGGTGACAATGACACCTTCCTTGATTTTTTGAGTAGGCTTTTCTTTATGTGAGTTTTTATAGGGCTAATTTACAAAAGTTGTTTGTTGTATCAGGATCTTGTTTTGTTGGTAGTGCAATTTCCCCTGACATTTTTTGTCATCAGGTTGGGTTTTGTAAATATGGAGGGAACAGAGTCAGGATCTGACAAATTTCATTGACTTCCAGTGAGATTTCTGAATCTAAAATCTGAATCTTTTATAAAACCTTTCTAAGGCAGACTGATTTTATATAGTATAACTCGGAGCATTAAGCTAATGATTTCTTCATTGGAAGTAGTTCAAAGTGTGCAGGCCAAAATAGAGAAATAGACAAAAAAGCCCAGTTCTTTTCACCAGCTGCAGTCTGTATTCACTGCTTAGCCAAAGCTGTCCTAAAGGTCTGGGAAAATTTCTCCAACAGGTGGGGATCCTCAGACATACACCAGTACCATTGCAGTGCACCAAACCCAGTTTAGGGGGGATGTAGCATGGGACAACAAAACTGGATTTCAGCTGCAGAGATCCTGCAAAAAAATAGAGCCACCTTTGAAAGCTATTTCATCTCTTGCTTTATCCTGCAATCAAACCCACAGAAGCTCACCTGAAATACCCACGGCAAATGAACTGTACCTGCCTTTCAGCAATGTGGGGATGTATAGCTATGGAGGCCACACRTGCAGTTAGAGGTCTCATTAAAGCACTGTTCCTTCAGAGAATTCAGTCCCCATTTTTTCTAATAGTTTGGCTTTTGGAGTCTTACCTTTTCAAATTGAGCAACTCCTTTTCAGTCTTATTACATGTGACATATTGTGATAATGTAAACTGTCACCTGCTAAATTTCTGGCCTCAGACTACTAAATAGACATTTACAAACTTTCCCAGTGATAACTAACTTTCACTCTTCTTCCAGCAATGAGAAAACAAACTGTCCAGTGTCAGAGTCATATTCTGCCTTCACTGAGGTACAAAAAAACTTCACTGAGCACGTACCTAAGTTATCTGCACCCCTGAATCTGTTCCCAGCCTCCAGGCTKTGCTGTTGGTCTGAAGTGGAAGTGTACATGCATTCCTCTCCACTCTTGGGAAAGGAATTGCTCTCTGAACCTGTCAAGATGCCTGTATTCAGTACTGTTTGGTCTAGGACTGGTACCGAAAGTTACTCTGTCGAAGTACTCCTACAGCTGTTGGAGCACAACTCCAGATGGGAGTTGTACAGTACAACTCCAGTACAACTCCAGGTTGGCAGATGGGAACGGGCTTCCTCACCTCCTAATGTGGCCAAGTTTAAATAGTTCCCTAACAGCTCCAGTGTAAAGGTATTCCTTAAAGGCCATGAGTGCAGCATGGTAAGACAGTGAGCACTCTGGCCCTGATCCTGGCACTTGAAGCTGTACTGGACAGAATTACAGAATCACAGAATAATTTAGGCTGGAAGAGACCTCTTGAGATCATCTAGTCCAACCTCCCTGCTGAAGCAGTGTCATGTAGAGCAGGTTGTCCAGTCTACGCATGGAGACTCCACAACATCCCTGGGCAACCTATTGCAGTGTTTGACCACCCTCACAGCAAAAAAGTGTTTTCTTGTGGTCAGATGGTATTTCATGTCTTTTAATTCGTGCCTGTTGCCTCTTGTCCTGTCAGTGGACACTACAGAGAAGAGTCGGCCCCCTCATCTTCGTTCCCTCCCATCAGGTATTTATACACATAGATAAGATCCCCTAAGTCTTCTCTTCTGCAGAGTGAAGAGTCCTACCTCTCAGCCTCTCCGCATGTGAGAGATGTTCCAGTCCCTTCATCATCTTTGTGGCCCTGCGCTGGACTCAGTTCAGTTAAGTCCATGTCTTTCTTCTACTGGGGAGCCCAGAACTGGACGCAGAACTCCAGGTGCGGCCTCACCAGGGCTGAGTAGAGGGAAGGATCACCTCTTTTGACCTGCTGCCAATGCTCTTCCTAGTGCAGCCCAGGATACTGTTGGCCTTTTTTGCCGTGAGGGTGTATTGCTGGCTCATGGTCAGCTTGGTCTGCCCGAACCCAAAGGTCCTTCTCAGCAAAGCTGCTTTCCAGCCACTCAGCCCCCAGAGTGTACTGGTGCCTGGGTTGTTCCTCCCTGGGGGCAGGACTGCGCATTTAGCCTTGTTGAACTTAATGAGATTCCTCTCTGCCTATTTTTCCAGCCTTTAGAGGTTTCTCTTAACAGTGGCACACCCATCTGGTCTATCAGCCACTCCTCCCAGCTTTGTATCATCTGCAAACTTCTTGAAGGTGCACTCTGACCCATCATCCAAGATCATTAATGAAAATACTGAACAGTATTGGCCCCTGTATTAAGCCCTGAGGTACACAGCTTGTGACTTGCCTCCAACTGGACTTCGTGCTGCTGATAACACCCCTCTGGGCCCAGCAGTTCAGCCCATTTTCAATCCACATTATTGTCCACTTATCTAACCTGTACTTTGTCAGCATGTCTATGATGACGTTATGGGATACAGTGGCTTCACTAGAGTCAAGGTAAAGAACATCCAACTGCTCTCCCCATTATCTGCCTAGCTAGTGATATCATTGTAAAGGCCATCAGGTTGGACAAGTGTGATTTCCCCTTGTAAATTCATGCTGACTACTCCTGATCAGCTTCTTGTCCTTCATGTATTTGGAAATGCCCTCCAGGAGGATTTTCTCCCAACACTTTCCCAGGGACTGAGGTGAGGCTGACTCATCTGGAGTTCCCCACATCTTCCCACTTGCCCTTCTTGAAGATAGGAGTGATACTTGCTTTCTCCCAGTTTCCAGGAACATCCCCCAGTCACCGTGACCTTTCAAAGGTAATCAAGAATGGCCTCGCAGTGACAGACAGTTCCCTCAGCACTTGTGGGTGCATCCTTTCAGGCCCCATGGACTTATGTATGTCCAGTTTGTTTAACTTTTCCCTAACCTAGCCCTCCTCCACTGAGGGTGATTCTTCTTTTTTCCATACTTTCCCTCTGGTCTCAGGGGCCTTGGATTTCTGAAGGCTGATCTTACTAGTAAAGACTGAGCCCAAGAAAGCATTGACTACCTTGTCCTTTTTTGTATCATTTGTCACCAGTTCCCATGCCCCATTCAGCAGCAGACCCACATTTTCCCTAGTTTTCCTTTTGCTGTTCATGTACTTGTAAAATCCTTTATTGTTGCTGTTCACGTACCTTGCCAGATTCAACTCCAGTTAGGAGCAACTTGCTCATCCATGCAGGCCTCCTGCAACATTTGCTTGATTTCCTACTTGTCAGGACAGACCTTTCTTGAGCTCAGAGGAGGTGATCCTTGATTATCAGCCAGCCCTACTGGACACCTCTTCTCTCCAGGACTGTATCCCATGGGATTCTTCCAAGCAGATCTCTGAAGAGGTTGAAGTGTGCTTTCGTGTAATCCAGGGCTGTGGTTGTTTTGGTTTAACCCGGTAGGCAGCCAAACACCACACAGCAGCTCACTCATTCCCCCCTCCGCCAGTGGGATGGGGGAGAGAATCGGGGAAAAAAAAAGTAAAATTCGTGGATTGAGATAAAGACAGTTTAATAAAACAGAAAAGGAAGGGATAATAATAATAATGATGATGATGATGATGATGATGATAGAATATACAATATGAGTGATGCACAATGCAATTGCTCACCACCTGCTAGGCGATGCCCAGCCAGTCCCCGAGCAGCAATCGCCCCTCCCTGACCAACCCCCAGATTATGTACTGAGCATGACCTCATATGGTATGGAATACCCCATTGGCCAGTTGGGTTAGCTGTCCTGGCTATGCTCCCTCCCCGCTTGTGCACCTGGCAGAACATGGGAAGCTGAAGTTATCAACATTATTCTTGTACTAAATCCAAAACACAGCACTATACCAGCTACTAGGAAGAAAATTAACTATCCCAGCTGAAACCAAGACAGTGATCTTGATTTTTGCCCTGCTGTCTCCTCTTAGGATCCTGACCTCCACCATCTCATGGTCACTGCAGCCAAGACTGCCTCTGACTTTCATGTCCCCTACCAGTTCTTCCTTCTTCATTAAGTATCCAGTCTGGCAGAGCACCTTTCATTGTTGGTTCCTCCACTACCTGTGCCAGGAGACTGCAATGCACTCAAAAAGTCTCCTAGATTGCTTGAGCCCTGCTGGACTGTCCTTCCAGCAGGTATGAGGGGGGATTAAAGTTCCTGTTGAGGGCCAGAGCCTGTGGATGTTGAACTTCTTCCACTTGTTTGCAGAAGGCCTTACCTACTTCTTTTTCCTGAGCAGGCAGTCTATAAGCAGATACCCACCACAACAGCACCCATGTTGGTCTGCCCACTAATCTTGACGCAGAAGCTCTTGACTGACTCCTGACCTGTCCCAAGGCAGAGCTCTGCGTTCCCAATGCTCTCACACAGCGGGTCGCTCCCCTCCTTGCCTTCCCTGCCCCTCCTTCCTTAAAAGCCCACACCCCTCCATTGCAGTTCTCCAGTCATATCCACCAATGTTTATAATGTGGTCACTTAGAACAAGTATTACAATTTCTGATGGGCTTATAACTACCTTTTAAATGGAATTTTGTGGTATAATCATAGATGGCAAATTAGCCTGAAAGAGACCCTGCCAAAATGTTCCTTGCTGTAACCAGTGGATGGCAGCCCCCCCTCTTTCAAAACCCCTTGGGATGGCATAGCTGACTGATTCAGAAGTGCCGGGAGCAGTGCTGGGAGACACAGGCAGGTGACTCTTCGGAGAGGGGTAACAGAAGGTGTGGCAAACAAAATCAGTTTCTGTAAAACCTCCCAGAGTGTAGCTAGTTATACACCCTTACTTGTTCAGAAAATATTTCTTGGATGATAGACCAGTGTCTTGTAGGCAAAGAGAAAAAGATAGGATGGAAACATAGACTATGAATCAAATCACAGATAAAGTTTGAATGATTTAAAACTGAAAATTGCCTTCACAGTAGTGTGGCTGATTACAAAAAGTATAGGATATTGAAGATCAGGCTTACTGGTAACACATGAATTTGACTTTTTTTTTTTCCTTCAGTAATTATAATGAAAATTAATATAAAACTGTATTTTGATTTGCATAATATTTTCTTCTTGAATAAAATGGCAGTGACCAATATCTTTCTTTTTTTTATATTTTGGCTCTGTTTGGCTGCTATGTGTCCCCAGCATTTTCCTCTGTAATGTCTACATTCATCTGGTCTAGATTTAATCACCCAGATAGGAATTCGAAGCTGTGAACTTCCACCACCAATCCTGTTCCCCTCAGATTGAAGTTTTGACTTATAACCTATTTGTCAGAATAGGCTCCCAAAAAGGCAAGTAGTTTGTCTTCCCATGTGAACTTCCAATACCCTTTGCTGAGCAAAATGGACACTGCTTTTTTTTTAAACTTTCTATTGGTAATTCCTGGTGACTGAGACAGACAAAGAAACGAACGTGAGGACTCTCAGCTGCAGACTCCAGCTGCTAATTCAACCAGCCAGCCTTTGCTGGCTTTGGCAGATGGTTCTTTCTTAGCACAACATCTTTAATGGCCCACTTCCCCTTGTTGGCCAGGGACAAGCTGTAAAATCATCTAATGGTACTTAAAGATACCTATTAAACTTTCCATCTGCGTACCACATTTGAACTCCACACACTGCCTTGTAACTAACATGGTTTTCCCAAGAGAGACAGACACAAAGCTTCCAATTYATATTTCAGTTGTTTTTGAACATCATCTGCATTTTGAATTGTTTTTTTTTTACTTAAAAATTCTTTTGAAGCAGAAGCGCAAAACTCTCTGAACGTTTACTTTTAGCTTTGATGGTCTCAAAGGAAAAAGAAGAGCTCAGAAATTATTAATGATTTGAGCATGCCACTGTGTGAATGCCAGAAATTAGAGATTCTTTGAAGAAACCTTGCTTTCTAGATGCTCAATGTATAGGAGGCAGCACGTGATTCAAGGCAATGGACAATCTTTGAATCTAAGGCCATACTTAGCATTAGCTTCCAGCAGTGTGGTGAAACTTTACTGTCTGAAAGAATAAAGTAAAGAGCAGTAAGAAAGTTGTAAGAGTTTTCTGTGAGCTGGAAAGTGGGAAGAGCTGTTTACAAAAGTCTTATACACCGAGGGCACCAGATTAGTTCTCAGTGATGCCATACACCTGTGCACTAAGTTGAAATAGCAGAAAATGGTTCAACTGCCATGGCTGACTGACTATGAATAACTGCCTAAGAAGGTCAAGCAGGCCAAGGGATTATTAGTGGGTGAGCTAACAGAATAAGGAGCAACAAGCCAGAGACAGCTGAAGTAGCTTGTACTCCAGCTTCAATGGCAACTGAAATTGGTCTTTTCTTCCCAGAAAGATCTAACCATTCCTGTTAATGGGGTGTTACTGCAGGGAATGGGACAATTAACTTTCCTACTGTTGCTTTACTTCAGGAATTAGGTATTCAGTGTTAGCCTGTCGATCTGCCTCACTGGTGTTTTGTTTTGTCTCTTGAATCAGTTGACCCAAATGTTATTTTTATTAGTGAAATCTATCTCCTTGATTACCTTTTGTGTCTGTATTCATCTCCCTCTCCTCACACCCTGTATTTTTTTCATGTGAGCCTTTCCCAGCCATATGACTGCATTTTGACAATGGTCTGGGTAACTGGTCGTGATAACATGGGTATGGCTGTGGCCAGCAGAAAGGGTTTCAAAAAACTATGTCTATTTTCAGTGGACCCATCATCATAGAGTCATTTTCTTGTGTACATTAGTTTCTCTTTGTCTGGAAAATTTGTTTCAGGGTGACCTGATTTGCTTTGACTCACTTTCGGTGCCTTGTCACATAAACTGTCTCAGTTTACCTCCTAATATGTAGAGGGTTTTTCTGTTTTCTTTCAAGAACCAACACAATTGAAGAACACTATATATGAAGAGTTTTCCCCACCTAGTCCTTGTTCTTTATCCATTCTTGATKAATTCCCTTGAAAAAAGTGGTCTCTTGATCATGATACAATTACGATATTTGCATACTAAAAGCTACTTTGCAATGTTGAGACTGCAGGTGATAAATGCATAAAATATCGGCTAGAAAAGGAAGCAAAGGGTAGGAGTAAATAGTCAAATTCTTCCACTGTGGAACTGAAGAAGGTCAACAGCGCAGTTCTGCAGCCTGACATGCTGGGACTTTGATTGCTTAACATAGTCAATAGGTAAGCTGGAAAAAAGGGTGAGCAATGAGGTCTTAACATTTGCTGATGTTAGGAAGTTATTCAAGGTAGCAGGACAGGGACTGACTTTGAAGGGTTGCAGAAGGCAATACTGTGAGACAGTAACTGAGCAATAAAAAAGCAGATATAATTCAGCATAGAAAAGTAAGAAGTGATGCATGTGGAAAAACAGTCCTGGTTTCTGTGTAAAATGATCATCTCTGAAGTGACTGCTACCATGCAGATTACAAAAGACAGTTCAGTGCCAACCAAATGTTAAGAATTACTAAGAAATAAATTGGGAGCAAAACAAAAAGCATAATTATGCAATTGTGTAAATCCCTGTTTCTCCCACACCTTTTTGCAGTTCTCTCATCACAGAGAAGCTAATGTTAAAACTGGGAAAGTTTCAGAGAGAGCAGTAAGGATGAGCAAAGGTATAGAAATGCCTCTGAATCAGAAACAGAGGAGTTGACTTAGACATGGCTCCATAGAAAAGAGGCGAGCTGATAAGCAGCATAGGGTACGAGCGTTGCAGGCAGGGTTTGCCTGTTCACTGCCTCTTCCAACCCAAGAACTCGCTAGGGAGAGTGAGGCATGCAAGAAGCACAGCGTGTGGCAGACTGCGGAGCACCTTGCCAAAAGAAGCTATAAGTGGAAGAACTACAGGCAGATTTAAGGGGTAGCTGGAGAGGCAGTTTGAAGAGAGATCCATTGCAGGCTACTGAATAGACAACCTACAGCAGGCTCAGCAAATTGCTTGAGCAGAAGGTGATCAAAGGCAAGGAGGGCATTAGGAGAAAGCGTCATATATAGAATACTGGCCTGAACCAGAACAGTTGTTTTCATGTTACTTATGAAGTAAACTGCTTATTCTTCATTAAGTCTTTTGGAGGTAATGTATTCACCTCTACTTCTAATTCGGCTTGGACAAACAGGTAGAAACAAATTGAAGCAGCATACCCCAAGCTGCTGCTGTTATGAGTTGTCCGTTGCGCCCTTCTGACAGACAGTGCCTTCTCTTGTGGCCTGCTTGTGAACCAGTGCCCGAACTGCTGCACTTTTTAGCACATTACAGTAAACCAGCTCCGATTTAACTTTCAGAAGTAGATCAGACATACATACCATAATAATAGCAAAGTATGTGAAGGGAGTAGGGTGACAGGTTGAAGCAGTAACAGCCAATTGATTTTCTATGCCCCATGGTCTGTCTGCCCAAACTGTGTTTCAGAGAAGACAGACACATTTGCTGAAAATCTCTTTATGTTTGGCAGTATAGTAGATCTTCTGAGTTACTGATGTAGTGCTACATTGAGCACTGAGTGCAACAGGCTTTTTTTCCCCCTCTTATTAGCTTTGTTACTAATACTCTTTTTAGATTTTCAAGAAGGGTAATTGAAAGATAAGAAATTTTGTAACACTGCAGTGAGAAATGTTTCTTACACTAGGGCATCCCATATAACTTTTACTTGTCACCTCATGTTGTGCACTGAATTATTTTAAGAAGCTTTACCACTTTACAAAGGTAGGTGTTTAGCAGCTGTCACGTAGTGCAGCAGCTCCTAGTTTTACAGGAACAAAGCAACCAACTTGTTTAAAAAGTTTTTGGGCTTCTTGAAGTACACCTTCCTCCTTTGAAGTATTCAGTCAGCCAATACATTTTGCCACTATAAAGGACCAGCGATAATAACCACAGGATTTTGGTTTTTTTTTTTTTGGTGCTTGGACAAGTCCCAGGAATCATAGGGAATTCTGGCCATAATTTTCCTGGGCTTCCATGCATGCTAATTTTGTCATTGCAGGAGAAATAACTGTCCTTAGGCATTTTATGCAGCATCCAAAAGGCAGTCTTTGTAAAGAGTCTTTGTAAAGTTTTATGCAGAAAGTCTCAATGCAGAATAATTGTTCCATTTCTTCCTGGGGCTTGTATTTTTGTGGGGAACTACAGTTGTCCTTTTTGCAAATACTGTGATGGAGCAACCTCATTGTTTTCCTTTCCAGTTTTGAGCAGTGTGCATTCATCTACATGGATCACCCAGAAATCAGAAACTGTTAATTTTCAGTATATTGTAGTAGAAGTTAAACTTTATGGCAGTTTCAATGTGCGCTGCTTATTTCTATCTCATTGCAGGGGTTAGAAGGGTAAGGATAACCTCATGAAATCATTTACGGTTTTGCCAATCCTCACATTCAAAGTATGTAAACCAGACCCGAAAGTGTCTAAGAAAAAATACTGTTTCTTAGTTTTTTCTGGTTTTTGTCAGAATAAGATGTTCAGAGTTTTCTCGTCACATAAGAGAATAATACAAGTTGTGGGCAAACAAAAATGCTAAATAAATTTACAGCCATAAGAAAATACACAAAAATAATCAAGCTAATGAAGAAATTTGGTAAGGCATCAAAACCAAATGAGACTGTTAGATGAATAATTTGACTCTGGAAAGTTTTTTTTTATACAAGACATCAAGAGGAGGAGAAGGGCCAGCCTTAGAGGCTGGCAGAGCTAAAGAGAGCTTTGCAATCCACCACTTGCATGGAGCAATATTTTGGTGTTAACATGAGAAAAATATAAAGGAAGTAGAGCAAAAGACAGGATGAAAAAGGAAAGAAAGCACAAAGCAGGTGGGATGTAACTCTGTGATTCCACAAAGCCCTACCTTCTATATTTAATATTAAGCCTGTGCTTACATGCACCCCTCTTAAGGTAAACACCCAAGAGCAAAGACATAAAATGGGCGATGGTAGTATTAGGGAATCTTAGCCGTCAGCTGTCCTTACGTTACGTGTTTTTATTTTTATGGACCCTCTGAGCTTTCTGACAACAGGAATATGATGCTTTAATGGCATCGCATATTCAAAGAATAGTTTAGGGAAGTTACCTTCAGAGGTCATGTTGTCTCCTCTTTCCCCCCAAACTATAGGGTTTCTAAAGCGATTACAAACCAGAATGGCAGAAATTGTCCTTCTTTGTCACACAGAGGTTTTGTCAGAAAAATTAAAGAGAAAGTTTTAATTGTATGTTCTCAGTTGGAACAGCTTAAATTTAACTGAAAACAGTAATTTAAAGGTAAGTGGATCTGGAAGGTTGATCTGTATGCTGACTAATGAGGCTACATATTTTGCACTTGGGTTTCTCTCTTTAATATTTCTAGAGCTGCTGCATGTTCTACTTTTTGCACCAGAAAGTTCATCAGAGATACTGCAGCTGCTCTTAGTGCTCGTAGCGCATCCTGAAAATACCTATGCTGTAAACAGATTTTTTGAATTGGCAGGGTGCCACAAACATCTCACATTCAGGGGCTGATGCAGCCTTTATTCTAACCTGAAGTTTACTGCTAGGAAGTGAAAGTATTACAGACTGTACATACTGCTTTATGAGATATACTCAGGGAGAGCTTTCTTTTTTAGTATTTTCCATTTGCCTGGTTGTTAAGTGATACTCTCCACAGTAGCAGCAACACTTCTGTTGGGACTTGCTGTGACTCAGTGATGGTCTGGAGGAGGTCTAAAACTGTAGCACAGTTTTTTGTAAAGTTCTATCCATAGCAAATTTTGAATGAATGAAAACACAATGGGGTCAGTGTGATGTCTCTGTGTGCTCTTCAGTCATCTTGTATGCAAACTTAAACACAACTTAAAAGGCACCTTTTGGCTGAACCTTCAGTCTGTTTTAATAACTGAAAAAGAGCAGATTTTAAAATGAATTTATTTTGTTTAGTCTTCTGGATTCTGTCTTTAGTGTTCATGTTTCAAATTTTTTTCCTGCAGAATCAAGAAGTCTCAAACCTTGCATTTAATTTTGGGATAGACATTAAAAGATTTTGTGTATACATATATATAAAACCAGACCAATTTTTCACATAGCCAAATGATTCCAGGAGCTTAAGTGCTGCAAGAAAAAGTGTCCCTGTAGGCACACTTGTGATGGTGCCGTAAGAGTTCCCCATACTCCCTAAGGCAGCATGATCTCCTAAGCCCTTGGAGAGGTCTGGGCACAAAGTCAGTCATTTTTAAATGACTTGCAGCCTTCATAATGTTTGGAATGTGTTGACCACTCCCCGAAACTGGTAAGCACATTGTCCTGGGAATAGTCCCACTGAAAAAGTGTTCTGAATCAGGAGCAGGAGTGGAAGACTCTAATCACGGTGATGCTTTCAGGGGAAAAATAAACAGACTAACAATCACCTCAAGTCTGTGGAGAGCAATGCAGTTGTATCCATTGGCTTCAGGGTAAACTTAACTTAGTTTCTGTAAGTAGAAATTTAGAAACTCTACTAGAATGTAGATCCATACTGATGCTGTGCTGCTGTTGAACATTTTTCATATTTACTCATTTTTTTGTTAATACAAAAGGTGACATTTCTGGGAAACAATGAGTAGATTCCTAACCATGGTATAGCCAGAAAGTATGACTTGATGCAGAAATTAGTATGTGAAGTTCTGTGCTTCTACTACTACTACACTGTACTATCAGTCTGTTATGGACAAATGGAGTTTAACAGCCATCTCTTTCTTCTTACCACTTCTATTCTGTCTATGTTTTTACCCTCAATATAGCATGTTTGTTGCAGGAGTTTTCTGAACACAGTCTGTAATGATTTTTCTTCGAATGTCATTGTATTTTCTAGCACAGGTCCATGCTGAATCTGAGTGGTGGGCTGCAGAGCCTCCTCAATACTTTCTCTTTTCCTCAGAGTCGTATGTTAATTCTTAAATGTAATAGATTAACCTGCTGGATCTCAGGGCATGCACAAATAACCGCCTGCGTAAAGAATATATTGTCTAAGTTCACAGTTGTTTAGTTAGTGTTTGTAGAAATCTGCTTTTGAGGTTCAGCAAGCCTATGTGTATTTGCAGATGAAGGCACTGAATTGAAACTGTAGGCATGTAACAACACATGACTAGATCCCTTTCCATGCTTCCGCTTCTCATGCAGTAGCCTCTTGCGGTGCACCAACAGTGCATACTATGCTATTGTTAAAAATTAAATGTTTTGCTCAATGTTTTGCTCTTGTCCTGATGGAACTATGTGATCCAAGCAGGGAAAATCAAGTACTTGGTCTTTGCAGACCATCAGTTTTATCTCATTACAGTTACTAGCAATGAACTCCTTGCTGTGAAAATGTCTAAGTTTATTGCCATTGTTCTTTGAACAGTCCCACTTCCATGGCCATGTTAAGCTGTTGCTGTCAGCAGAATCACAACTGCTGCTGCGTTTATCTCTGAGATAGGAAGAAAGAAAAAGGCACAATGCCTTGAGCATATGAACTCTATCTCTGTATCTTCTGTCACAGGTGGAGTTCTCATAACAAACTGCACCCCATTAGACATTATTTCCGTAACATTCAGCTTCCTTGAACATCACTAAACGGTAAGTTGGCAGGCTGGCCTATTCACTCTCACGAAGGTCTAATGTTTTAAGACACGCTGAACTGGAAATCCTGAGGGTGAGAGGAGGATTTAAGAGACTAGTGTTGACCCCGTCCTCAGGATTTTAGAAATCAAAAATATAAACAGGTCTGTTGTGAGTAAGCAGGAGGAAATAAGAAATCCGTTTTCTCTATGATTTATTCATGTTTTTGTTCCATGCAAGAGCCAGCTTGGGCCCAGCACCTACAGATACTCTTCAAAATGCAAAAGCAAAACCCTTTTGAAAGTCTGTCCTTGACTGTCAGCACACTGACCTGTCAAGAACTCTGCTAGTAACCATGTATCAGAGAAGTGGGTTTGTGGTAGTTTGACGCTCCCCATCCAGTTTCTTGGTAGTCCTTTTTTCAGTAATGCACAGCTGACTTCACTCCAGGTGCTAGTAGTTAATTTGTCTTTGGCAGCACTGTCTGAGATGTAGGTGCTCTGCATCTTATGCAGTTCATTGGTGCTCAGAGCCTAAACACACAGCCTCAAAGCCTGCAAGCACAAAAGAGGTGGCAACTAGCACCTGTGCTACTGTGTGCCTCCTCTTTAAGGATGCTTAAGGATGATTGCTGAGCCAAGACCACATTCACACATCGTCCTGCTTTACAGACAGGAAATTTTAAGTGTCCAGATACATAAAGCTGCCAGCTCTCTGTCAGGTTTTACACACAAGTTTTATCTGTCCTTCAATGTCTTAGCTTTCAGGCCATGTTAGTTACAGTGTGACCATATACATGCCCATAAACTTAAAAGGTGATTGATGTTATACACCATATGAGCAGTGGCAGAGATCATGTAAACTTAAGTTAAACCTATAGATAAAAACATATAGACATTAAAACAGTAAACATGAAGATAAATGAATGTTTGCTCCTCAGATGATTAATGTTAAATATACAGATCAATCAGTCTCTTCAGCAAGAAACTTAAAAGTTTATGTTTAGCTCGATTACTGAAGTGGAGTAATCACCCTTGCTAGTATAAGTGCACTTAGCCTTACTGTAGGTTTCTAAAGCTGTGCTAAACCAACAAAAAATCCCTGTAAATCCCACTTTCAGTTAAATTGTCCCTGCATAATAAAAACAATGTGGGGATCTGACCAGTATTTCAATTTCAGATATAAGGTGAAAGGAAAGGCAGAAGTGTAGATGGTATCCGTTGTGTGTCCGAGGAGTGGAGTGGGGTTATATACTGTTTTTCTGGCATACATAAAAAAGTATTTTATGAATTTGTATGGAAAGCAGGCACCCTAAAGAAACATTTTATGATTCTGTGTTTGAATTTCTTTAAGCTTTTCATTTATGAAAATTAAGGCCTCATGAGTGTTTTTTTGTTCTTCTTGTGAGTGAAATAAAAGTAATTCCTGCGGAACTAGCTTCTAGCTTCTAGAAAGAGATACTAAGCTAAAATAATCTTTGCCTTACTTTCCTTTCAGTTCTGTGACATTCAGTAGGCATTAAATGCAATAACAGAAAATGTTTACCGGCAGTTTTCAAGACCCAAAGAAGAGTTCATGCAGCTGAAGCTGTTGCAGTGTAGAGACGTTCTTTATATAATAGTTAAAAGGTCTGTTGATAAGATGGTGTTGCCCATGACTAGTGGGGCCTGAGGTGTTTCTTCTAAACGTAGTGTTGGAGGCTGTCAAAAATCTTTGATATTCCAAGCTTTGGTGAGTGGGAATTGGATGATGGATGCTGAGTTAGGGAAGAATTCAGAGTGTATTAACCCTGTAAAAGATCTGTTAAAGAGAAAATTTTACTCTAGTGAAATCAGGGTGCGTCCCACTCTCAGCTGAATTTGGTAATATACCAAATCAACTTTTTTTTGGCTAGTTATGTTTTAAAATACTCCTTTCATTTGTTCTCTTTGAAAACTTTTTGGTCCTGTAGTACATTTGATTTTTATTGACTTATTTTCATTCAAAATTTTTATTAGCGCATGAATCTTGCAAAAGTAGTTGGTTAAGGTCAAGTTAATGCAACTTTTGAAATTGTTTCTGTAATTGTCCTTTGCTAGTGACATTAAAATAATTTTATACTGCTTAGTTTCATGATGCTTTAAAAGAAACAGGATAGTCTTGCTCATTGATTTTCCAGACTCATTTTCAATGAAATTAGCGGTAAAGCTTCTTTTGATTTCCAGGTACCAGATGGAGCCCTAGGCATCTGAAGAGACAGATCTTATCTATTCATGACATATTGGAAGAATCTGTTTAAATGATAGTAGCTCCTTTGCGTGGGCAATAGTAGGTTTTGAGTGCCTTGTAAATCCAAGCATCATTGGCCTATACTTCAATAGTTAAGATAGTCTTATAGGGGGCATATGCAAACAAAATATTCAAATCGTCTTTATATGATTTTAGTTCCTGTTTTGGAATTACACTGGATCCAAAACTTGTCAGTCAGTGATAGCTTTTATGCAGGCTTCACAGCATGAGTGTGTGTGGGTGTGTTTGCATGTGTGGATTTGTGTGTGTGTGCGCATGCCTGCTGACATAACCTGAAATCTCTTGGAAAGTACTGTCATCTGTGAGCGTAAAGTCCCATGTACTCTGGTTCCTATTCCAGAATGATTTAAAATGGATTTCCTTTTATGAGATGAATATGTTACTGCAAAATTGTYGTGGTTTAACTCTAGCCAGCAGCTAAACACCACACAGCCGCTCGCTCACTCCTCCCACCTCCGGTGGGATTGGGGAGAGAATCAGGAGAGTGAAAGTAAGAAAACTCGTGGGTTGAGATAAGAACAGTTTAATAATTGAAATAAAATAAAGTAAAATAGTAGTAGTAACAACAACAACAACAACAACAACAACAATAATAATAATAATAATAATAATAAAAGAATATACAGAACAAGTGATGCACAATGCAATTGCTCACCACCTGCTAGCCGATGCCCAGCCAGTCCCCGAGCAGCGATCACTGCCCCTGGCCAACTCCCCCCAGCTTATACCCTGAGCATGATATCATATGGTATGGAATGCCCCTTTGGCCAGTTGGGTCAGCTGTCCTGCCTATGTTCCGTTCCAGCTTCTTGTGCGCCTGGCAGAGCATGGGAAGCTGAGAAGTCCTTGACTAGTGTAAGCACTACTTAGCAACAACTAAACCATCAGTGTGTTATCAACCTTCTTCTCATACTAAATCCAAAACACAGCACTATACCAGCTACTAGGAAGAAAATTAACTCTATCCCAGCCAAAACCAGGACAAAAATGCAGGAGCAGTTCCAGGAGCAGGACTTTGCCCACTGGGCTACAGAGTCATGTTATGTCTTCTGCTGCCTTCTGACGTTGCAAGTCTTCTCTACCTTTCAGCACAGTGTCCTCAAGATGGCATGAAGAATGCAGCTGCCCAGATTCATCAGTTTTCTATTGATAAACATACTTCCCTGCAAAACAGTAGAAAGAGATTTGAGTGTCCTTAGCTCTGGAAATACCAAAAAACCAGAGTGATATATAAAAGACAGACAACACTACCTTCTCTGGTTCTGCTCTGAAATGAAAACAGTCACCATTGCCTTTGGTACTGAACCTGATGCAACCAGTGCGTACCAGGCATGTGCTGAGCGTTCCTCAGAGGAAAGCTGGATATCCTGTTTAGTGTTTGAACATCAGTTAGTGTTTATATGAGAGGGAGGGACTGACTTCTTCCAGTAAGGCAGTTCTGAGAAAACAAGGGAAGCAAAACTTTAGGTGACTGGGGAGGTCCTCGGTTGAGCAAGAGCATGGATAGGCAGCAACTGAAGGCAGAGTAGCTCAGGTTGCAGTTACAGACTTCTGAGGAGTGATTCTGGCTTAGCTCTCTGATGTTTGAGAGTACTTAAGTGTGCTGGGAGGGGGTTTCTTGGCTCTTTTTTCTTCAGCTGATGCGTTCATTCAATTTTACAACCCTTTAACAGTTGTTAAAACAGAGTAGTGAAAAGCATCTGTTGTGTTACCCCCAGATCCGATGTTATAAAAGCAAAAACAGTTAAACATGTAAAAGCAGATTTAAAAGCCCCAACTGGCTCTTGCTTATCAGCCTGCAGAATTCTCTCCCAGCACGCCGGACTTTATTCCACGCTGTGCTGTTGTAAATCAGGATTAACTCAAGCAAAGTCAGGGACCAGGATTCTGTTCCTGGGTTTTTTTTCTGGATCAGAACTTCCGATCTTCCACTAAACTTCCCTTGCACACTGCTATATAATTGTCTTTCCCTATCTCATGAAAGAGCTACTGGAGGGAAAAATAACTTATTTAAAACTTCTAAATCACCTCTCCAAGGAACTATCAATATGCACTGAGGATATTCCCATACACGTACAAGATTCCTAAGTCAGGGCCAGAAAATGACTTGCATTAGGAGACACAAGGGCTGTGATCTGTGGTGTTAGAACTGCCTGAATGTTTCTTCTAATGGCCCACTGAAAAGGAATTTGGCACAGTAATCATCTGAAGATCGAACGTTTCTTTTGTGATATTAACCTTTCAACTACAGTTACTTGTTAATGTCATAGCATGAGTTTTGGCAGATGTAAGGCCTCTCTTTTTCAGTTAACTGCTGGAACATCTGTGTCTTGGGGACAGGAGGCTGTTTTGTCTGATTCTGAGTGCATCTGCAAGACCATGCTGCTTCGCACTTCTGATAATGTTTCATATTGCTGCATCTTGCTGCATCACTAAGCCCAAGAGGGGCCCTTAGAACAGCACGTTTCTTCCAGTGTCCCTGTGAAATTAATGGGGAAGCAGAATGTTTGTTTCCTGAAGACATTAGAAGTTAATAACAAAAGTAAAAGCCATGCTGGCCAGTGGTACACTCAGCATGGAAAGCCACAACCATGTCATTACCCAGAAATTGTCAGGCCATGGTAAGTAGCGTAGGAACAAATCTATTAACAAACCTCTGCCAGGTGGGGAGGAAAGTTTTTCCATTGATATCTTGGCCAGACTCCAGTGTTTGTACATACTTTTTCCTTACGTTCACATATCGGGTTAATAAACTCTCTTTTCCCATTCTAAGCTGTTATACTGGCAAATGGCTGCCATATTTTCTGTCCCAGAAGAGGCTGCATTTTGTTCACCTGTACTATAGTTTCTGCTAAGGCAGGGAGAGCTCTAAATTATTCTAATGGATCTCCAAGCCTATTTTAGACTATGTATATATTAATGCCATATAAAGTTGTTCAAATGCAATGCTCCAACAAATCTAATTTTGTTACTATGGTGAAGATGGATCTTCCAGGGCAGAGGAGTTACACTGTCACACAACCATGACTCTGCAGCTTTTTATGGCATCCAGTGTCCTCGTTGCCTTGAAGACCTACAGATCTATTCTAATGGGTTTATCAGCCTGATTATTGTCTGGGGTAAAACTAGCCTTCCTTGGTACAGGCAGCAAGAGTGTTCTGCTCTCTGGCATTGCAGTGTTTCTTTTCTGTTCCTCTGCAGCAGCAGATGCAGAAGTAATAAGTAACAGGGAGGAGGTCAGATTGTAGTCAGGAACAGCCACTGTAAATTTGCTTAAAATCCACGGGATCTGCCTTATGCAGCGCAAGTATTTAGGTCCCTTTGTCCTCTGATTTCAGGGAGAGTCAATTCTGGTGCTTTGCATACTTAGTTGTTTCACCGTATTTGCATTTAAGACACCTCTTCTGGTGAAATTGTTAATTAAATGGCAAAATTTAGTGCCATCACCCATTTCTTGATATACAGCAGCAGGGAGAGCTGTTGTGGATGTTCAAGTAGTGCAAAGCTTCAAACAATTTTCTGATTTGTACCCTGTTCCATTCAGAGTTCTCTCCAGGACAGCACATAAGTACCTCTGTTGAAGATCTGACAGCAGGCCTGCCTGCTGATTTATTTATTCAAGAGTAACACTGTTAGAGGCAGTCCTGCTTAAAAAGAGAAAAGGACACCATTTTGCTTAGAAAGCCATATAATCTCAAAAGTGTTTTCCTTTCTTCTGCTCTCTCTGATATGAGAGCAGAAAGGAGGGCAGTATCAGGAGGATGTGGGTACATGGTAGTCTAGTTCGTCCCTAATATTTTGCAGCTGTCTACTTATTTATGTGACCAACAAAGTCCAGCAAAACTGACGTTGTTTTCGTTGGCCCTTGAGACAGACACTTCCTTGACTAGCACACTGAGATAACATTAAACATCTGCTTGGATCGGGATAGGTGTTTTTGCAGCAAAAGCAAAGCAGTAGCTGAGGGCATCTTTTGCAAATTTTTGTACTTGGGGCAGGGATAGGAGAAGGAAAACATGGAGGGAGGAGGGGAGGAAGGGTTTGGTTCAGGTGCCTTCTCCAAATTGTTAGTTTCTGTTAACACTGTTTTCTTGCTCCTTATTATAAAGCTGGAAAAAATTCTTACTTTACCAGGTTGGTATGTTTTTAAGCTGTGTTTGCAATAGTATAGTGTCAATCCTTTCGCCAATGAAGAAGGGAGTCTCTTTTTTCCCACATGTGTATTTTTAAAAAAGAATGAATTATGACTTGTGGCCTGTAAAAGGATTTTCAAATGTGCAGCAAAATTTCTGTGCACAATTGCCAAAGGGCTTACCAGCTTCCCTTGAGTAAAGCAAGACTTCAAACCACACAAATACAGAAGGTCAAAAATGCTTATGTGTCTGGCATCACAGATTTAACTGGGCAGTCATTTTCATTGCATGTTACAGGCGGGAGTGTGAGCCAGTTGAGAACTGCATGTAATGTTACAGGCAAAAAGTCTGGGTTGTTCTCTCTGGTTCCTCAGCATCGACTTTCTGGGACCATATACTTTCTGACTCTTGCTAATAATGAATCAGGAAACAAAGTCAAAATGTATCATGACTTCTGTTTCCTCTCTGACCTGTGCAACTGCCCTACTTCAGGGGAGGTTGTGATACATATTGAAGTAGGAAGATTCAAGATTGTCATGTATCAAATGAGACAGACTTTTTGCCTGTTGCATTCATCTCAGACCTTTAGTTACCCTCCTTTATCTGCACGTAATTTAGTTTCTTTAACTTTTAGTCTCTCTGTCTTATCCCACCATTTTTTTGCATCATACAAAGAACAGGTTTTGTGTCAGCAGGGTTTAAATGATGACCTTCATAATGGCATTAAAACGTCTGTGTTTGAAACCAAAAGACCATTAACCTACTGGTAATCACTGCACAAATGGTCAGCATACTTTTCCATGTTATTGTGACCAGCCTTTTGAGCAGATAGCAGTCATAATACTGCTTTTGGGGAGTGAGTGTCAAGAGAAGAGGGCCATGACACTGTCTGCGGTTGTCATGTATGTGGAACACTGTCATGGTTTAACCCCAGCTGGCAACTAAGCCCCACACAGCCGTTCACTCGCTCCCCCGCTGTGGGATGGGGGAGAGAATCGGAAGGGTAAAAGTGAGAAAACTCATGGGTTGAGATAAAGACAGTTTAATAAGTAAAGCAAAAACTGTGCATGCAAGGAAAGCAAAACAAGGAATCCATTCACTCCTTCCCATTGGCAGGCAGGTGTTCAGCCATCTCCAGGAAAGCAGGGCTCCATCACGTGCAGTGGTTACCTGGGAAGACAAACGCCATCACTCCGAACGCCCTGCCTTCCGTCTTCTTTCCCCAGCTTTATATGCTGAGCATGACGTCATATGGTATGGAATATCCCTTTGGTCAGTTGGGGTCAGCTGTCCCAGCTGTGTCCCTTCCCAACTTCTTGTGCACCCCCAGCCTACTCACTGGTGGGGTGGGGTGAGAAGCAGAAAAGGCCTTGACTCTGTGCAAGCACTGCTCGGCAATAGCAAACATCTCTGTGTTATCAACATTGTTTCCAGCACAAATCCAAAACAGAGCCCCATACTAGCTACTATGAAGAAAATTAACTCTATCCCAGCCAAAACCAACACAAACACCCAGAGAAATAAGACAACAGATCAATGTCATGATTCACTTTGTTAGCACTGTGCTATATGTGCGTTTGGTGATGGATAGATTGGATCTGGATGCTCACTACAGSACAGGAGCAAATCGCCTGTTAGCAAATTAAGAACATGTAAGGAATGACGTCAATAGCCTAGAGAGAGCTGTGGGTATAAGGCTGTTTTCAAAAAGAAGGGGAAAATCCTTCCATTTTCCGACAGAAAAGAACTTGATAAATGGATCGGGCAAGTTGAGTTTTGGAAGTTGTAGAGAGTCCTGCTTATGTTTGGAGTAGCCTTTTCTAGCAAGTCAACAGAAGCAAAAAGGTCAAGGCAGTATAGGGAGGTTGGAGCGCAGGTGAAACAACGTGATTGTTCCCCTGTGCTGCTGTGGTGCATCTGTCACCAGGGTGTATGGGTGCAGCTTTTCTGCAGGAGGAGGCCGTCTATTACTACACCACTGGCAAGTACAGCACATGCTCCAGAGAGGCATGGGTACAGTCGTGCTGGCCGTGTTTGTTACTGATTATACCATGCCTATCACCCCCAACTGAATTGTTTCCCAATTGCATATATAACCCTGAGTTAAAGAGCTTCTACTGTGTGGCTGCTTGCACATTCTTGGGACATAATGGTGAGCTCTGGGGTTTTGAACACCAGTTTAACAAAAAGGACCCTTCTGTTACTTTCCTCTCATACAGCAGCACTGGGGCTCAGCCTACAGATGAATCAAGGCTGCCAGTTCACTCATCCAGAAATACTTATTTCAGCAAGTAGCAGCTAGCTCAAAAATTTCAGTGTCATCTCTGTATTTCTTTGCCGTTTAATAACCATAACTCAGCAATCTAATTTGGTGTTCTTGCATTCTGTCTCTTTACAGTATCACCTTACAGATAGTAAGATAGTCATCTATCTTCTTGGAAATTTTTTTCACTGTTAAAAAGAATCCAAAGTTTAAATAAATACTTGGACTTTTGGTGGGTTTAGAGGGGGTTTTTTACTATCTCTTCCTCTCCTTTTTTAACTACAAAGTTCCAGGAAAGGAATTATTAAACCTGGACTCCGTGTTAAATGAGGGCTTGGAGGAGGAGAAGGCAAAGGCTACAGTGGCTGAGCTGAAGGACAGAGAACAGACTTGTTAACAAGTCAAGGATCTAAATCTAAGCTAGTCCGTTCCCAAGAGCCACTCGTAATGATTATGTTCTGTGGTTGATTTATTTATAACTATAGCAGTTGCAGTGGGAGCAAAACATTAGGCCAAATTCTGACCTCAGAATATAAATCTGGAATCATTTCACTCTGATTTTTTAAATTTTGATGGCATTACTTTGGATTCATTCTGCTGTAACTGAGATCAGAATCTGTTCTGTTGTGTTAGATTTTTTTTTCCTTCGAGACTGCATTTCTACCATCCTTTTGTCTAATTTTGAACACAAAAAGCAGCAGTGTGTATGTTTAAACTAGTGCTGCAGCCACCTCCATATGCTCATCTGTACCTTGAGGCTGACCAGACTTTGAGCCTCCTCTGTACTCCAGGGACAGACTGCCTGACAGGCTCTCCAAGGCTGAGGAGTCTAGCTCACTGCACAGGACCAATTGCTTTCAGTGGTACAAGGAGGCACTTCTTAACTATTTAGGACACCATGTCAGTTTGTAAACCAGTTTTGCAGGAAGGGGAGAGAAGTCAGAGAGATGTTACAGATTCTGCCGTACCCAGGTGATAAATCTGTGATAGCAGCAATGTTTCACTGTTTATTTAAGAGTAAATGAAACAGAGATAGCTTTGCAAAATTGGAGAAGTTCCACAACAGCAAATGAAACTACACAGCCTGTCTGAAAACTTAATGCACGTGAGGAGCCATGGGAACACTGCAAGTTTATTATGCACCCCCGGCTGTTCTGCACCAGCTATTTTTTTTCTGTGTGTTATTTACGTGTCCTCAAATTGACTGCCTAACACATCTAAAAAGCTGTCAGATGGAAGTCCTCGCTCGCAGCAGAAACAGAGCTCTACGGCCTTTGCGCTTATTGCCTGTAACTGTTAACTGGGAACATGGGCTGCAGAGAAGTTAAAGGATTTGTCAGCTTGGTTTATTCAGCTTGTTTTAGTCGGCTAATACAGAAGTATGAGTTTCTTCATTACAGTAACATTCTTCAGTAACAATCATATGTCAGCCCGTGGAAGATGAAATTAATTATTCTCCATTTTGGGACGTGCCTGTTCTGGATCAGAAAGTGTAGTGCCTTCAAGAATTCACCTCTCAGTTCAGTGAACCAGCTTGCAGTGACAAGTGCCAGCTATTCCCCTTCCCCCTTTTTTAAGACTTAACATTTTCTTGGGTATATTTTTAAAATTCTGGTTTGGGTAGCTTTTACAAAAATGTAAAGCAGGCTGCTGCTGTAATCGTTCCTGAATTTAGCCATGCTCCCATGCCTGAAATGTGATCCCCCTGGTTAATAAGCAACTAACTGGGGTTTCTGTTACGTTTTTTGATAGATTGTATTTATTTTGCCCTTGGAAATAACAATTGTTTGTTATAATCCAGGTGTTTGGCTAATTGCGTGGAGTTTTGATTCAAATGCTGCCAAGACATCTGTACGTATTATCATTTCTGTAGCTTAGCGATGTCTCAGTTCACGGCTTGAGCATTTAGGCTGCCTCCTCTGTGACCTTCGATATTAGCTTTAGCATTGAGATGAATGGATGTGACAAGAAAAAGCAAACATTTCTTAAGGAGATAAAGTAATTGTGCTTTGATAGCTGCGGCTATTTCTCTGGTCCCCAGTTGGTACATCAGGAGTAAGGAGGGCTGCACTGCATCTCTAAAGCTGCTTGAAATTATATCAAGAGGATTTGCCTCCGATGAACCCAGTACAGGCCAAAAAAAACCAAGACACTTTCCCACATTATCTGCACCTCAGCAATGGCAAATGTAGAGGCAGTTCAGGGATACACTGAGCAGGACACTTCTGCGTGCTGATGTGCTTCCCCACTCGCATGCTAGCAGACACAGCGGTGTTCACATCCGCAGTGGATATACCCTGGTATGTCCTTGGCCAGGGAGTCCAACAGGCACATGTTTCTGTTGATGGGACCCTGACTGGTTACAGACACAGTTGATAATTTATGTAATCTGTAATCAAAAATCTGTTTTCAGTATGGAAATTCTCACTGTATGTCCTCACGTCCCCCTCAGTGAAACTGGGAAATTTGTCCATTAATTCACCACTCTTATGAGTGCTGAGCAGTATTTAACAGGAGGCTAAAATTTGAAAAACTAGAAAGCTTGCAACAATGTTAATTAAATGTCTCCATCTTCCTTCTGCAAATAATAAACGTTTTTCTTGTTGAGAGCATGAGCTGGGCTCTTAGGGAATATGGGTCTGATTAGCTATGAGGTGTTTTTTTTTTTAAAAGAAGTAATAACTACAGTTATGTAGTTCAAATCTGACTAAAACATGAACTATAACTGAAAAATCAGGAGGATGTGCAACAAAGCTAAGTAGCAGTAGAGTTTCGAGCATGGCACTAGAGTCATCACGTCTGAGGCACGCTCATAGAAGGAGGTGAACCCTTCAGCTTTTTGGGGCAGCTCAGTGGTACACAATGCTGTGCAAGATCAGTCTTTAATGAAGGGCGGTTTTGAAGGAATTATTGGTGCCACATTGTGGATGCCTGGCTGTTTACTTGCAAGTGTTGCTTTTGCTGCTGCTTTGGAGTCTCCAGCTGCAAAGTGGTGTAACTTGTAGGTATTTTGGAAGAGCTGTTCCTGTGTCCCTTCAAGAGTTTTTCTGTTAAAAGAGCAATCAGATTGGTACACGTAACTGGGAGGAAGGTGAAAGCAAAGGGGTCTGTCCTTCAGTCAGTTATTTCAAATTCGTTATTAAATTTGATGCTGTGAAATGCCACTGTTGAATAAGATGAGCAGGAGAGTGTCTGTCACTTCCAGGACGATCTCTGTATGTATCAGTATGGGGAACAGCCATCTCGGGATGTAAAGCCATTGATGTTAATGGGACAGTGTGCACTGCACTGAAAATCACATTTCTGAACATTGCAATACTGGATGTTCCTCCATTAAATTATTCAGGGAAAAAGGACCAGTACCTGTCAGTCTTGATCCATTAAAGTTGCTTACCTATTTGGTTATCTTTGGTGCTAGCGGTCAGATACATGTATGCATTAAGTGATCTTCTGGATTGGAAAGGAGGCCTAGGAAGTCATAACCTAGTTTGCAGTTACAAACTCACGCTTTGCTCCAAAGCTGTTGTCTTGGGAGGATGACAGGATGGTTATGACAACCCTCCCTTCTCTATTCACAGGTGTTCCCTTTCCAAAGAACTTCCTTCAGATCTGCAAGAAGATACTCTGCCGGCTTTTTCGAGTGTTTGTTCATGTCTACATCCATCACTTTGACCGTATCATCCTTATGGGGGCTGAGGCCCACGTCAATACCTGTTACAAGCATTTTTACTACTTTGTGACAGAGCTCAACCTCATAGACCGCAAAGAACTAGAGCCTTTGGTAAGTGTGGGGTCTGGGGGAAAGCGCTAGGAAATTTTCCTCCTTCCTTCACTGAGCCTTTCCCACGCTTGTTGCAGTGGGTTTCCTCTGGGAATAAGGTCCATGGTTAAACACAGGCAATTTAAAGGGATGAACTCTTGCCTCTGTCCATAGACCCATTCCATCTGCTGCAGTATTTGTGAGATGCTCAGTAGGCTCAGTAGAAAGAGGAAAGTGCAATGTATTTTATATGGAAAAATACAAGGTGGGAAATACTGCCATTTGAAAATAGAGGTTCATTTGTCTTCTGCTTCTTCCTGTACTATATATTTTATATATAATTTTATTCTGTCTTTTTTCATTGGTCAGTAGCAGCATGGTACTCATAGCAGTCACTTGAATGCATGTGAAGGAAACAGTGGTCTATATAAAGGTGAATTGTTTTGGTTTTTTTTTTTTTAATCTTTAAGTAGGTGTTTGTGAAGGTATTGAGTGTGTTAGATCCAGAGCACACTCTGGATCTAAGTGAGACAGATGAGGTGAGACAGAGGTTCAGACAATTAGCAGTGTAACAAAACCAGACACTTCCTTTTGGACTGAAATAGATCAAAATTAAATTCATTGCTTCCAAAAGTAAGGCTCCAGAAATGGAAACACTTTTGCTGTTGCTTGCAAATACAAATAAAATAAAAGTGTAGGCAGAGAACAAAAAGTAAGGCGCAATTCAGAAAGCAGTTTATGCACAAACCCTCACTGTGGGCATTTAGCCAACTTTAAAAGGGATCAGGGCAGCATTTCTCCATGGGTCACAGTTTGGAAAATACTGTGTTGTACAGCTTATTGATGAAGTGCTAGAACCACTGGCATTTTTTTTTTTCTCGCAGAATCACAGAATGGCTGAGGTTGGCTGGCACCTATGGATATCATGTAGTCCAAATCCCTGCATCAAAGCAGTGTCACCTAGAGAGGGCTGCCCAGGACCACATCAAGTTTTCAGTTGTTCCACATAAAGGCACATTGCAAGGAGGTGTATAGCATAGTTGGTATGAAACACTTCTGAAAGTGTGACAAAGTGATGTTTGCCTGCATTTCTGCAGGAATTGGATCTGTTGCAGGTGTGGTACATGTATATGCTTATGTTGATTGAAGGAGAGCCTGTAAAGGGAGACAAAATGGATGGTCTTGTTCTCAGCAGTTCACAAGGCCCGCTGAAAAACACTGCATATGGCATGTATTGATAACTTGCAATGTATCTATGGTTTCTTTCTAGATAGGAGAACTTAATATGCCCTCTGAAAGTGTCCTAAAGGGATAGAAGGAAGCCCTGCAGAAGAGAACTTCCCTGCCAGACTAGTGATCCTAGGTTAGCCCTAGCTGTTAAATGCTGAGGATGTGTCACAAGCAAGATACAAGGCAGGATGCATCAGAGGCAGGAAGAGAGGCAATCTTAAGGCCCTTACAAGATCCTTGCTTGCTTTGGAATACAGAGAGCACAAAAATGATTTAATGCTGCAGTTGGTGATTAGCAATATTCCTGCACTAAGCAGACAGATGAAGGATTGGGGACAGAGTGGCGCAGGAGATGGCCCAAGTTCAGCAGCAGAGCAAGCTAGGAACATGCTCCAACTGGTGTGTGCTTTCCTGTTGCATTCTAGCATTCCCTCCCTTCACAAAATTATCCTTAGGATCATCATATGATGCAGTATTACTAACTTTGCTGGGATGCAGGGTCTCCCATAAAAATGTTTCACCTGCACTGGGGAGGCACCATGTCAGGAAACTGACAAAGCTCCACCTGCTTCCATCTTCCTGTCCTTGACTTGGGCGGGTGTCAGCAGTGTGGAAATGCATAAAAAAAACATATGTCTGTATTTTTGTCTTCAGCTGGGCAGAGAGAAGGGAAGGAGTTGCCAAACAAAAGCAGACATTACAAATAATCTTGAATTTTAACGCGGTAGTTGAGGACAACCTGTGCCCTGCCAGGTTCACCATGGCAGGAAATGAGCCCACATTATCTCCCTTAATTAGAAAATGGGCCAAGAGCTAATTAAATAAACAGACTGCCACATGCTTTAATAAAGAGGAAGGCAACTGATTTCTCAACATAACTTCAAGAAGGGAGAATAACTGGGGAAGCAGGCAGTAGAGGAATAGTAATATTAGCCTGCAGGACTCATGCTCTTTGTTTAAAATAGATCTTATCAGTCTTTTACAACTCAGTGCAACAGTTAATAAAATCAAATGAAGCAAATGAGTCAAATAGGGTTCCCCCTCCCACTCAGGAGTTGCATAACTTGTCCTTTCTGCAATCAAAGAGGGGGCTATAGTTTAAAATGCTGTGTATCTTTTTCCCATCCCCATCACTATGTTAATTTGACAGATCCCCGAGTCTTTCGTCGAGCTGTTTATGTGGGGACAAAAAAGGAAGCTGGCACAGTCACTGACCCCGCAGGTGGTCCTGAGGAAAAAAACGCATGTCCAATTGGTTAATTTGGGGGAAAAGAAGAAGTCTGAAAGCCTATCTGCCCTTTCCTGCAGCTAACAGGCAGACAAGGCAGTCTGCACCGTGAGAGTTCTCAGATGACCTTTAAGGCACACCTCCATGGGGAGGCTATCTGGAAATAAACTAAGGTTTGAATTTTAAGATGTGGCATCTGCTTTGTGCTGGCTCCCTGTGTGACTGGCTTTATTTTCCACTGGCAGTAGTTCACCTTAATTCACTTCTGAGCCTCCTCCCATGGCCAAAACTGTCTAGCAGAGTGGTGCCTGTTACCTCCATTCCACCCTCACCCTGTGTAGGTGACTGCTTGTTTAGGGTGCTTTAAACACTTCATCTAAACGTGCTTTTTAGTGAGAATCTTAATGCAGCTGCCTCAGCACAGTAACTTACTGTTCAAACAGCAGCACAGCTACGGTGAGTAATGCCCCTCTACTTCCTTCCTGTGATCCCTTTTCTCTAACAACGGATTTCATAGTATGTAGGACTTAAGAAATATGCCAGAGTACTTTATAAGCACATCATGAGCAAAACAGTTGTGGGTCGGGGAATTTTACTTAATTTATTGCCGGTTAACAAAACCTTTGATTACAGATCTGGGTATTGAGGAAAAGAAGACAATTAAACAAAACACTTGGTGAAGAAATACCTTTCTTCCCCAGGCTCTAATTCAGTAAAAAACTTCTCTTCCCCCCTTACGGGTCTTAACTCACCTTGGTTTTGCTGCATGTTACGCTCAGCTACTCCTAATCCCTTTGGTGGGGTGAGGGGCAGTGCAGGAGACCGGGGATGCGTGTACTGCTTCTTGCTTCTTACTTGTTTTCTTCCACTCCAGCATGTGTTTACCATGGGACACAGTCCCTCTGTGGTGTCCCTGCTCCAGTGTGGGTTGCTCATGACCCACAGTCCCATCAGGGATGTGCCTGCTCTGGCAGAGAGCACTTCCTCCCAAGAGTACATCTCCAACCACAACCCCAACAGTGTCACCA
Source organism: Phoebastria nigripes (assembly GCA_035582835.1). Lineage (NCBI taxonomy): Eukaryota > Metazoa > Chordata > Aves > Procellariiformes > Diomedeidae > Phoebastria > Phoebastria nigripes. The sequence goes on along the minus strand of JAYKAV010002142.1, from coordinate 324,489 downwards.
GCCATGTGTCCTCTCCTCTTAGCAGTTGCTGCTTTCTTAAATATCTGTGAGCAGAGGCACCATGTGCAGCTCCGTGTGGTTGAAGTTTTGACACATGGTGGGTTATTTGCAGCAGTTTCAGGGGCAGCTGGAAGTAGCTGTGACTGGCCCAGGGCAGTTCATGGCCTCCCGCCACAACAAGTCACCCCTGTAGCCCCCTGCTACCAAAACCCTGCCAGTTATGCCCAGTACAAAGCATCCTCTGCAAAGTCAGTCATATGCAATCTGTTGGTTAAAGCCTTGTTTTCTGTTTCCAGTTTTGTTGTGGGTTTCTTGCTATCTCTGGGTAATAGTTCTCTTCATGAGTTTTCCCATGTGGAATATAAGAATATTTAGCATTTGACAGAAGTATTGTGAGCCTGAATTCAACAGTGTTTGCAAAGTACTCTGATGCCATGAAATGAAAGTTGTAATAAGAGTAGAGCTTGCTCCTAGTTCAACTTCCTACCTTCAGCAGCAAGCTGGATCCTTGACACATACAAAAGGAATGGGAAGACCAAAACTTCCTGTGTTCCTTCACTTGGTGTTCGCTGATTGGTTTGCTGTTGCTTTAGGAGTTCCACTGGTGAAAACGAGAAGTGTGCAAGCACCACGCCGTCATGCTTCCTAGCTCTGTAGGCTTTACATGAAACTAGCAGTCTGTTAGTCTGGGCTCTGAACTACAGATCCAGACCCTTGTTCTCCTTCTCTCCTAGGGGGTAGACTGGATATCTTCAGAACTGCTTCACAGAACACCTCATCTCTATTAAAGTGTTCTCAATATATGCAACCATATACTCCATCCCCACTTGCAAAAGGTGTAGCTCTTTGTAGTTAAGATATAACTTGAGACCTGTTTTTAAAATATTTTGCTGGGACAGGTCACTCATCAGCTTATTTTACTTTGAAGGAATACAAGCTGCTGCATGCAAGGCAACATAATCCCTTCCAAATAGTTTTTGATTTCTTTAGCTCAACACAGCATAAATCATCATAAATCTGATTTTCCCTTAAAAAGAGGTGAGCACTTTCTCTGATATGCATCACTTTCCATTACCCCCATCTCAGAAAAGAAAGGCTAACGAGCAGGAATAAAGTGCTGCTACAGGTAGAGCGGGTCCCCCCTAAAGGAATCTATCATTTCAAAGTGTCTTCTAGCGATGTGGCAGCATCAAGTCACGGAAGAAGTTTCTCTGGCGTAAGTAACACTTTTTCAAAGAAAAAGAATTCCTCCTTCCATTTCTCAGTGTGAGGGGGTGGGGTGTCTTTTTTAGCAGTAGCTGGTGACCACCTTCAGATGCCTGGTTTGGCTTGGCGATTGCAGAGCCTATTTACTGCTGCACTCCAAGCTTAGCTGGAGCAGGCACAGATCCTGTTATGAAACCTGAGGATCAGTGCAGCTACAGCAACATGACCTCTAGAAAGGGTGGGGGAAATTAAAAACTAAAACCTTCTGAAAAACAATAAAGTTAATGCCAGAGAGGCATTAAAGCACAAAGTGTTGTGCTTTTTTTTCCCCAGCAGGAAGGTGCCTGTCAGACAGAGAGACATAGGCAAAGAATCCTGCAGCTATACTCCTTCAGTCATGTAAGAGCCTTCTGATTCAGAGGCCTTAGAGATTTGTGACTGAATCTCAGTGCAAAGCATTTTGTCAGATAACAGTTAGTTGGTGATGCAGCCAAGTCTGCTCCCAACTTCTCAGCGTTGATCTGTGTGTATTGCAGAATCTTGTTTTGATTTCTAAATCCATGCATTTTAATTTGCGTGATACTTCACTGTGCCTTGTGTTTGTCAGAGTTAAGTTAGAAAAAAGAACACCTAAAAAGTGGTGAGATTTCAGTGTTAAATTTGGAGGTCTGAGCATGGTGTAATTCACTTGAAGGAACAAGGTTCCCAAGATGCATTTTTTTTTTTTAAACTTGTGGGAGGTGTGGACCTAGCTCTTTTTCTCACTATTGAGTATTACTCATTAACATAACGTTAAATTATATCTCTAAAGAGGAGAGATAGGGGGGAAAAAAAAAAGTTATGTGGTCTTTTTGCTGTGCAAATCTGTGCAAGGTCATAGAGGGCCTGAGAATGTGTGCTGGGCTTGTATATTCAATATGTACTCTGAAACTCGTGTCCTAATAAAAAATCTAGGTGGCAAACCCAAGTATATTTCATCTCTCTGTGGCCACCCAGTTACAGAACTGCGGGCAGGTCAAGCATTCATATCGTGCCAATGAGCAATGGGAAGTGATGCGCAAGGAGGACCCTGCCAAATAGGAAGGAATGATTCACATGGTTTGAGTATGTTTGCTTCTCTCACAGCTGTTAGGAATTGTCAAATGCACAAATCTGTTTGCCAGAGATACCAGAATATGCCATTTTTGTACCTTTTTTCTGTTTAACCAATGTAGTGTCCTCTTACAGAGCAAAGAGTACCTTTTGTGCTCTTTCAGAAATATCCAAAAATATATTGCAAACCAGTCAGATTCCCAGCAGGTTCCTACATATCTTTGGAAACTATTGATGGCAGTGAAATTTCCCTCTGAGGACAGGGGTAAAAGACAGCAGAATATGGCCATCTGCTTTGCTTTTTCTCCAGAAGTTTTTTTTTTGTAAGTCCCATCCTGTGAAAACTTTGATCTTTTTCTCAGAAGTCGTTTTTTATAAACATTTTGTTTATAAGAACAGAAAGTAATAATTACACTTGAATGAAGAAAAATAGAGAAGGATATTATTTACACGTGCTGTTCTGATAATTGTTAAAATGCTGATTTCGTTTACATGCAGAGACAATCAGCCATGGTAGCAAGTGGATAGCACTGGGGCTGGAATTGGTGGCAGTCAGTGGAGCTGAGTGTATAAAAATGGTGAAGCTGGTAATTGCCTCCATGAGGATGGAGTTCGTCTGCAGGATAAGCAACGACAGTAAGGTTTTCTTGCCTTATTCTCCATTATTCTCAGTGTGAAAGCTTCCATGGGCTTTACAGCATGATTGGCTTCTGATAACATTTTCATCCAATATTTGGAGCTGCGTAAAAGTAACCATCTAAATGTTTTTTTTTCCCCGTCTCTATAGAAAACTGTCTTTCTGAATGGAATTTCTAGTGCTTGTCCAGGCAGTCTACTAAGTAAAGAGATGAGTGTTTAATGCATTAACCTAATCATTAAACCCTGTTCGGTTGTTTGGGGTTTTTTTCTTTTTTTTTTTCTCTCTCTCTCTTTTTCCCCCCTAGGAAGCAATATTATATATTATGTGCAAAAACCTATTATGGTCTGGGTGACAGACGATTTCAAAGTTAAACATGTTCAGGAAATTACACACTGAGGTTTGTGTAATGACCATAACTCTACCTTCCTATATTTTATGGTTCAGAACTGCAATGATGCCCTGGCTACACTGACATGAATCTGAGGCACTTTCTTTTCAGTCAGTGGAATTATTCCAGATCTTTGCATAAAATTCAGGGAAAAATCTAGGCTCGCGGTCACAGGTGGTATGTTCACGTGCTGTTTTTCCACCAACATGAGTAATACACAATATGCTGCTTTGTGTGCTGCTGTAGGGTGCTCTGCACCCCATGGATGTATTAATTGACAGATTTGTAGGCACATTTAGGAGAAAAACCAAAAACTACAAGGGGAAAAGGAAGAGTTATTTTTGTACTTACAGACAGGATGTCGGAAGTGCTGCCATATGCGTGGCATTGTTTGTGAAAAGACAGTGTTTCCATCTCTGGGCCTTTCAGCCAGTATCTTCCATAGTCTATGAAAAAAAAAAAAAACATTTAAGGTATAGTTCCACAATCATTTTAAGCCAAGATTAATGTAGTCTGAAACTGAAAATGGTGATCCTGCCCTTCCTATCACTGCTCACTGGATAGTCCTCTCGCCTTCCTTGTGTCAGAGCTAGCCTTTGTGTTACCATAGTCAGATGGTGGTTTTCATAGAATCATAGAATCATAGAATGATTTGGGTTGGAAGGGACCTTTAAAGGTCATCTAGTCCAACCCCCCTGCCATGAGCAGGGACATCTTCAACTAGATCAGGTTGCTCAGAGCCCCATCCAACCTGACCTTGAATGTTTCCAGGGATGGGGCATCTACCACCTCTCGGGGCAACCTGTGCCAGTGTTTCACCACCCTCACTGTAAAAAATTTCTTCCTTAGGTCCAGTCTAAATCTACCCTCTTTTAGTTTAAAACCATTACCTCTTGTCCTATCACTGCAGGCCCTACTAAAAAGTCTGTCTCCATCTTTCTTACAGACCCCCTTTAAGTATTGAAAGGCTGCAATAAGGTCTCCCCAAAGCCTTCTCTTCTCCAGGCGGAACAACCCCAACTCTCTCAGCCTTTCTTCACAGGAGAGGTGTTCCATCCCCCTGACCATTTTTGTGGCCCTCCTCTGGACTCACTCCAACAGGTCCATGTCTTTCCTGTGCTGAGGGCTCCAGAGCTGGACGCAGTACTCCAGGTGGGGTCTCACCAGAGCAGAGTAGAGGGGCAGAATCACCTCCCTCAACCTGCTGGCCACTCTTCTTCTGATGCAGCCCAGGATACAGTTGGCCTTCTGGGCTGCAAGCACACATTGTCGGCTCTTGTCCAGCTTTTCATCCACCAGTCCCCCCAAGTCCTTCTCGGCAGGGCTGCTCTCAATCCCTTCATCGCCCAGCCTGTATTGATACCTGGGGTTGCCCTGACCCAGGTGCAGGACCTTGCCCTTGGCCTTGTTGAACCTCATGAGGTTCACATGGGCCCACTTCTTGAGCTTGTCTAGGTCTCTCTGGATGGCATCCTGTTCCTCAGGCATGTCAACCACATCACTCAGCTTGGTGTCATCTGCTGAGGGTGCACTTGATCCCACTGTCTATGTCACTGATAAAGATATTAAACTGTACTGGTCCCAATGTGGCCTCCTGAGGGAAACCACTTGTCACCGATTTCCATCTGGACATGGAGCCGTTGACCACTACCCTCTGGATGCAACCTTCCAGCCACTTCCTTATCCACTGAGTAGTCCACCCATCAAATCCATACCTCTCCAGTTTAGAGAGAAGGGTGTTGTGGGGGACCGTGTCAAAGGCCTTACAGAGGTCCAGATAGATGACATCTGTAGCCCTTCCCATGTCTACTGGTGTAGTCACTCCATCATGGAAGGCCACTAGGTTGGTCAGGCAGGACTTGCCCTTGGTGAAGCCATGCTGKCTGTCTCGAATCACCTCCCTGTCCTCCATGTGCCTTAGCATAGCTTCCAGGAGGATCTGTTCCATGATCTTGCCAGGCACAGAGGTGAGGCTGACAGGTCGGTAGTTCCCAGGGTCCTCCTTTCTAGCCTTTTTAAAAATGGATGCAATGTTTCCCTTTTTCCAATCTCCAGGGACTTCACCTGACGGCCATGACTTTTCAAATATCATGGAGAGTGGCTTGACAGCTACATCAGCCAATTCCCTCAGGACTCTGGGATGCATCTCATCAGGTCCCATAGACTTATGTATGTTCAGGTTCCTCAGGTGGTCTCGAACCTGATCTTCTCTTACAGTGGGAGGGACTTTGCTCCTCCAGTCCCCGTCTTGCAGTCCATCCACTCGAGAGGTGTGGGAAGAGAGGTTGCCAGTGAAGACTGAGGCAAAAAAGTTGTTGAGTACCTCAGCCTTCTCCTCATCTGTTGTTACCAGTTTGCCAGTCGTGTTCATCATAGAGGGGGTACACTTTCTTTGACCTTCCTTTTCTGGCTGACAYWCCYATAGAAKCCCTTCTTATTATTCTTTGCGTCCCTTGCCMAGTTCAGCTCCMGCCATGCCTTGGCCTTCCTGACCCCATCCCTACACAACCAGGCAGCGTCCCTGTACTCTTCCCAGGATACCTGTCCCTGCTTCCACTGCCTGTGCATTTCCTTCTTGCCGTTTACTTTGACCAGCAGGTCTCGACTCAGCCATGCCGGTCTCTTGCCGTCCTTTCCTGATTTCTTACACCTGGGGATCGAGAGCTCTTGCGCTCTATGGAAAGTGTCCTTAAAGATCTGCCAGCTCTGTTCTGCTCCCTTGTCTCTGAGGGCAGTTTCCCAAGGGGTCCTATTGACTAGCTCCTTGAATAGCTGGAATTTTTGCCAGGACACTTTCCTGAGCAGTTACACACAGCCTAATATTGGCACAAGAAGGTGGTGGAAACATGGAGCTGGGGGAAACGTGATGGTGCGACTGTCGCTTTTGCAGCAGTCAAACCAAACACAGCCAAAAGTGTAGTCCTTCACTCTGTGCTGGAAGAGTGAGTGTCCCTACGTTCACGTGGGAGTTTGGGCTTGCAGCAGTTGCTAGTGCTAGTCCTGCCAGGTGTTTAGGGGATCACACGGAAGTCAGGATACCAAATCAAGAAGTCTCCGTTTTCATGTGAGTTTCTCCAAGCACCCTGTCTGTTTCAGGATGAGCTAATTAAAAGTACTGTAGGCAGATGGTGCTCAGGTGAACACTTAAGAGTTTCTCTTTTATGCTTTTTGCTTTGCTGGGGCTACAGCAAGTCATAAGTATCAGCAGCTCTGTCACTGCTGTGCATGAGGCCCAAGTAGCTGCTGTTACACATCTAATTTGCTACAAACAGTACATCTTTTCACAAAATAATTAGCAGCTTTGCTGCATCTTTGTGTATACCACAAAAAATGTTTACTCATCAGGCAATTCTTTGCCAGAAATGCCACAGACATAGTAGAAATACCGTAAACATATCCCGTCTGGCGCTAACCCCATCCAGCGCTCACAGTGGAAAAATCAGCAGTAGCAGGCTTAAGAAAACATGGCAAAGTATTGGCATTTTGATGAGGGTACACTCAGATGAAACACGGCTGAGTTAAACAGGATGATTAAATGAGACTTCTTCTACAGACAAATTTTTCAAGCATATAGTTTAAAACAAAAGTATACCTTTCTTAATTCACTTGATTTTTTTCCAAATTATTGTTTTGTCTGCTTAGCTGATTTTTTATGTTTATGGTGAAAATTAGAATTTGGACTTTTCCAGTCCATTTTCTCCATATGTCCATTTACAGTCTTCATGAAAGCAGTGATGGTACCTGTCGTGGTTTAACCCCAGCCAGCAACTAAGCACCACAGAGCCGCTCGCTCACTCCCCCCCGGTGGGATGGGGGAGAGAATCAGAAGAGCAAAAGTGAGAAAACTCATGGGTTGAGATAAAGACAGTTTAATAGGTAAAGCAAAAGCCGTGCACGCAAGCAAAGCAAAACAAGGAATTCCTTCACTCCTTCCCATCGGCAGGCAGGTGTTCAGCCATCTCCAGGAAAGCAGGGCTCCATCACGCCTAACGGTTACTCGGGAAGACAAACGCCATCACTCCGAACGTCCCCCCCTTCCTTCTTCTTCCCCCAGCTTTATATACTGAGCATGATGTCATATGGTATGGAATACCCCTTTGGCCAGTTGGGCTAGCTGTCCTGGCTATGCTCCCTCCCAGCTTCTTGTGCACCTGGCAGGGCATGGGAAGCTGAAAAGTCCTTGACTAGCAGACTGCTTAGCAACAAGTAAAAACATCAGTGTGTTATCAACACTATTCTCATACTAAATCCAAAACATAGCACTATACCAACTATTAGGAAAAAAATTAACTCTATCCCAGCTGAAACCAGGACAGTACCCATAAATCAATAGACTGTGAAATAGAAATTATTTGCCAGTCAGTAGAGGACAGTTGGGAGCTCAAAAGCAGAGGAGAACTAATTTCATTAAAGTCACTGTGTTCTTGTTATCATTATCCTTTATAGCTACCCAATTCTAGTTTTATATTGCTGCTCATTGCCATCAAAGTACAGCCCTTCAAATCCTTCTGAAGTGTCCTGTATTGTAGCACTTACAAGAAGCAAGACAACAATAATATTAAYACATTGTTTTAAAGATATCTCTGGCTTTTTATCTTTCTAGACTTCACAGTGTGTGCTGTGTGCTGTCTGGATGGCTTGAGCTTTAAGCAGGGAACATGTAAGGTTTAATCTTGTTCAGAGTCATAGATGCTGCTCATGCTCCAGAAGGATAACTGATCATTCCCTAATTAATGTATCGTTAACAGATTCTGACCCAAAAATCTGTTGGTGAAGCTTCTGTATGAAAAGCTTTTCTTTCTGCTTTCCTCATGCCTTGACATTGGGGCACTCAGAGGAAGAGCTGGCAACCCCCTGCTGCTCCGGTAAGAACAGGCAAGCCCAACCCAAATAGCTCCTTCTGGAGAAGCTGGCACCTAGCTTTCCCATCTTTTCTCTGACATGCTTTTGTCTATCCTCCCACAGAATTGCACCCCATGCTCTCTACTACATAGAATTGACTATCAGCCTCTCTTAATGCAAAATTCACTTGCTAAATATTTACCATGTGCCTTGTAGAAAACTGTGCCCAGCAGTTACCTGTGCCAGTAGATGCAGAACTAATACCCAATATGTGTGTACATACAGATAACTGAGTCAGAGGTCGTTTACCAGTGTGTGTGTGTGTGTGTGTGTGTGTTCAGTGGCTCTCTTTAGGCATGTAATGTAGACATACAGCTATTCCAAAACTTTTCAAAATTCAGGTACTTGTGTGTTCACAAGAACAATTCACAATATGAATTTATGTAATAATTTAGTGTTCCTACAAGGTTGTTGCTTATAGTTGCTTTAAATTCTGTTACTCATCACAAAGTGGTAGAGTGACTTAGTACTTGTTGGGGTATTATCCAAAATTAGATAAGTACTCATTAAGCCAACTTTAAAGTAGGTATAGTTTTCTTTCTTTTTTTCCCCCGGTTGTTTGCTTTAGTAAAAAAGTCCCCATTCAGGCCAGGCTTGTCACTGCTGCCAACTAGCCAGCAGTATTTTTTTCTTCTTAAAAAAAAAAGGAAAAAAGAAGAAGAAATCAAGCATTCCCTGCCCCCAGTCCAGTTTTTCCACTTCAACGAGATATGGTGATAATATCCAACAGGATTTCTTTTACATTGTACAAATGATGAGAATTTCTCAACAAATGGATCTGATCGCTAACTGAACAAGAAACCAGTGGTAGTTAAATAAATGCCATCTTTTCCATCTCTTCCATTTCCTGCAAGAAATTAGGGGGGAAGTGAGAACTCTAGGACTTAACATTGCTGAAAAATAGGATTCTCAACTTTGACACTCAAGAAAGCAGAGTCATAAAATGCACTGCAGTGCCAGAGTTTCTGAGTAAACAGCTTCTGGCATGCATGTTTTTAATGACTATTTTTATCACATCAGCTGCTTTGTTTGCACTGAACCAAGCAGACACTGCTGAGAACAGGAGGTCAGAAGGACTTTCCTACTGACAATATTCTGTATGTCATCGACTCCTCAGAGGTTTTGGAGTGGTTCTTTTTTGTACTCTGGATAAACCGCTCTGCCGTCCCGTGCTTTGACACAATTATCTCTGTTTTGTGGGTACATAAGTACAGGTGTCTGTTGCTGGTGAGGAGTATACCACATAAGTCCTGTTTTAAAGTTTAGCTAATGAATGTAAATTACAGCCTCTTGAATAAAAAGGGCTTCTCCAAATTAATCCACATTTCACAGTTTGTAATAAACACCACCATATTTGTACTTCAAAGAGATTATTAATACAAGATAAAAAGAGTTATAGTTAACAGTCCAGAATAAAGTAAGAACAGGAAACTTTTGAAGAAGCTTATTCCTCCAAATGTCTTCAATTTTGCAAAACATTAAAAGAGCAGAAACTAACTGCAAAATAGCATCCATCTGATACTTTTGCACTTCTTTCTTTTTTCTTTTTTTTTTTTACAATGAACTCCTATGAGACTGCTATAATACAAAAGACATGACACACAAAAAATCTTTTCCATAATTATTTAATTCATTTTGAGCTTCTGATGAGTTAATGTGAATCTTGCCTAGTCACTAGGTTGTTGCTCTGTGCTAGCTCAGTGTGTGGGGGGAGTAGCTGGCTTGGTTACAGCAACAAGGAGAAAACACAGAGTAGAAAAAGGCAATTGTGGTTGCAAAACCACAAAAAATGACAGGGGCATTCCAGGTCAGGTGTGATATAAAAAAGGAATTTGAAACTATTTGCTTTATAATGGATACATAAGTGTTTCTTCTACTCTACTCACAGGTGAGCTTCCTGCACATGGTCTTGCCCCTGTGTTTAAATTCTGAGCTGAATCAGAGCCAAAATTGCTCCTTAGTAACCACAACGGGATACCTTACTCTGCCTGTTCTAGTAACTTGCAGCCAGTGTGAATCGGAGTTGCAGTTCATGCCCCATCAAGGAAGAACCCTGGAGAATATGCTGTAGGTAGAATCAGAAAGTGGCAAAACCACTAAGAGTTTAATCAAATAGGCTTTTCCATCTGTAATTTGTATGGGTCCATTTACACTAGTTCTTATCCCAGTTAGCAAAAAGGGTCCTTGCTGATCGTCTGTGCTGTGTGTGGAAGGCACATTAACAGCAAGTGGAGACTGGAAAAAGCTTTTTCACCAGCATTGCAAAAAGTATGATGGGAACTCCTCCGCCGTGGTTCCTGTAATGCTGTTGGAAATGCTTTTGTCCTATCTGCATTAGCATCTCAACTGTTCTTATTACTATGGAGAGAACTACTGCTGTTCATCCTCTTYGACAAAATATCACCTTCCCAGTTTAGATATATCCTGTGCTTCTCTGAATAACATAGATCAGCTGCCCTTCCTAGACTGAAACAAGGAGGCAATCCACTGATTGAGTGTTGTCAATCTTCACAAAGAAAAGACTGCTTAAAAAAGACCAACAGCAGCAAAACTTGAGATTTCCTAGAACACAAAACAACTTGGAATGTTGGATAACTGTTCAAAAAATATCTATCATTTCCTTTCTGTAACACTTAACGGCTTAATCCAGTAGTCTAACTGGCATCAGAAGGCAATTGTGAAGTCATTATTAAGAACAACTTTCAGGAAAGTTATTCTACCTAACTGAAAATATGTATTTTCATAATTTGAACAGTACTTGTTGAGTGACTCTATKAGTTTTATTGAGTGTTGTATTGGGCTGTTATTCTTCTTTCTAAACCCACACGAACCAGAAAACTGAGAAAAGAGCAAGTCCAATTTTTCTGACTGCCAAAAGAAAAAATGTAGTGCCACATGAGCTTGGCAGTTTTGTAAAAAAAAAAGGGAAAGATGTATTTATTGTCCCATTTAAATAGGTCTGTTAGTGTATAAAATTATTTATGTGAAATACCTACTATATGCAACAAAATTGTAGTTCATAGTAGAGGACTAACATGTGTCCTGATAATTTTTCTGCAAAATTTTATACTAGAGATAGTATTACTGTTTGCTTATTCACTCTGCATGACCTCAGTGCCAAAAGCAACACATTTAAAGTCCATTTAATAGGGTAAGATATACTAAAACCAACCACAGAAGGACTTTTATTTTATCGTTACTGAAGACAAAAACATGCAGAAGGTGAAAGTACCTCCTTGGAATACGATGCCTGTAAGCAAGTCGGTCATCCAAATGCATGTTCTGTGTATCTACCTGGATCTAGCCCTACTGACAGGTGCATTTCGCAGTGTAATTTCCTGATCCTGTTCCCACTTGCAGTCAGTTGATAAAATGCCTTTGTCATCAGTGATAAGGGATTACATTTGCAGACAGGAGTATTATCTGTGTCCTGCAAACATCACCATACAAATTCAGGAGTAATCAACTAAGATTATTATCAGGCCATYTTAGCTTCAAAATAACTACCCTGAAGCCAAACAGATTGTAGGAGAGATTAATTTAGTCCTGTGCATCATGATAATTGAGACTCATTCAAGTGGAAGACATCCTGAAACCTAACAAAGGAAATACCCAAATGATCAATATGCCCATTGGATAGCAATTACCAATCTGTTGTTTTTTTCTGTCAGTATACAGAGACAGGGGCAACTAAAGAAGTAGAGGAAGTTTTTTTTAGTAACTTTGGATAAAACAATTTCTAAATGAAGATTCAAGGCATGACTCTAACTAAAAATGCCAGAAAAAAGGAGTTTTGCAAATKACTTAACTGTTACAAATCTGGCTTCAGGCTTCCTCTCCTGGTCAATTAGCTGTCTGAATATAGATCAGTTGTGCAGCACAGGATCTTAGACCACGTGATCTGTGCTCTTCCATCGTAAACAGCCTCTTTTGTGACCAGGATACAAAGGGCTTTGTCCAYATGATGATTATTTGTCAATTGTTGAAATCTTTGTGAAGAAAACAACAAAAAAAGTTGCAGAAGTCATAGCCATTTGTGCTACATTTGAAGAACAGTATGTAAAATGTTCTTTTAAACCTTTTGCTTCTTTATCTACTTATTCTGTGGTTCTGATTTGAACAACGAAAAGACTGTGACCTGGCTCCATGGGTACATCACTGAGCCCCTCTGCGTATGTATGGGATTCCCCTTGCGTGTGGCTTGCTTTTCTGTCTGTGAGAGTAGGGAGGAGAAAGGTATGTCCCAGTGATGCTTGTGTCTGCTCCAGTAGAGCCTTCTAATCATGAATACAGATCAGAAGGGTTGTTTGTTTATTGCCTTCCTGCCCAACATCATGTATTTATTCACAGGATTATTATGCAGATGTTAAGTTCCTTAACCATAAGAATATGGTTAAGGCTGGGCAATGCTTTTTTTTGGGTTGCAGTGTTTGAAGACATGACTACATGACGGGCTACACATGGAAGGCTGTTTTCTCTAAGTCAGTGAGTTGGGACAAGTGAATTGGGCATGGTGTCCGTTGCTGGCATCTCCTTGCTGTCAGCTACTTGGTCAGGTCTTCCAAGCTGCTGAGCACCTCCGGGGAGGGTATACCTGTCCATCAGGAGGTAATACATTTCCTCTAACCACTTCTCTGCTGAGACACTTGTATCCACATCTTAAACCCTCACCATGTTTAAAACGGTTGTCAAAGGACTAAAACAAGCTGTTGTCACATCATCCTTAGGCTTGTCAACTGGCAGCAGGAGGAGGTGAGGAGGGGGAATGGCAAGCCCTGCTCAGCTGCAGTTTGGGGAAATGGAAGTGAGGGTGGGACACAGGCACTGAACAAGGATTCGAATCTTTAAAGCAGCCCTGGTTTTAGTGAAGATGATTATTGCGTTTATTAATTTTTCTGGTGTTCTTACAGAATACTATTATTCTGGTAATAGAATACTATTATTACTACTATTTACTCATGTCACTTCACCCATTTTCCCATCAGCTTTTGCACAAGACAGACTGCAGACCCCTTGCTTCCATTAAATACTGGTACAAAGGTGATGTCTGGGGTTTTTATGCCTTATGTTTTGCCAACTCCATATTTGACTCATGCAAGCATAGAAACACCATTTTCTTAGAAGAACRTGATTCTTTATTGGGAACTCATTCTTCTTGTAACCCATTCAGATTTGATCAGCATCTCCCCATAGGTAGGTTTGTCCTGTTAAAAAGAGATTTCTTCAGCTACTCATGCATGCTGTATGATGTTGGATTTTTTCCATTCTTTCCCTGCTTTATTTAAAGGTGAACTGAGGAGCAGAAATTAAAATACTTAGGTATAGATTTATGTGGTGAATGTATCTGACATGCATGTTAGAGCAGCAGGGAGGGGAGAGGACCAGGCATCCATCAGAGATAAAGATTGATTACCCTTTTAAGACTGTGTGTTGCTTTTTTCTCTTCTTCTGGGAAATAATGAAAAATATTAAGGAATGCATCCTTCCATGAAATCACAAATACTAACAAAACAGACAGATTTCTGGTGCTTGTTAGCTTTAACTCCAGCAAGTGAGGAAGTACTTTAAGGACTTGACAAAGATTAGCAAATGTTTCTCTTTAAGTTACTTAGAAGTTAGTTCTGTGTTAAATTATCCTCAGTGGCTGGTCTGTGGGCATATTCAACACATAGATAGGGTCCAGATTTTATTTTCTGTTTTGTATTTTGGCTTTGAAAAACAGCATTTATTTCTGCCTTCATTTTTTGAGTGAATTGTGTAATCCAAAATTGAGAGCAGGAACAAGTCTGAATGCTGTGATACAGAATAATGCTCTGGAATTTCTTGTAATTTGTTTTCAAGAGGAAGCACATCTGGTATCAAAAGCTCTGGTAGGGAGAGTTTCTGTTGACGATGTTTTGGGTGTTTAGTCAGCACAGAAAGACTTTGAAAGTTTTAAATATCTTTAAAAATGTTTGTGTGTGCCYGTCTGTGTCTCTGGATCTGATTCTCTAATTTGTCTGTCTAGCCTGTATGTTTCATTTGATATCCAGCTGGGGATACCTTAAGCCAAAGAGTCAGCATTTCCAGTCTTTCTGCCTTCTCAGAAGAGTCAGTCAACAGCTAGTTGTCATTTCCCATGTTTGGGAAGTACCCTTAGTGCTTTTAATTGATAATTATTAGTCAAGAACATACCTCTACACCTTTCCCAAATTTAAATGAACAGTAAAGTTTCAGAGAAGCACAAAACCAGGAAGACTTGGGAAACACTGGAGAAGACTCAGCTTTGAGTTTGTGTTAAAGGCTGTGCACCACGTGAATAACTAAGGAGCCAGATCTCTGATGAGGTTTGAGGGGGACTTCTCTGCTGAGTTAAGTGGAGTGGGACGGTGTGCTAAGTTCCCTGGTGCCCATCAGAATCAGTGAGAGATTTTCCAGCAGGCTCGGTGAAGAGCAGGTGATTAGTTTTTAAAGGTAAGTATCTCAGAGGGAGTGTTTGGCAAGTAGGAGCGGTTTGCTCTGTAAAAGGCTCAGCAGTAGGCTCTGCAGCASACAGCATGCCTCGTGTTGCCGCCCAGCCGAGGTTGGACGCTGTGGGTATGACCCTTCCTCTCATTCTCACCAGCATTTTGAGTGAAGCTAACTTTTTCTTTGCCAGCTTCATAATTATGTCAGTCTCTTTGAGAAACCATTTCCTGTTTGTTTTTCTTCCCTCTTGTAAATTCCTCTAAGAAAAAAACAACTAGAAGTAGGTCACTCTCACAAAGCATGTACCAATTCACTGTTATAAGGATCACACTGTTTGTTTGTTTTTTTAAAAAGCACATCTGGTTCATTGTCATTGGCTGAAATCAGTAAAAGCTTAGACACATATATGCAGGAATGCAATGTGACCATATGTCTGTACTTCTGTGTCCTTCATTTACCGATAACAATACAGGTCAATACAGAAAAAGTTTCTGTGCATTGGAGATGATGATGTTTTCTAAGTTTTAACATTTTTCTGACTTTACAACTTTGGTGAGCATTTCCAAAACCAAAGCCAAGCAGGTGTTGGAACAGAAGACCTGTTAAGTAGAAGCAGGGAGAAAACTGCAGTGCCATTTGCATCAACATTCTCCTGACAGGGTGGGGGGAATAGGATTTAGGGGGAAGACAGTGGATGTAAGGGACTGTGAATATAACTGTATAACCAAACAAAAAATCCAGAAATGAAGGGAGGGAGAGGCTTGGGGAGAATTTGTATTACTATAAAAAATAAATTCTGCCTCAACAGAAAAGTTAGGAATGGCATGGTAGGTGCATGCTTCATGACCCTTCAGCAGTGAAACACTCACAGCTGCACATAGCTGAAACATTTCAGAAACTCACATGGCAAACTGGTTTAAAGCCCTCTAGTTTACACCTTATGCATAGATTATCTAGGCTCCTTCTCTTTCCTTTGCCTGGACACATTTATCCATGTCTAAAATCCTGCCTCTGATGGTATTTTTTTCTTTAAGGTAAGAATGGAGATGTATTTGTATGTGTTGCTTATTGTGTTTTATTATTCTGTTGGGAGGCAGTTTGCCTCCCACTGCTCCTGAAGGAGGGTGGCCAAGTTTACAATGACTTGGATACTGTCCATATTACCCTCTTTAGTGCTTTTCTAACAGGATAAGATGCTACTGTCTGACTGCAAACAGCTGTCCAGCAGCAGCTGGAGAAAGAAGTTGTGGTGTTTTACCTCGCAGACCTATCAGCTGTGGTTATTGGTAGTACAGTATGGACATGCAGACACTGAGTATGTGTAAATTTAGGAGTCTGCAAAGATTAACACTACCTTGAGAAGCATTAGAACCTAATTAATCTTCAGAGAAGGGAAATAAAAGAATAAATTAAAATCCAGGAAGAAAACACAGACTTTGGAAACGAGTACTGCCTCCTGTTTTAGCTCCTTTCTACTTGCGGCACATTTTGCTGAGGAAGGTGCTTAGCAGTCCTCCTCTTTTGCTATTGAGCCTCCTCGGCCCATAGCAAAAAGCCTGGCACCAYGAGCCTGGCAGCACCCTGCAGAGCAGCTCCGAGTGCAGACCGCAGGGGAGCGGCCGGGGCAGCACCTGGCATCCTCAGCTGGGAAGACCAGCTCTGGAAACGGTGTCGGGCCCTGTCAGTAAAACCTCTGCATGGTGTCAGACCACATCAGGGCTTGTGGCCCCTGCCCTGCCCTGCCCTCCCCGGAAGAGCTTCCTGATGGCTTCAGATCAAACCGAGTGCTGCTGGATTTTACCAGCTTCTAGATGCCTACTTTGGTTGGAGCTAGTTATCATGGTGTTGATGTAGTAGTAAATTATATGCTGCTTTTCAGTATTTCCTAGCATAGTTGCTTTTTCTGATCTCTCAAAGAAAGAAGAGGGAGAGGCGTTTTGTATCTGCTTATGTATAAAACAGTAGGAAGCTGCCCAACAGTGTGCTGGATTATATTAAGAAGTTCTGCATTTGGTGTTTGTTGCTCTGAAGGAATAAACCCAATTGCAGCTTTTTAAAAGAAAAACAAAACAAAACAACCCAAAAAAAACCCCACAAAACATTTAAGGAGAAAAATGGGCAGATTTTTCCATGAACATTCACCTTTGTCACCTTTAACAAATCAGAGGAGAAGCAACTACTAGTTCAGATTACTGTATGGATCACTGTGGAGATCACACATTACTGTATAAATTACTGTACTATTACCATTGTCTTTATAACCACTGCAGATGACAATATTGCATTCTATTACATGCATGACAGCAAAATAACAAGTGATGCATGATAGTTTATGAATCTGCAAGAAATGAAAACTAATTAAAGCTCTGGAAGGGGGAAAAAGTTCTACAATTCTGCGTAGGATTCTAGGTGGAGAAATTGTCTCTGTTAAGCACAGAGAAAGATACAGTTACAAGACTGTCAGGAAGCCCTTTACATTAGATATTAATCATCTTATAACAAATTATTCAAGCAAGCTAAGAAGATTTTCAGAAACTTCTGATAACTTGGTAAATCTAAATAGATTTTCCAAGGGAAATGCTGTACAGTCTGGAGGCACTGTGAAAGAGGAGCTAAAGGGACAACCTGCACAACCATGGTGACCCTTAGATGTGGCAGCCTTTCAGCCTTGACAGCTAACGGCACACATTAATGCTGTGTATATGGATGGCTGTTGGACAGACCATCTGATACATCTTTCCAGAAAATCTGCTGACAAATATGGAGAGTTTATAGAACGGGGCAGCTAGTTACCACAAAGTTTGTGTCAGAGTGCCTGTAAATCAGATCAAATAAAATCCCATATGGATCCCAAACCCCAATTCCTAATGGAGTCTGTGAATGCTCCAAGACCCCATCCTAGAGACAAATGCCACAGCTCTGGTCAAGTCTTAAAGAAGATTTGTGTCCATGTGCCCTTTGTGTCCATGTGTAGGCAGAAATAACTAGGCAAAGAATGTATCTCCATGTTTCATGCTGGCTGCAGGTTCAATGACAATGATTGGAATCCTTTTTCTTACATTAAGTTAAAAGGTTTCCTGCTTTTGCAGATGATTTATTTCTTTTTTGTGGGATGCAGTACCATTTACCTGACATGGCTAGGGAATTAGTATGGTATTAAAGCTGTCAAAAAAGACAAAACACTGCATGCTAATTGCCAGTTATGTTCATTGTCTTTGAAAGTGATGGAGAGGAGCAGAACCATGGGGGCATATAAAACCACATGAATTTGCAGAGATGTAGAAATGTTAACTGGGAAGAGGTGTGTGCACACTTTACAACAAATGCCTTTTGCTTTTTAATCTCCCCTTCTTCTTTTACAGAAAGAGATGACAACCAGGATGTGTCACTAAAAAGTTACCACTGAAGAAAAGCAAAGTCCAATTTCCTTCTTACTGCAGAGTTCAAGAACATGACAGCCCTCATGGACTGAGCCTGCTTGTTAATCCATAAAAGCAGGAAAGTTGGGAACCACAGTAACTTTCACAAATGCTTCCCACCACTGTCAGTGTTCTTAACCCTGAATATGCTGCTAGGAACCTTGTCTGAGCGACATGGGTTATTAAGAAAAAGAAGAATCAACTTCATATTAGTTCTAGCTCCTTCGTTAGGGATAAGAACCTCTTCAGCCACAAACGATGACAGACTGTGCTCCTGCTGCTAAAGCTTTACTGAAATTCAGATCCCTGGGCTGACCTCCAGATCAGTTGTTTTGAAACGAAACTGTATTGTTAGCTGCAATGTTGTGTTCTTTTTCTTTTGTTTCTTGGTATGTGCTTTGTTTCCTAAGTGCAGCAGAATATTAAGATGGTCTGGAATCACAGAAGACTTTCAGCCTTTAATGCCCCCTACCCCTCACCAGGCCACCCAAGGCTTGGCCACTTCCCAAATGCCAGTGAGCTTTGTGTTTCCAGGAACACAGCTGTGTCCTTCAACTGATCAGGCAGTTTGTGCTTCATTGTGACTCATAATTGGGTGACAATGGAACAGTTTCTGATCTCAATTACATGAGTGGGAATCCAGATATAGCTCTGCAGTGTTGAAGTCTTTTCTTGGTATTCATACTGTGACTGACAGCAAATCTGCTCAGTATCTTGACATCACATAAAAAAGCAGCTATAGTCRGCATTCTCCTGAAGTACCCTATGAAGTACACTGATCTGCCATGTAATTTGATATACTCCTGTCCTCTTAGAGAAAGGATCCCTCTCATTCACCTTAAAATTTCATCTTTTCAGGGAAAAAAAAAATTAATTTTAGTAACTGGGAGGAAGATACAGTAAGGATGAGTAGTATAAAGGTTAGAGCAGGAGGGACTAAGTGAAGGTCTCTTTTGCATCTAAACAGTGTCCAGCAGCGTGGTTTGCTTTCCACACTGGACTAACACAAAATTTTTTTCCAGTACTCAGTCCAACTTAACTAACAAATGTATGTACAGCCTGGAAGGATCCGTTGCAGTAAATCAAGCCTTCTATGCCAAATATGCCCTGATAAGAGGCTTTGTTCTACAAAAAAAATTAAAGCAATACTTAACAGAGAGATCACAAGAGAGATACAGCTGAATAAATGGGAATCAAGTGGAACACACCTATATATTCTGTGCCTTCTAATGAATTTTGCACATATGTGTTATTGTGAAAGATTACTCCTTCCTGAGTAAGTGCTGAACCCTGTTGTTGCCTTCCCCTCAAGTGAGTTAGGTATGTTTACATCTTCTGAGACAGTAACAGAAGCAAATCTCGTAGAGTATCCAGCGATTGGAACATTTAAAATAGAGGRGTAGCAGACACTAAAGAATAACAGCAAACCTTTTCTAGCTCATATTGTGGTACATTCTGATTTGCTTGCCTGCTTGCTTAAAATAGGGCTTGTAAATGTTAGTGATCACGTCCTTGCTGGGACAAAGGGCTTTTGTCTGTGAACATTCAGTGTAGCTATGGTGGAGGCTTTTCTGCGTCTTTAGAATTATGCAAGCAGCATTATCCTTTGCTTTCAAGGTGGTGGACTGAAGTGTTCCTACCTCCTTCAGTGGTCTTTGCAATCAGGTTAATTCTTTGGGGATTGGAATGCGCACACAGATAATTTCTGGCCCACTGGCACTTTTGCAGGATATAACTAGCTTGTGGAATTCATTGCCACAGCTACTGCTGAGCTTAGTTGCCTCACTTTAAAGAAGATGAGAAATGTTACGTCTTTGGAAGAAGGTACGTGGTACATGTGGATGACGACTGCCTGGAATTACAACATCAATTGCATACGAAAGGATTTCTTGTACCCCTCCGAAGTGCCTGGGCTGTTGTACTGTTGCAGATGGAGCTGTAGCCGATACAGTGCTCTTGAATTTCACTGTGATCAGTTGCCGTGTGGTGTTCTTATGGCTGGGCAGTACTGCAGTGCTATATTTTAAAGATTAACGTGAAGATGCAAATGTGTGGAATTTTGTGCATAAAGATCAAAGTCACTACATAAATTGAAAACCATGGTATTTTATGCATAAAATAATTTATTCTTCCTTTTATTATGCTACTTACCATATGCTGTTTTGAGTCTGTTCACTGTAGCTCAGTCTGAAGATGAAGCAGAATTTGTTCCCAGTTACTTTGAATTATTTTTTAATAACTTTTTTRCGAATGCATTAATTTTGTGAATGCAAAACTTATCTGTTAGAGTATTTTCCTTTTTCTAAAACTGTTTTTCATAAACTGTTGTGTTTCCTTTTCTACTACAGCACACTGTATGAGGCAAAGGAGGGAAATGTGGAGTTGAACCGTAGAGGATTTGTGTTTGACCTGGCCAAAATTCCTGTAATGAGAAAAGCCCATTACAACCCAGAACCAGCCACAAAGAAGTGCAAAACGTACTTGTTTTGGTTGCTTATTCTGCTGGGGAGAACATGGAGTTTGCTAGGTGATGAAATAAACTTCCTCCAAATGGCAGGGTTTGGCCTTCGGCTGARTATCTTCCAACAGGTACTCTTGCTTTCACCAGAGGTATTCAGCCACGGCCTGGCC
This sequence comes from Phoebastria nigripes, assembly GCA_035582835.1. Classification (NCBI taxonomy): domain Eukaryota; kingdom Metazoa; phylum Chordata; class Aves; order Procellariiformes; family Diomedeidae; genus Phoebastria; species Phoebastria nigripes. Next base: position 303,764 of record JAYKAV010002142.1, on the reverse strand, counting down.
ATCTCATGCCATGGGCCATTTCTCCTTTTCCTGTGCCTGTATTTGATACCCCAGTAAGAATAATGTCTGGAACGTGGCATCACTACATAAAAGTATTATATTACCCCTTCCCATAGAGGAGAGAGGGGCAGCGTCCTGTTGGATCTCATGCTCAAGGATTCCAGCTTCATCAGTAATTTGCTCGGGGCCACATCTGGACAGAATCATGTTTTGGTTGTTAATTGCAGGTCCTGATTTATGTGATTCCTCAGGATATGTAATGAGAACCGAGTTTAAACGTGATTGTGTGCAGAGGCACCCATTTCACCTACTGAGAAAAACTTCCTACCTGATCTTAATTATATTATGTTCCTAATCATTCCAGCATTTCATATGGTTCTGGGATTTGGTGGGGGGGAAGGCGTTATTGTTTATGTTTGTTGTTGTTTTTTTTTTAATCACCTTTCTAGTCTTTCAATCAGGTCTTGTTTTTCTTGCCTAAAAAACAWTTTTTTTTTTAGTCTGGTACTTAAGAGATGCTGTTAGTGTTAAGCTTCAAGGCACTATAAGAGGGATCACCTCAGCTGACTGAGACCACAGTCAGCTTTACTTCAGAGTGTGAGAGGTTCCTGTGATACCAAAATTGCCTTCAGTGATTAAAGACTTAATAGCTTTCATTCATTGTCTCTGTATTAGGGGATTTTGTAATGAACTTCTACTTTGTGTGAACATAGAGTAGTGTCACTGTAGTGACAAATGTAACATGAAACAAATCTTAATGTAACCTCCCTTTATGAAGGATGGAGTCCCAGGGTCTATCAAAGGGGTTTTCTTTTACTGATACAAGCAGTGAAATTGATGATTTCCATCAGATTTGAGAGAAGTTGGGTACTTACGAAAAAGTTTTCTCCAAGAATTCAAGCTCTAAGCAGCAAAAGTTATACCAGACAAGGTACTTAATTCTCCCAACCAATGGATTCATTACGAACAAGGCAGGGAGGGAGGAGGAAAACAGTTAGCGTGTAACTCTGTGGGGACCTACAGACAACTACTCAAGACATGCAGAAATCTAAGGGGTAAACATTGTCCCAGTAATCACGTGCAAGAAAATTCCTGGGGCTCTGTGGAAAGGACACGGAGAACCATACCCTTTGTAGTCGGGGAGCCACTATTACCAAGTCTTTATTGACAATAGACTAAAAGGGTCTTTTAGCACCTTTGTAGTTTGGGTTGAATAAATTACACATTCTGGAGCCCTCTCACAAAAAGCCATTCCTTCCTTTTGCTTTTTACCTTTTCTGCGTGTTCTTCAGGTTTCTCACATTTTCCAGGAGTGAGGTCTCAGAGCTTGCCTTCTGCCTTTTAATCTTCTCTTTGCTTCCCCAAGGACAATGTTGTTACAAAAAGCAACTTTCTCACTTCTCTCTGTGCCTCCAGAAAGGATACCTCTCACCTACAACCTCTGCAGAGAGACCACCAAGGGTTGGTTTTCCATCCCTTCGGAAGAGCAGAAGCAGAGAGCAGGAGGTACCTGCAAGCACTGCAAAACAGGATGCACTATGTATAAAAGGGGAATATGCTTGCTATTATGTAACATGCTTTAAGTGCTTTAGAAAGGGGATAACACTGGGGTACCCAGTATAGACAAGTGGTCAGTGTTCAGACATTTTTTCCTATATATTGGAAGAAATTAAAGACATTTTTAATAATTATGGAGACTATTCCAAGCGCAAAGTAAGCCAAATCACTAATAAGGACCTGGTAGCGGTATACATCTAAATCTAAAATGATCAAACTTGATTTTTCATGTATTTCATGCTAAATAGAGAGGCAATGTTTTTCAAGGTTTAGCCAAATAAGTTAGAGCTATTAAAGTAGTTGTTTCTTTTCTGTTTTAATAAGTTTTCCTGTTTTAAAGACAGATGTAATATAATGAAGAGTTATAATAATATTCTCCCAGGGGAAAAAAAAAAATTACTTATTCAGTCTAATACATGCGTGTGCATGTATGTGCGTGCATATATATATATGTATGTTTGGGTGGGGTTATGGATGTGGAAGTATCAGTGTGTGCATATGTATACTCCCTGCTTTTTCCCACAGAATACATTTTTTTATTTTGGTAATTTTTAAGGGGGATACATCTTTCTAAGAAATAAGTGGTTGATTCCTTTTCCTCCTTCATGCATCAGCACTGTTTGGTATGTTAATTTTTTTTAATGATGTCAGATGTGTCTTAGGCTCTTTTAGTTCTGTTTGTTATTAATGGTGGTTCAACTGTATGGGAAGAGAGACCGACACTAACTGTTGTAGTCATTAAAAGAAAAGGAAAGATTACTTTTCAAGTCAATTCTAGTGGATGAAGCAATGAAATCCAAATATGAATAAAAGAAACATAACCTTGCAGAAGTGTTGTGAAGTTGTTTGGGATCTAACTCTTCAGCACGAAAAATGCATGTGGTTTTTGTACCGCGGGGTAGAATTTCCTGGCAGGCTCACAGGACTCAGAGGTGAGTGAGATCCATCACTGCCAGTGCACCAACCTCCTCAGCCCTCTTGGCACTGATGCGACACCAAGAAAAATTGACCAAACGTCATGCTAATGAAAACTGGCCAGCCTTTCACCAACACCAGTGGGATCAGACTAGCCATGCAAGTAGCCTTTCTTTAGCTAAGCTGGCCTGCTAGTTCTTGCCTGTCAGTTCTTCGAGCTTGGGTAACTCAGGGTTTCATCATGTTCTTCAGCTGGTTCCTGATGGGACACTCCAAGATGGGAGGGACGTGTAAGTAGCACCAAGCCAGTTCATGGCAAAGTTTCATCTCCTAAACACAGAACTAAAGAGCCTTGGTTAGAATTTGGCTGCCACAGAAGGAAATGGAGTCCTAATAGGATGACAGAAACTATCTCCAGCATATGGACTTACAGCTCATTGGACTGTTCTCTTTGTCCTTTGGCCTGATTCCTAAAACATCTATAACCATATATATATATATATGCACTATTATATATAAAGCTACTGTATACTGAATACAAGTCAGTTACAGAGCCTGAGGGGAGCAGGAGCACAAGGGTTAAGAATGGCTGCTGGCTATACAAGACGGCACCCAGGAGAAGAAGAGCTGATGCTGGACTTTGGGTGTCTCTCCATAATGGTGGGGAGGAGCTGAAGATTAGAGATGCTGGAACTAATGGAGTAACTGGAAAACAGCTGCTAAGGAATTTGGAAGAGCTGAAAGAAGCCCAATGGCAAGGGTAGCAGGAAGGTTCTTGGGGTAGCACATGCATATTGATACACGAGAGGGCTGTGCCACCACTCAGAGGGCCCTCAATAGGTTGGAGAAAAAGGCCAACAGGAACCTCATGAAGTTTAATAAAGGGAAATGCAAAGTCCTGCACTTGGGGAGGAACAGCCCCAGGCATCAGTATACATAGGGGGCCACCCAGCTGGAAAGCAGCTTGGCAGGGAAGGGCCTGGGGGTCCTGGTAGACACCAAGCTGTCCATGACCCAGCAATCTGCCCTCGTGGCAAACAAGGCCAACAGGCTGCATTAGAAGGATTGTTACCAGCAGGTCAAGGGCTGGTCCTTCCCCCGTGCTCAGCCCCAGTGAGACACACCTGGAGTGCTGGGTCCAGTCCTGGGCTCACCAGTACAAGAGACAGTACAGACTGGAGCAAGTGCAGATAAAGGGCCACGAGGATGATGAGTGGACTGCAGCATCTCTCACACAAGGAGAGGCTGAAAGAGATGGGACTGTTTAGCCTGGAGAAGGCCCATGGGGGATGTTATCCATATGTATAGATACTTGATGAGGTGAGTGAAGAAAACAGTCAGACTCTTCTCAGTGGGATCCAATGACAGAAGCAATGGACACAAACTAAGTACAGGAAACTCCTATTAAACGTAAAGAAAACCTTTTTCTCTGTGAGGGTTGTCAAACACTGGAGCAGGTTGCCTAGAGGGGTTGTGGGGTCTCCATCCTTGGAGATATTAAAAAACCCAACTGGACACAACCCTGAGCAACCTGTTCAAAGTGACCCTGCTTTGAGTATGGCATTGGACTAGCAACCCCCAGCAGTGCCTCCAATCCCAGTGGTGTGGTGAGCCTGTGATTACAGCAGTGTATATAGGCTCTTCAGTCTGCCATTGTCAATTTCCCTGTCTAGGCCAGAACAGACCTATGCTGCCAGGGGAAAGAGCTGCAGTAAACTCTTCCATCTCCAGCTTTGCTGCATGCCTCCCTCTTTCTCCCCAGCCTGACTCCATAAAGAAATGAAAGCTGAACAGCAAGTGGGAGGCACCTCCTGGGTCAGCCAAGGAGCAAAGCAGCAAGGGAGAAGTGAGACTGGCTATTTCATCCCACACACCCTGCTACACAGGAGAAGTTGTCTCAGCTGTGTCATTGCCACTGGAACTGGGATGATGATTGCCTGCTGCTGCACAGTACGATGGCAAAGCAGGATTCAGCCTCCCTTTTCTATTCCATACTGCTCTTCACAGTCCTCAGAGCTGACATAAAATAAAAATGAGGCAAACCCAGCAGGCGACATGGTGAAAAGCAAACAGATCTGCCTGATTAAAAAAATAGTTCTGACATACAACAGAGGGACAGGGACCTCATGATCTCAGCCCTCGGATTGCATTTAATATGTCACAGCAATTAGAGCAATTCAAGTAAATTGACTGGTCATCTGAAGGTGTCACCTACCTGGTGCATGCATTTTGGTAAGTGGAGTCATTCTGGCACCATTAGTAGCAGAGTAAAAGCCACACATTACTCGCACCCCTAAAATCCAGTAGGTAATTACTAACCATTCTGTAATAAATATGGCACAAGGGGTAGCAGTAGTTAGGAGGGGAGGTGGCATCTCATTGCATAAACAGTAAATCAAGCCCCTCTCCTGCTGCAAGGCAAATTATATCACGTTCTAGCAGTCAAACAGAAAAAAACCACGATGACGACAACACAAAACCAAAAATAGACCATTCTAAAATTTGACATTTATATTGTATCAGCAGGAGTTGTGTCACAGAGTCCTCCTAGAGCACTGCAAAATCTTGTCAGGCGAGTCAGCTCTGCAAATCAGTACACTTTTGTTTAGTTCAGCATTAAGCACCTGTCATGTTACTTTCTGCCTTAAAATGGGCAACTTCTATCAGCTGGCAGTACTTGTAGATGTCATTGCTGTTCATAGCAAGAGGCTGACTTCTAAGAAGTGGTATCGCTCTCACCAAGGAGGGAAGCAGTTTGCTGAACACACCCACCTTCATGTGGATGGAGCAAATTGGTGGGGAACCCGCTGAACTTAGCTGCATCCTTTATTGCTGGTAGCCTCTGGCTCAGTGGTGCTGTCATTTTAGACCAATCATCAAACAATTTGTTTTGTACCCAGTGATGTCCATATTCATGAGGGAAAAGAGAGTCAGCAGATGCAGTGACAGGAGCAGAATTCAGGCCCAGGTTTAGAAGACCTCCTCAGTCAGCAGATAGGTCTGAAGTCAACTGTGAGTGATTATCCAATGTGATGGCATGCTGCACTGGAGTGCATTTCACTCACAGTCCCTGAGTCTTTCAGGCTCTCCTGGGCTTAAGCTGTAAAAATCATCAGATGTTTCCACAAATTCTGCTGTTCTGCTCCCAACAGACAAGTGCTTGGTAAACTAAATGCATGTGCGCTTCATACTATGTTAACAGAAAGAAGAAAACCAAACCACCACCTGTTTTGACTTTCTGAGATTTTCTCTTAGCAAATGATCAGAGAAATACACTAATAGTGCAGTCTACTAACTCTCACACTTACCAGTAGTTTCAGTGACACACACATATGTAAGACCTGCATAGTTAAGCCCAAGAATTGTCACATGCCCTCCCATTTGCCACCATAACAACCATATTAATACTATGCCCAATTAATCTGCCTACTTGCTTGCTTAATTTTTAAGCAGCTATGACATAATCAAGCATGAGGAGAGAAATGGTATATACTAGTTGACAAACTCTTCAGGGATCAAAAACCCAAAATCCTAATCATCTAACACATCATTGCATTTATCCTTCTCAAACTGGGTGGTATACAATAAATTTATCAGCTGGTGCATGTAGCCTGAGAAGCAGAGCTGGTTTCCTTAGTAAGCAGGTTTCACTGACAGGACATCCTTCATTAAGCGGTCCTGTGCTAGATTTTCCTAGCAGAAAAAAAAATCAGTATAAGAAAAGAAAATTACACAAACACTGTATTGTTTTGTTTTGGTGGTGGTGTTTGGAGCCTATCAATCAGCCAACGTGCTGGTGATGTACTTCTAAGCTGCTCATCCATGGCAGTGAAATCAGRCTTGCCTAGCCTATGTTTCTAGCTCTGAGTTACTTGGATGTGACATACAGTTATAAAAATGGGAGGAAGGTTAGACTAAAGGAAGGGGCTGAGCTGACTCAAGAGACTCTGCTTATAAGCGGCACTCATGTCACCGGTGCATGATCCTGAGCTTTGTGATGTGTGGCTGACCCTCAAAATGTCTGTTCCAAATAACGCATGGAAAATTGAATTTTACTGATAGATGAGTGCCTGAATGCCTGTCAGGGTTCCCATCTCAAACAGCCTGAATGGTCCTGCAGATGAGCAGGAACTGTGGTAAAGCTGCCACCTTAGTCTGACACAGCATTTTGTTGCTATTAGCTAACATTTCACAAGCTGATTTCATTGGATGGACCTACATGAACCATTTTTTATGCCAGCCCATTGGAAAAAACAATTCCAAAAAAAAAAGTACAGCAGAGAAGAAACATACCTTAAAAAAAAAAAAAAAAAAAAAAAAAAAAAAACAACAACAAAACAACCTGATAGTTTTTCTTTGCAGGCCTGGAGAGTGATGTCGAAGGTCAGCCTGTACTGCTGTTTTTGACACTGTCACTTCAGGTGCTGGGAAACACAATGTCTTCAGTTTGTTACTTCTGATTTGTGGGCTCTTGCATTTCCACAAGTTGTCATGATGCAAACTGGTCTCTGGAAAGTGATCAAACTACTGGAACAAGAACATAACAAAACTCAAAACTCGCACCTGAATTCAAAGATCTGAACATTTGACCTCTATAAAGCAAGTGGTATAAAAGCCTTACTGCAGCAGCTCACTCATTAACAGACTGGAATAACAAATGGGACTAAACTTCATTGCCATTTCCTGTTCTTAGTTTGGAGGTGGTTTTGCAGGATTCAAAGTGGACCTGATGCATTCATTCAAAACACTTAATTGTTCTAACAGGTTGGCTGTTCCCTGGGGGTCTGTGGCCCAGCCAGGGGCTCACTATTAGAGCCAGCTAGGATTTGTTAGGTGCCACCTTCAGAAGGATAAAAAAGCTTCTGCTTTGCTCAAAAGGAATGAGAGAGGTACACAGCAGAGCAACCGGCAGCATGAGCGAGTAAGAAGAAAGCTTTTTGTTTGAACCAATAAAAGAATAAAAGACCATAAAGAGAGCTAAGTATGGTATTTAGCTTTTCCTAGTGAAACAGCTGGAAACAGTTACTGATGACTTTTTTTCAAGTGGAAACTCTGAAACAGTATTTTTTTGATTCTTCTAATTCCTATGTGAATGTACAAATTCAGCTGTTGCCCATATACTTTTGTATTTAAATAAAATGAAATCAGAATGTCTCTTCTGTCGCTGTTTTGACTGTCCAGACATCAAGCACTTCTGGTTGAGTTTTCTTGGGGTTTTTTTTTGGTTTTTCATTTTTTAAGTGTCTGGTTTTTYGTTTTTTAAGTGTCTCTGCTGCACTGCCTCTGGCCTTCTGTTTTGAACCTAGGGTGATGTGAAAAAAAAAAAAGGAAATGTCCAAATCCTTTTATCTTGTTCTTTCTGTAGGCTAAAGTCATCAAGCCTTTTTCTTGGTTGTCAAACCCAAGTTCATACAAGCAAATTCCTAAAMTCCTGCTCAGAGTAAAGCTATGGCAAGGAATCAGCATGCTAGAAATGGCACCGGAGCTGCCAGTGCTTAAGGTTGCTGTGTAATCATTATATAGCTTTTTAGTTTTGAGATAGAAAAAGCTGAAATGCAACATACTGTGTTTGCAGATTTTAACTAAAAATCTAATTCTGTGATTGATGGGCAGAATGAAATAGGCCTAAGAGTTTTCTGAGCAGAAATTAGTTTATAGGTTAGTATGAAGTTCCTCACATTATATTCTGTTCTGGGTTTTTGATTCCTTCTTTGKTTTTTTTTGGTATTTCGTTAGCGGTTTTTTGTGTGTGTTTGTGGGGTTTTTTTTGTTAGTACCTTCTCTGGTACTTGTTTTGGGAAAAATCGTAGAAAATGACATCATTTGGCCCAAGAACACCCTCCACAGGCAGGAGGTACTATCAGCTCTGGTGAATACTCAACTGGTCCCCTCCTGGAGCACTCAATGAGGGTAAAGAGAGGAAGGGATAGTCCTAAACAGAATATATATTTATGTGTGGAAAATAATGCATTTTCAAAGGCCATGACAGGAAATTAACAAGATGGATCTCATTAACTTTGATCCTGTAGCAATGCTTATTCATTAAGATGGCAGGCAGTATAATTATTTCTTGAAAAATTAATATGGAAGAGAATCTGTGATCTATGGTAAAAGGAGAAAAGCAAGTAATAAGACAATTAGGTTGTTGTAAATCAATTGCAAGACAGCTAAGAACTAGTATCCTGAAATTAAACCTGTTAGATTATCTGTATAATACAGACGTACACATATCTCCTAATTTTCTCTGTATGGAAGCAAAATACCTACATAACCAATCTGGATAATTTCAGTGTCCTGTTGTTAAAGCTGGAAGGTGGTTTAGGCCATGTAAATAAGCAAATGTCAGTTTTGAAAATAATTTTGGACATCCCTAACTCAGGGACATTTTAAATCTGTTGTTGTGCTACCTCAACAGAGACCTAAATTGCGTGTCTGCTACTTTTGATATAAGTACCTTCTGCAAGAAAATAGAAGGTACCTCAGAATCCACTTTGTAACTACTATGCTGTCATTTATTGTTTGCCTGGTACTCTGACTTGGCTGGCCTCAATACTCCAACAGCGTTACTGTAATAATTAGTACATGCTACACTAAGTACAATCATGTTACTCTAGCTTCAGTTATGGCAGATCAGATGCACGGCAATATTGCCCATGTGTGTTCTCCAGCAAGTTGGTAATTTAAACAGCAGTGCAGATGTTTATACAGATATTTTACCATGCATTTGCAGGACATGGTACACTCCAGGCCTCCCTGGCATCACTTGGTGTCCATGAGGAGGAACGTGGAGGGTACTAGTCCGGGGGCTGGACAGGCACCAGCAGTCTCTCCACAATGTCCAAGCCCTTGTCAAGGAGCAACTCCCCTCTACAGCAGGCCAGGTCAGCAGATGGGGCACCCGTCTCCGTGGCAGAGAGTCTCTCATAATTCCTCCTGGTGCTGCTGCAGGGGTCAGGCTCTGCTGGCTTGCCGGCTTCATTAGACACAGCTCYGAGCCCCTCCACTGTTGTTAGGACACTGAACCTGCTCTGTAGCTGAAGATGTACAGGTGGAGCAGGAGTGGTCCTCATGGTGCAAGAAGTCACCAGCTCCCAGCCTTCACCATCGWGGGAGTCTCCATTTCCAGCTTGATAAGCACAGGCTCTGCCTGCCCCTCCTTTGGGACAGCTGGATGTTCAGGCTCTTGTTTGGACGTGACCCAGTTAAGCTCCTTCTTGATGGATCTGAGACTGTGCAGCCTGTTGACCTTCTCTTGCTGCTCCTTTACTTGGCAACAGAGATCCTCCACCAGCACACACCCCCTGTGAGCAAGGGCACCATCACCCCCACCCTGGCCTCAGTGAGGCCCCAGTCCTCCGCACTGCATTCAGCCCCACACCTGGAGACCTGCATCCTCCTGTGGGGGTCCCATCTAGGTCCAGATTAGGAGCAGTTCCTCTGGTGGGTGCTCAGGACTGTGACCAGTGGTGCATCACCACCGTCGCTGAGCACACATGCACGGCTCTCAGCAGAGTTTCTGCGTCCTTCTGCACAAACTGTTGTGCAAACTGCTGGACCTCTGGGCTCCCCGTTAGCTGCACTCATTGAATTGAAGCGTTGAAAGAGCATCAGCATACACGCTGATTCCAAGGCAACTTGCAGTGTAAAGGGGAAGAATAACTTGAAGCTAGTGGCTTTGGTTTAAACATTGGCAAGGTTTTTTTTTTTCTTCTCTTTTTCTCCCTTCTCCTTTTCTGTTCAGCATCACCTTCTTTTTCTTCCATTCAGATTTCATCCTCCCCACAGCAGCAATACAAGGAGGATAGGAGTACTCCTCCAGTCTGGTGATACAACATCATTGGACCCTGGGGTAAAAGACTGTTGATGACCATCCAGAGGTCCTTGTTACTTCTTCACCTCAGTTCCCTCCCTCCAATATCTTCCAAAATGTTGTTTTAGATGTTTCATTTTTTCCATAGCCTCCATTTTACCATTTGTCCAGTTCTGCTAACTCAACCTCTCAGCTCAAAATCACATTTGCTCATGTCTTGCAGCACAAACTTCCTGGTAGCTTTTAATGTTGCTTTATGTCCCTGTTCGTTAACTCACGAATCAATCAATCACTTCTAGGGTGCTTTGAATATGAACCCTAATTTTTAGTGCAACCATGCTATGCTTAATCCTAGGGCTCCCATTCTGTTTAACTTGAATTCCTTGTGGACAGGTCTGTGCACCACCTGCAATGACTGTGTAGGGAATTGTCGCCTCCAAGTCTCCTCTGAGTTGTTCCTCTCACCTGTAGTGASGGATTTATAACTTGAATACAGTCTACCTCAGACAGAGGTTGAACCTTTCTTTGCCTCCAGAGAGAGATGCACTTGTCTCTGATGTTGAGAAAGACATGTCATGTTTTACACCAAAAAGGGTTCAAGTGCTCATGTCCAAATGTAAGTTTGAACAAGTAGTGACCGTTACAACCAAAACTGAATGCAAGGAAGGAAGGGCAATGGCTGTAAGATCACAGTTCATTTTACCGAGCCAAAAGCCATTTTACTGAACTGTCAAAAGCTACAGACTGGATCTGTATGTGCCACAGCAGAAATGCTCTTCCTTCTCATCTTTGAATTATTCTATCAATCAACTTTAAAATTCTTGCTTATGTGAGTAATGTGGGTCAACAGTAAGTCAGCTTATGTCAGTGTTGATTAAATAATAATTTAAATAATTTACAAACTATGGACTTCTGTTCTCCTAGTATAATTGTATTGTTCTCAGCCTTCGGTTTTTCTTCATATTTTTGTTCTGCAACACTCTCTCCTCTCAGCACCTATTTTTTCATTTACCTTTTAAAAACCTGACTTTTCTTTCTGTAGTCAGCAGAGGGAGCTATGTCACTTACTTATGTAAGACCTTACCGGTTTGTGCTTTGAATCTTCTTTTTTGCCCTTTTTTTCAGTTCACATAAACTAGAATGATTCTCATGCCTTAAAATTTCTTTAAAAGGCTCTGGCACAGTGGCAGTCACATAGGTGGTTTGACAAACTGTTACAGATCACGAATAGGATACCTTTCCCAGGTTTTTCATTTAAAATGAACCATGCCAAATATTACTAGAAGTCTATATTCTGCATTATCTAAACAAAGATTGTATTTTGAAGTGATGAAGTCTTTAAAGAGTTTAGACAAAAACCTTGTAATTGGAAACATGCGTTTGAAACTGTTGTAGCTTACAGTCAAGCAAAAATAATAGGTGAGAACTGAAAGCTGTGTTGAACCTTACGCTTGTAGATCGAGTCACGGGATGTGTGTTGCAATAAGACTCTTCAGCAGGAGGCGGCTTTTTTTTTTTTTTTTTAAATAGGATCTATTACAAATGACAGTGTCAAATGCACCTCCTCCCATGAGCAACCCACAGCATGGTTTAACAGTGAGGAGTTACATGGAAGAGGAGCTCTTCAGTCCTTCTACATCCATAGGGCTCTCTGCAGCTCCGTTTGTAAGAGTAAAGAATAATCATATTATCTTAAGTAAATGTCCTCTTTACTCCAGTGTAATTGGTGAGGTCTTTCCAGACGGGCAGGCTTACCTTCTCCTCTGACTGTCTTATGACAGCTCTCAGCATGATGATGACGTCACAGTGCCCTGCCTTTGAAGGTGTACCCCACTTCTCATGCCTAAGAAGAGCTGCCATAGAGACCAGGGTAATCTGGAGCAGTAGCACTGTTTCCACTATGAAAGTCATTTTGCTTGTCTTTTTATCCCTCCTAACATCTGCAGAGACTACCAGAAAATTTATTTCACCTGATGGTATGTTCTAATCAAAACTTTATTCTGGTAAAAATTATTACAGAGCTTACGTTCTGCTAGATATAAAAAAATGCAGAAGGTATTTCTTCCTTTCATTATTTTTCAGTTAAATGAAGTTTTTCCTCAGAGAGCTTAATAAGACCATTCCCTTCCACTGTGGTAGCACTGTTGTTTTGAAAACATATTCTACAGTTTGACTTGCTCTGCCTGTGTGCAAGTGCAAAAGTGCATAGGAGGCAAAAGTGCATAGAGCTTGTCCAGCACGTCCAGCAATCACACAGCATCCAGTCAGAACATAACCATTAGAGCTCGTAACACCAGAGAGAAGAGCATGTGCTCACAATTCTGTGAACCAAGCAACAAGTTGAATTGAGAATTGCACAAGGTTTGCCCCTGAGCTTCCTAATGGTGCAGGGACAGTCAATCCTTCAGACACACGACAGAGTTCAGCCATCAGGAACTGCAAAACAGTAACACTGAAACACTCTCGACTGTTCCTCTGGCTGGATCCAGCTTAGATTCACTGTTTCACAAAGGGAAAGGGGAAAAAAAATTGTTTCACAAGCTAAAAAAAGGACTGTTGGTTTCCTGACCTTTGCAGCCGTTATCTTACACTCCAGACCCAAGACTGGAATATTGTTTTCTTAGCATGTATAATTTTTTGTCCTGACTGAGAAATATTCTGATTGGCATGATGTACTGTGAAGGCTGCAGATTAGAGCGAAGTGGGAGCCTGATGCAGGCACCAGTTCCTGAATGTCAGTGTACGTACATAGCTGTTGGAAACAGGCCATATTTAGAAATACATATCATATGACTATTGAGATCTTAATTAAATAATAACAGCATTTTAAAAAAGTGAATAGTATTGCTTTATAATTTATTAAACTGTTTTTAGTCACTTGCTGCAGCAAACATATTTTGCAGCCTGTCAAATCATCAGCAAATACAGTTTTTTTTTCAAAAAACATGTATTTGACTAAGCAGTTATTGACTAAGCATTTTCTGGATTACTCCAAAGTAGTACTACCTGGAGATTATTTGCAAGAGGAGAAGGAAGAAGAAGATGATGATGATGAAAAAACCACTAATGTTGAACAAAGTCCTGGTAAGAAGATTAGAGAAACGAGTAAAATGAAATTAAGTTGCAAAGTATAGATATTCTCTCACTTCAGTATCAGGTATTCAAAATTTTATGTGAAGTGGAATTATCCCTTTTATATAATGTGAACTTAATGTTTGCAATCCCTGCTTATAATACTGTTTCACAGAGTCGTCGTCTCCACACAAACCAACTGAATGGCTTACACATTCACACAAATTCAGTGGGGAGTTTGTACTAAGAGGGTTGGATAAATGCATCTAGGATCCTCTTAGCTATGTCCTTGAAATAGAACCCTGATCTTCGATCACGCAATGGCATGCCCAGTGCCTATAGACGGGACAGAAATGAAAAGCCTGTCTGTGGTGGGACAGAGGAAAGAGCAGACTGTAGAACATCTCAAGGACAAAGTCAGATTGGCTCTTTTTCTGGCAACATTCGAAATACATAGACTTGTAATAGCAGAGCATTATAATGTTAAAGAATGGAATTATAAAATACCCCTGTAAGGAAAAGATTTTAGTTAACTGTTTCTTCCTCTAATGCATGAGGAAGGGGAAGATGGAAGAGAGGAACTGTGCTGTACCATTCCTTGCTTGAACTAAGCACATTCAAAAGCTGTACTATTCATTTATAAGCATGTTGTAGACTGGGGAAAAAAAAGGTTATGAAGAAAAAAATAGAGGAAGAAACAGGTTATATGTGGCCTTCAGAACACTCACTTCAATTGCACTTTAGGCAGTTACAAAATAGTGCAATCCAAGTTTTCAAAGAACAGAATGGTTGGTTTCTCTGTAAAAATGACTGCATTTAATGAGCCACAAATCAGTTAAAGCACAACTAGGTAGTTTGAAAACCATCACTCTCACTTGGATGTGACTGTTTTTGTGAATACTCCCATTGTGCTCTTTGGAAAATGCCAGACTTACATGGCAAAGATAGGAGTTTAACTTAATATGCATTCATTTAGAAATTTCTGCAAAGACATCTGTGTCCCAACCTGATGATGGAGAGGATCTGTTAAAGAAGAGTATGCAGAATTTGCAGGAGAAATGTAAGTAGCAGAACATACCATTTAAGCAGTGTGAAACTATATACAGCTGTTTAAGTAGTAGTAAGGTCCAGAAAGAAGAGCCTGGCACACATATCAGGCAGCTATGCATCTCAGATTATATCTTGTGTTGCATTCATTTGTTACTGATACAACTGTTCTAAGAACATGACAAATTAATGAGAGGTTAGGTGAAGAAATCCTAAGTTAGTCCCAAACTACTAAACAAAATTACAGAATGATAGGTGAGAGAGGAGAATGAATGTCCTGCTGCCCTCCCGCCTTTTAACAAAATATGTTCATAGACATAATTTGACTTGTGAGTAATCAGATCCCACAGGTTCCCGCTTCATTTCACTATGTTTCAAGAATCCTCTCATCCTATCTACTGCTCACTGGTGGCCTTTGTGATCACCAACACGGTTTACAGTTCATGTTTAAAGAGAGCCCACATCTGAATTAATTTTAGAAGATAAGTAACACCACAGCAGCTGTCAACACACGTAGCACTGTGTACAGTGATTGACACAATCCCTTTCCAGTTCTGCCTGAATCATTCCTTTAAGGTATTTGTTACAATTTAGTCTTAACAATTGAGGATGATTAAAATGGAGTATGATAGTAATGTATTTTTTTGCTGAGTCACTAACTGCATATAGGAAGTGACACACTGGTGCTGTCAAGCACCAAGGAGCTCTGCCAAGAAGTATGAAAGGTGGTCTCAGGTAAAAACCGTTAAGCCATCGAGAACACCATAGGCAAATGACACATTGCCTTCCACACATGGCCATCAAAWATGAAATACGAATCTGGAAAATGCTTCTGCAAAAATAGCTCTGCCTTAAAATTTATATGTAGATTGGGATTTTTGTAAGTAGTTTCTATTCCTAAAAGATTGACTCTGCCTAACTTCAGCTTCATTATTATTACTGCTTGTAGCAAAATTCAACTCCACCAAAGGAGCGGAAGAGGAGAGTTCTCAGGAAGAGCAGGCACTAGGTAACAGCTAACTGGTGTTTTCATTGGGGTTTCTAGTATTATACCATCACACTAAAAAAATCTGTTTTGTCATGCTGATCTGACATGATTTTCCCAGTTTCACTGAGCTCAAGACCAGGTATTCTTCTGCTATTTTTAAGTTCATAACATTCACTTCAAGTTCTCAATTTTTTAATCGCTGCAGAATTGCAAAGTAATAGACAATAAAACATACAGTTTTTTTTTTCCTAAAGAAAGCAGTTGTTACCACTTTTCCAATCATGTTTGCTAGTGAACTACATTAATTTCTGATTTTCCTAGCTTTTAGACTTTTGACAGTAATGCAGCAGGTCTCCTAGGCATGCTCCCTCTCCTTCCCTTTCATCTCAGATGTTGAACTTTCTTATTTTTCTTTCTCTGCTTTATCTTAGGAATAATCTTTGCAGCTGGTTTTTTTTTTCCAGAATCCAGATTCGGACCCCATTACCTTACCACTCTCACGCAGAGCCACAGGGAAGAACCACCTTTGGATGGTATGGTACAGGACTCAGCAAAAGATTAAATATAAGTTCAATTCATTTAACTAGACAGTATAAGAACAACAGCAATTCTAAATTTGGTGGGCAAAAATGAAATGAAAAAGAAACTTGAAGTCAAGAGAAATTGAGATCACATTTTCGTCTGAGAATCACAGAAGAAGTAAAAATCATTAGGCAAGCCCAGTCTTTGACACATGCACTTATTAGCAGGTAAACAAACTGAAGTCCCAAGATGTTGAAACTTCACACGGGCCATACCAGCAAGCTATAGAAAAAGTAATGCAAATAAGTACTTTGAATCTGAAAACATGCTTCTATCCCAAAACCTTGAAGAATGCTTTAGTTTGTGTATCTCTTGTTTTCCTACCTCCAGTTACATTTTATTAGTACTTTGCAACTGAGGAAAAATGTTAAACGTATTCACAAATATATGGATGAAGCTAAGTTTCTACCGACCTGAATGGGAGACATGCATTTGTGTGTGAAGGTACAATTTGGCCTCTGGGAATGTATGGTTTTTATCCATATTGATTCAGGAATGACATAGCAGTATATGCTTTCTCTACCTCTGGCAAAATAAATTAGCTTGTTTCTATTTCTGAATAGCTAGAAGAATATACCAACCTCATTTCATTTTCTAACAAAGGGCTAATAAGCAAAAGCATTTATAGAAACCAAAGTGTAAGGAAAGAAATTATCCTAAAAGGTTTGTCTGTTTGTTGTGAGTTTGTATATAGGATCATAAAAGGTGAAATAAAAAGTTATTACTTAAACATAAGGTTTTCCTTGTGGAATAGTGGAGTATTACTATATCTTACATTTTTCAGATCCAAGAGCCAAATTTATGAATGTTTATGAGGATGTCTCTGAAAGTAACAGAAGAGCACAAACAGGGAGTTTCACCTTGATAGATAAAAGTAGCTTTAAGACTGGTTTGGAACCCTTTTTTGACTGAGAATTAGTCACCATTTAAAAACTATATAGTTCTAAAAGATCTGATTGGTACTACTTATTAGAACAAATTGCACTTAGGAAAGTTAACAAGATCTCGGAGAAACTGCGGGGGTTTTAGATCTATACGAACTATAGCAAAACTAGGATACATAGATAGCTGTAAAAAGCAGTAAAAAATTTTAAAATATTAAAAGACAGAGTGACTAGCTCACTGGAGACAGCTCTGAGTTTCATTCCTTTTCACAGGCAAGAGAAGTAACAATGAATCAAGTGTTTTAGCACTCACACACAAATTGTTCTGAATCCTTCTACAACAGCCAACTGCTTGCAATTTATTTATAATCCCACTTGTTTCTCTTGAAACAAAAGAATTAGCTATGTATTTAAATAACAGATGGAAATGTGGAAAAGAGATGGATTTTTTTAATTGCATCAAAGACTTTTTTATCATCAAACGAGCATGTAATCAGGTTCCTGATCTCAATGACATCAGATACCATTCAAGCAATGTATTTTTCCAAGAAGTGCCAAGTAAGAATATAGTATAGCAGTCTTGATGGCTTCTGCACACAGTAAATTAGGAATATGTAGAATCAATGGTTCCACAGATGCTTAAGACCACCCCATCTCCTCATAGGTGAAAAAATGGGTTCTAATAAACTCAGAGTAGTGGCATCTCCAGTCCCTAGGACCTGCTAAACTTCTGTCAGAACTACTCTTTAAGATGGATACAAATCATGTCTAGAAAGACTGGAAGATGTGCTTTGGGCCGCTTCATCGACAACTAAATGGATTTGGGTTTTCACAGAATAAGTCCTTTTACTAAAAAGTGCTTATTTTTATTTGCAAATCGCATAGATATAATCCGTTTCTGTGTATGTCAATTTGTCCAGGACATTACCTGTGTGCATACTAGTGGTGTGGTGTGCTTTACTGTTGTAGTGTCAGACAACGCTGATTTGCTTCAAAGGAACACAGCTCAAGAAACCAGCCAAGAAGATTTTAAAGTAAATGTAATGCTTGCTGTGTCATGTACAACTCTCGCCTCCTCCTTAATATTTATGATATGCTGTTGTATGGCTTTCATCAAGTACAGAATGGAAAAAGGGTAAGTTTTCCAATCATGTGCTGTGCTTTACTTTATTATTTGGATAGTAAAGTAAGGTGCTACTCCAAACATAAGATTAAAGACTATGCAAAAATGTGATGAAAGCTCAGAAAGGCTGTACATGCATCTAGTTAATCTGCTTACTTTTTCCCCTGCAAATGAGAAGTGAAGGCAGAAATTATTAAAAAATAGAAAATTATACTATTACCAAGAGTGTATGTACTAAACATTCCTTGTAAGTTGAGATGCTCCCCTTTGTCAGTTCAAATCTTGAAAAAAAAGAAAGTTCAGTAATTTATTATCCATCTTCAATGGTATCTGTTAAGTTTCTATTGGATTCCTCTGGTTACAATAATGTAATGATTTTTGTTCTGTGTTTTAGGAATTTTTGTCATACATTCAGATGCTCACGTGAACAACAGAGACCAGCTTCTGCATCTTATTTTGACCCTCTGAAGGGAGTTCCTGATTCTTCAGTTTCCAGTGCTCCAGAAAGCAGCCTGTGGGGTGAGAAAACAGCATCAGACATACAGAGTAATGGGAAAAGCACAAAACCAGAAACATTTCCTACCATAAATTCTGTAGCTGATATACCACCAATTTCTCATGTATCAAGTCTCAGCAGTATTCTTTCATATGAAGACTTACACGGAGACCACAACTAAATAGAATCTCATTGACTGACTGACAAGCTCTGTAACTCAGATGCTGGTATATGTGCAACTATGTTTATATAAATAATACTTGTCATTCACTAAATTTGTAACTTGAAATTTCATGACAGGACAGAATAAACTTTACATTCTGATAAGACAGTGATGTGTAATTAAAATTTGATCACAGATGTTTGCAGGCAAACATTAACTGCTTCAGAATCAAGCGCCAGGAGATATAACCATGGCCAGAAGACAGCTCCACATTATTCCTCAAGTTAAAAAGGAACAGCTGAAACACAATGACTTCTTGAAATGAATTCAAGCAATCCAACATTAGCAGCACACACTGAATAGGAATGTAGTGATGGATCTCTGAACAATAATTACTTTTTAAATTAGGAGTTTTCTGAGCAATAACTAACTAACTTTTTTTAAAAAATATCATTTGTTTGGGAAAGTTATGTGAGCATATGTGCGTTTTGGAATGTTTGTGTACGTAACAGCCCTGTATGCTGTTTGTATGTACACAATAACATGCAAGCCCAAATAACAGCAAGGCAGGTATTTTTAACAGAAAAAAAGATCTCTTGGTGGATCTTTTAAGAAAACAAAATTTTTCTATTTCCTCTGCTTTTTACACACCGCCCCAAACCCAGAATATCATACCTGTCTTTTCCACTCCCAGACAGTAGTAACAATCCTTCAGTTGACCCTACTCCGACATGGGTAAGGAAAGTGCAATGAGGCCCACAGGATCAGAAGTAGAGACTGGTCTATAGAGAAATTTTAAGCAGTGGTGCACAAAAACCTGGGGTTTCCAGATTACATCCAAAATGTATTGCCTTCAGGGCAATGGAACCGATTTAGAAAAATTGCCTGGCTATGGTCTTCTGAAGCCAGCTCAAAACCCAGGAATCATTTCATTAACTTCCATGATCCTGCGCACAGAAGTAGCTATAATGACTTAAGGTCTGAAAATAATTTGTCCCATAATGCAGAAATACTAGATGGCAACGCCAGATTTTTCTTCACTCTTTCTTTTCTATTGCTATTTAGTTATTATCTTCTTTGGCACCCAGCAGAGCAGATTTCCTTTTACCAGCCACATTACTGGCCAGCAGGGGACAGTTACATTAGCAGCCCATTTTCAGTTAGTTTCTTCATTCGTTTTCTTGTTATTATTTTCATGTTTTCCATGTTTGGAAATTGTCCTTGACTACCTGAAATTAAAGTTTTGCCTTAGGGGTGGTAGTCAAGCTCACCCCACCTGTATGAGTTGACAGTGTAGATGACCCAAGCTACTAGAATTAATAGGAAAAGAATACAGAACAGCATATAAAACATGATGGTGCTGTTCCACAAATTCCCAGTTAATTCACATTGTGCATACCGAAAGCAATTCTGGTCCCTTACACTTAAAAGCAAGAGACAAAGCCCAGAAAGTTTCGAGGTAGGTTGACAAGGATCATCGGAAGAATGGAACTGCTTCCACCGCAGCAACCATAAAAGTGGGCTGGAAAAGAGTATGTGGTGGAGGGAGGGGAGAGTCTCCCTGTGGAGAGAGTGGCAGAGTCTATCTGCCACCGATAAAACACATAGCAATTGACTACCCATTCCAGTAAGAAAAGGAAGGAGCACCAAATGAAACCCATCGGAGCCAGGTTCAAAGCATGCAGCAGAGGCTCTCCTTGCAGTGGGCAGAGAGCAGACCAGACAAGCCGTTGCACGCTACTCCACAGAGCAGCTCACCAAACCCCCTGCGCAGAGGCCTCTAGGGGAGACTTGCACACTCCTGACCTGCTCTCGCAGCTCCCCAGCCAGCTGGCGCCCGGCCTCTGCTGGAGGCGGAGCACTGGGACAGGTGGACCCATGAAGTGAACTCACCCTGGCAGCGGTTCTCAGCGCGGAGCTGCGGCCCGCGCTGCTCCCTCCAGATGGGGCGGATCCGGCCACGACAGCCCGGGAAGCCTCCCCGTAGGCGGGTGGGTAGTTCTCCTTCAGCTGGGGCAGAACGGCGGTCCGCGCCCGAGCGYTCCTCGCGGCAGCCCAGGCAGATAGCTCACAAACACCCACCGCCGGGGCACCCCACCCGGGGCACAAAACCCTCCTGCCCCATGACGAGCCGCTACCCGCAGCGGCACCTCCCTCCCCCGCCCCGGCCGCCAACCCCCCCTCCCACTCCCTCACGGCGCTCGGCGGGGGCGGGGCTGCGGGCCGGGGCCCCGCCCCCTCCTCGCCCCACCTCTCCGCTCCCATTGGGCGGCTGCGGCCGCGTGCCGCCGGCGTAGCGGTGAAGCGAGCGGCGGGGGGCGAGGAGCTTCCTTCGCGCTTTCCCGCGCTCTCCCCTCAGGCGCCCAGCCGCCGCCGGGGGTGGGTGATGCGCCCCGCCAGCTGCTTCGGGGCTTCCCTCTGCGCCTTCGACGGCGCCGCGGGTGGCGGCTGCCAGCGGCCTCGCTACCGGCACGAGGCGTCACGCCGCGGGGAGCCGCCCCCAGCTGCGCCGCGGCCTGCCGCCGCCGACCGTTGCCAGGGTGAGGATGGCGGGAAGGGTGGCCCGGCCTGTCCCGTCCCGCCGCGCCTCTTCGGGGGCTGCCGTGCTGAGGGAGCAGGGCTCCTCCGGTTCTGGGGAGACGGGGGGTTGCTTGCCAGGCGGCAACGCTACCGTCAGAGGCGGCGGTGGTGGGAGGTGCTCGAAGGCGCTGAGGTGTGGCCATGGCTTCGTTCCTGCCGTTTGAGAATGGTAGTTAAATAAAGAGCTGTAGTGCCGTGCGTGAGAGCTGAAGAGTGAAAGGACACGGTAGGAGGTCTTTACGGTCTTGCTCTGTCTTTGCTCTTAGGAGAAAAAAAAAAATTAATTAAACACCCCCACCTTGGCAAACAGCAGTGCCAATGCTAGGATTATAATATAAACTGGTGTTTGTGCTTGGGCTTCAGGAAGCTGGACTCGGGAGGATTGCTTAAACTGCTGTGTGACAGTATAATAAAAGCTGATGACTTCTCTCTTTCTTGGTAGGAGGGTATCACCTTTCCTTCGTGCTGTGTGACCTTTAGCCCTTGTAATGAAGAGCAGAAGTTGTAATATGAGTTGCTTTTAATCTTTGTAAGGCACTTGCTTTCCTTCCAGGATTAGCAGCCTGCAAAAAGCCTGCTTGCACATCAGTGAATAACTGGCATTTTCTACTGAAATGTTAATGTGCCTCTCCCATGGTGCTCCACTTTCTTCTTAAGCGTAATGAGTAATAAGATTTGTAACTAGCTTTTTTGATGTTTGTCATGTTCCTCTTATGACCGAGTGTTTTCAGGCAACTGTAAGCCAGATCTCATTAGCAGAAATAGCAGTGTTGGCAGTAAAGCCACATGGGTGCGAGGGGCAGAGTACTAAAATGTTTTTAAAATGGGAACCACAAAACTTATCAATACTAACATCCTATGTTAATGAAGAAAGCAACCTGCTTCCAAACTGGACTTGAAAAGCTTATAATTAAAAACAAGTAGCTGCTTTCTGATTACCTTCAGCTTGGGTTGGTCTCTTCCACATCATGTCCTGTGGGTTACATTGATAGTTTTAAGAGTTGCTTGATAAGTATGTAATCCAGGGAACCATCAAAGTGTCTCTTACTCTGTCATGTCCGTGTTTTCTGCCTTCACAGCTCAGGAGTGCTAAAACTTCAGTCACAGTGCAGGTTCTTACTCTGCATGTAGTCTCTTTCTGTGCAGCAGGAGCTTTCATTTCCACAATAAGTACCTGGGTTTTCACAGTTACCTGTAAATGGTAATGGTTTATTTCTTTCTCAAAGATTTCTGTGCTTGAGCATAAAGAACTGCAGCCTGGAAAAAGGACTGGGATAATTTGATGGTTGCTAAGATCTGTGGCAGTCAGGGGAAAAAAAAAAAACAAAACAGTGTGGAGTTACTCCCTTCCTGGCTTTCACCTGCTGATTTTGCAGATAGCTAGCTGTGCAGCATGATGTGACGTGTCAAAGGCTGAGTCCATAGGTGTTTCCTTTCAAGTGACCAACATCCGTCATTAAATGGCTTCTGCAATTTCTAGCAAATTTGAGGCTTGAACCCTGAAGGTTTGCTCAGGCTCTAGTTAGTCAAAGAATAATCCTATAACATGGATTTACTACATAGTCTAAATGGTATCTCACCTGTATAAAAGGTGGGGAAATATTACCTCTTTCAGGTTATTTGTATTTCTGATAAGAACAGTTACCAGCTCATAGTGGCTCAGAGTATTTCTCTGAGGTAGAGGGGTGTACTGGTTTTGGCTGGGATGGAGTAAGTTTTCTTTGTAGCTCTGTATGGTGCTAAGTTTTGGGTTTCTGACCAAAACAACGTTGGTAACACACCTATGTTTTAGTTATTGCTGAAGAGTGTTTGCACAGCCTCAAGTTCTTCTCTGTTTCTCAACGCTGCCCTGCCAGCGAGTAGTCTGGGGGGTGGGCAAGACATCGGGAAGGGACGCAGCTGGGACAGCTGACCTAGGCTAACCAAAGGGATACTCCAAACCATATGATATTGTGGTTGGCAATAAAAGCTGGGGAAAGGAGGAGGAAGGGGAGACATTTGAAGTATTAGTTAGGCATGATGAAGCCCTGCTTTCCTGGAGATGGCTGAACACCTGCCTGCCCATGGGAAGGAGTGAATGGATTCCTTGTTTTGCTTTGCTTGCATGCACGGCTTTTGCTTTACCTGTTAAACTGTCTTTATCTCAAGCCATGAGTTTTCTCACTTTTACCCTTCCGATTCTCTCCCCCATCCCACTGTGGGAGAGTGAGTGAGTGGCTGTGTGGAGCTGAGTTGCCGGCTGGGGTTAAACCACAACAGCTTGTGTGCACAGCTTTGCTTTAGCTATTAAACTGTCTTTATCTCAACCCATGAGTTTTCTTGCTTTTACCCTTCTGATTCTCTCCCCTATCCCACTGGGGAGGTGAGAGAGCGGCTGCATGGGGCTCAGTTGCCAGGCAGGGTTAAACCACAGGGTTAACAGAGTAGTGAGGCTTTGTGGTACCACCCCATTTTAGTGTATAGTTATTGTGTTAATGCCAAAATTACTTATTTTTGAGTAACCTGGAAAGGATCCCATTCACTAATGTAATGTGGCTTTCTAGTAATTCCCTGAAATGTTTTGTAATTACTTATACAATCACTGTTGAAATCAAATGGTGACACGTGTTTTTAAATGACAATGTAAATAGCATTGTTGTTAAAATACACGATTGATGCTAATGGCTCTCTTGGATGACAGGGTCTGTATACAATTAATAAAATTTTGGGAGGGTAATAACCACTACATTTTGTGATTTGCCAGAATATCGATGTGAAAATGGAGATAGTGCCTTGAGAAAGTGTCAGGCTGAGATTTGGTAAGCAGTCTACAGCCTATAAAAGCTAAAAAGATAATGGTTAGTCACTTAAATCTGCAGTTGGAAAATTTGACTTTCAAGGCTACTTAAAGTTTGTGCACAATTATAAATATGCCTGGCTTGAAATGTTACTGGGTGTTTGGGACAATGAGACTTGTAGTCTTGTGCATAATTAATAAAGTAGATTATTTGTTTTTCCTCAGCTGAAATCTGTAGATTGCAGTTTAGGATGACTTAATTTAAGGTCATAGCTGTCTTTCCTCAAAGAGAAGCAGATGATTTGCAAAAACCCAAAAGGATTAAAATAGCAGTACACTCAGTCAAGAATGAATTGAGGAACAGAAGAAATGTAGAAGACATTCAGAAGAAATCTCACAGTACAGTATTCCCAATTAAATGATTATAAACACTTTAACCCTTGAAAAATGATCTTAAATTAAGATACTTTCTCCTAAGGAAACGCTTGTAGTGCATTTTTTAGCACACACATGTCATGTGGTTTCAATTTCCTGGTAAATAATGGCTGTTGTTTTTTAATTAGAAAAATACATTTTTTTTATTACAGTTGTCGAGCAACTGTTCTTGAATATAATTTTCTACAAAATTATTTTGCAGGTCTCTCCATCTCTGCTGTAACAGATGAGGATGAAAATGCTAAGCAGCAGTGTAAGCCAACAGAAGTATTTCCATGTGAAAATCAGGATGGGAATTCAAAGATGTCTCCATCTAGGAGTAGATGTGTATTCACAAAGAGGTTGAGAAACTCTTCCCCAGTGAAACTTGAAATAAAACTTGAAGAATCTGATGATGAATGTGATCTTGTCATTGATGTGCCACCACAAGCTGTTAATAAAAAGCCAAGGTTAAGTAGGAACTGTACAAACAGGAACAGGGACAAAGAACTGGCTGCTGTAATATGTGCAGAAAAATTACATGATAGTGCTATAGCAGACATTCTTGGGTGTACAGAAGAAAAATCGGAGAAAATTATCACTTTGCAGAAGAATGGCAAAGGTTTAAATAAATCCGAAAAACTAGGCAATGTTTCTCCRAAGGCAAATGAGATTTATTTGCCTGATGTAAACACTGATATATTGAAGGTTTTGGAGGAGAGAGATGCCCTTACTTATACTGAGGAGAAACATATATCTTCAGCTGCTTCTATTGAGGCAGACATGCAGAAGGGAATTCTGAAGCAAGGGAATGCAGAAACCAATATATTGGTTGAAGCATTTGTTCAGGAGCATACTACTAATGAAGACTGTGTGAGCAGCAGAAGAGTAACACAGCCTGTCTTGTGTACTGGTCACTTGTCAAAAGATGAAACTGCAATTGAAATACCTTATAAGGAAATAATAATAAATACAGAGGAAAGCCAGAGCATAGAAGAAAATGGGGGTAATGATAGCCCAGGAGATACATACCCATACCCAACTTATTATTTAAAGAAGAAAGAAAGTGAAATAACTCTGAGTTCATCCGCTGAGGAAGCGGAACCCAGTGGGCAGGACACAGAGCTCTCTGAATCAGATGATCCTTTAGAGGAGTGTCGGAGAATTTTTGATGAGTTTGAAAGAGAAGCACAAAAGAAGGATGGTGATAAGCAGGTATTTTTTTTCCCTTTCAGTGCTTGGGGTTTTTTTCTGAGCATGTGAGGATTGGATGTGATATATAGTCAAGTTCAAATGCCCTTTCCAAAATGTGTGTTAATGAAGGTTAAATATTTGAGCCTTCAATGCTAGTAGACAAAGTCATAAGCAACACTTGCGACTCTCTAGTCTAGTTTCACAGTGGGTGACCTGTATGTTTCCCAAAGTAGAAAATTGCTCTGAGTAACTCCCTGCCTTGGGGTAGCCATTTCTACTTTTACTGTAATAAGCAAAGTTTTGGAGGCAGTTGTGTATTCAGTAGTCTCCTGTTCTTCTTATAAACAAATGTAGGAACTTTGAGTACCACTGCCTCAGCTTCAAAGCACTGTGGCTTAACTGTTCTGAATACTGTCTAATACTGTTGGAACTGTAATTTTCCTGGTGAGTTTTTTGACTGAATATCCTGAAACATTGGAGTGAATGGGTCATGAGGATATTACTGAAGTCTAGAGCTTCATAACAGTTGGTCTAAATAGTCTGTTCTTGTTTTTAATAGGCCCATGGAGGAAATGTAGATCTCAATTTATTAGAAACCAAAGTAAATGTTCCTGGACAAAAGAGAAGAATTGCACACACGGCAAAATTTTATGTGAGTTATAATCTTGTAATAAACTGAAGATCAACATAGCTTTACTTAATATCTGTAGACTCATGTTGAACTTCAGGTTGGCTGAGTCTTGTAATCTAATTGTAAAAATATTTTGAAATTAATTAGAACAAATGTCTCATCAGCTCTTCTGTTAAAAGTTGTAGCAAATATTGTAGTACTTGGAGATGGTTCCTGATGCAGGTGAGGTAAGCTGCTGCCCAGGGCAGCTGAGGCTAATGAKTATTGAAAAGTCTGGAGTGGAAGCTTCTACCATGAGATTACAGATACAGCACTTGGAAACCCAAAGTGGCTTTTGCTTTCTCTGCTTTTACAGTGCTTTAGGTGGCAATATTAATAGCAGGCATAATTCTTTAAGCCCCCTCCACCACCCCTGAGCTCTTTCAGCTTGGCGTTTTCCTTCCAGGGACAGCATGCTGAGCTCTGAATCTGATAGCAGAATTCAGTTTTGAGAAGCAGTGTGTTAATTTTRACACCGTCTTGCTGTGATTTGGAACTGCTTGAATATTAACTCTGGTTTTGTGTATGTGCGTATCAATTAGATAACAAAAATGAAACTGTGCCTTTCAAAGCATCTCCTTGGCAACAGGGTCATGATGCAGAAATTCAGCAGGCACACTGGGAGGCAATGGAGTTTGCAGCTGCAGTTACAAGGGGACAAGCTTTTATTGCTACAACTTCTGAACAGAAGAAAACTGCGTCTGGATTGTCAGCTACTCAATTTCAAAGCATTGGACCAATGGGTATGACAGCTTGATCCGTAGGTTTGACAAACTAAACTTTGTTTTTCTTCAGTTAGGCATCGCTTGAATGTGTTCATTTTGTTGTGGTGAATATTAGCTGTGAGTTGAATGATGCTGAGCACTTAGCAGATAGATGACCTATCCAACTACAAGGTTGTATTTGAAGTCTTGGTAGCTCTAGTGGAAAGGGGACAAGTACTTTGTGCTAAGTTCTCCGAACGTGTACAGTTTTGACCAAAATCCTGAAAAACATTTGTTTTGTTGAAAGTCTTTTGATACATGAGTTGAAAGAATAAAAAAAGAAATCTGGTGAGTTTCCTTTTAGTACTGATATCAACTGTTAGGTTTCTAGTCTGAAGCATTCAGACCTTCTGAAACAATTTGTTAAGTCCTGTGATTTGAAAATCATATGTTCTTCTCCCTTTAAATTCTCTTCCATATGTTGAAAATCCTGGAGTAGAAGTCTCATGACAAATTTTTATTTCTGAGATCTGTAGCTTTCCTGACTTTAAAAAGGCAAACCAATACTTGAAGGCACTTACTGGTTGCACTGGAAGATGAGGTTAGAATGGTGGTTTTCCTCTTGTGTTTTTGTTTGGTTTTTTTTTTTTTCTTTCTTGCTATCATGCTTGTTGCAGAGGAGGGCAAAGGGACAGGGAAGGCAGGCAAGTAGGTGTTTAAAAATCATAGTCATTACAACTTGGAAATAGCTTTTAACTTGACTTGTGTGGCTGGTTTATTCTAACATCTTCAAACTGATCCATGATCTCAAAAATACTGGAGAACACTTTGAATAAAATCTATTGGCAGAAGTGAAGTCTTAATGTGTTTCCTGATGTTCCAGGTTTGCTTCCATGCATTAGTTTACTTTTACCCTGCTTTAACGAAGGAGCTGTGAAATACCTGTGTACCAGATTAATGTAATTTAAATAATAAAGCTTACCATTAGAGTTTAGATTCAGTCTGTATCTTCTGTGTGTTTCAGCCTCTTTAAATTTACTTGAAGTTCAGCCCATTGAAACCAGCAGTGGTCAACTGCATATACTACTGGAAGGAAATGTTGCAACAGCAATGCCCTGTGGACTTGCTATTAATACATTTGAAAGGACTACTCTTGTGCCATGCAAGGTACTGTAGAGTTACTGCTGCAGAACTTGGGTATATGAATGGTAGCGGAAGTGGAAAAACTGCAATTAATTTCAAACCGTATTTTATAATGTAGACTCAGTAATGTGATATACCAGTATAGCTTTTTAAAAAAATTACTTTGTTTCCTGTGTGCGTTAATCAAGTTGCTATGCAAATTGTATTTTCATTTTTCTTGGTTGTACTGGCCAGCGCTACACAAATGTAAGCAATTAAATATATAAATTGTTAATCAAAGTGGTTGTGATGGGAGAATTAAGTACTAGTTTACTTTCAGTCAAGTCATGCTTGTGCGTTGGTTATTTTCCCTTAAAACTTCCTGCCATGTATAGTGGCAGATGATATCTGATGAAAGGCTTTATTTGGCTTCAGGAGAGGTACCCTTATAAATTAAAGGGCTTTCAAGGAACTTGTTAAAAAGTTAATGCGGACATATTCTGGTTTGTTAATGCCAGCTTTGCTTTGTAATTTTGAGTGGCAGAGTATC
Source organism: Phoebastria nigripes (assembly GCA_035582835.1). Taxonomy (NCBI): domain Eukaryota; kingdom Metazoa; phylum Chordata; class Aves; order Procellariiformes; family Diomedeidae; genus Phoebastria; species Phoebastria nigripes. The sequence continues at coordinate 275,117 of JAYKAV010002142.1, read as the reverse complement.
GTAAGCTTCTCTTCTCAGAAAAATTACTCTAACCTTGTGGGGTTTTTTGTTTTTGTTTTTTTGTTTGTTTGTTTTCTTTGTTTTGTTTTTTAAAGTAGAGCTCACTGAAGATTCTTGGGGTCAGGTAAATTACAAGATCAGAGTTTTGCTTTGTAATTAAAAATGTCAAATGTTATGGCTTCAGTCAGTTTGGTTATTGACATTTTTCTAGGATATTAAGTACGGATTACTTCTTGCTTCATATCTCCAGTATGTACCTTCTTGTTTCCTAAATAGAATACTGCAAGCCCCAGTAATGGTGAGACCAGGTTGTGACAATGATACACATTGCTTTTGTTCCCTTTATGCAAAAATTACCTTCTCCTTGGTAGTAGCACACACATTTAAATGCTGCRCTTAAAGGATCTTCCTTAGTGAATAAATGTGGTATAGACACATTACTCCTTGTTTGATACACACAATGCATCTTTGTAACTGCTGGGACCTTTTTGAGTGTGATGATATCATGGTTAACCTAACTTACTGCCAGATTTTTGAATGTGATGATTTTAACTTCTATGCTTAATGTTAAAATAAGCATATTGTGATAAGCAAAAACTCTACATTGCATTGTCTAACAAAGACTATAGGTTCCTAAAAATAAACTCCTTTTTTTCAGTCTAGTTCACTGGGTCCTTAGTTTAYACTCTGAGTGAAGTACTGCCTGAAATAAAGGCCAGATGGAGAGCATGACTTAAATCATAACTGAACTGCTAGTGCTTGCTGAAGGACTGAACTTTCTCTGAGAAAAAAGAAGTTAAAAAATAATTTTAACACCTTGCATAACTTTGAGCAGAAGACTACTTTGTTTAGTTCAAGCAGGGAAAACCTCTATGGCTACTATTTCTGATGGTTGTTTCTGGCTCCCTGTCATGTGCAACTCCAGTTTTCTTAATAGCTATTCAGCAATATTTGATTTGGGTTTTTTTTTCCTTCTCCAAGGATGGGCAAAAGAATGTCTAAACTGGTTTTAGTTCTTTGGGCTATTGGTTACAAAAGTTTGTTTGTTTGTTTTTAAGGTTTCTACTCAGAAAAGGCCTTCCATTCCAGAAGCAGGATCCAAAGTACCACTTGAGACGAGACAACGATATGTCAGGTTTTTTTTTGCAGAATGCTTCAAAATTTGTAGAACAGTGAACGAAGCTATTGACAAGGTTTGTAATGCTTTATAGATCTTTACAGTTCCTCTTCTGAATTAAGTCAGTAGGTCTTATCTTGCACAATGTGTTGGTGGTTTTTCTTTAATTTGATTTTTTTTAAGGCAAATATTTCAGACTTTTCAGTAAGCAGAAGTTAAAATGTACTTGATCTCATACTTGCCAGTGTTATCAATTAGTTTCAGCTTTCTCCAAGTAAAAACATTTGTCTTTAGCACTGCTAATTAGCTTCCAAAAAGTATTTTAGTATTAAAAAGGGAAAGTTTTTCTTTTACAAATGCAAAATAAAAATCTTCTTGTGAATACTGGAGGCTTCCTGTAATGTAATAATGACTTTGACGTCTATTCAGGACAGGAGGAAAACATGTTTGAAAAACAACCATAAATCTCTCAATCATTTTGAGCCTTTGATCTTCTATTTACTGTTTACATCACACCAACTGCTACCCAAGCTTATAGCCAACAGATATGGTCTGACAGGCACAAATATCCCGAGCTTAACCTTTAGGTGATCTAAATTTCTTGCATGCTGGAAATAAAAAGACTTTATGGAGGTGTCCTGATAAGACTTTGTATGTGTATTTAATTATACGTTGAATGAAAGCTTGTAAAACATCAGATGTCGCTACTCTGCCATTTACTGTGTATTCTCTGTATTATGCAGCATACCTTGATATGCCTGACTTTTCATTCTAAGTAATGTTTCTTTTACGTTCCCTTTAACTTCCTCCTGTGTTATTTCTCAGCTTCATCAGTTCTCCACTTTATCTTTTCCTCTGCTTAGCGGCTGTAACCTGTGAATTGTAATTGCTGTAGTGATTGTCAGAAGGCGCTGTTTATGCCCGAAATAAGCTTCTCTTTTTTGTTGACTACGCAGATAGTGTAAACAGTGAAATAAAACCAGGAAAGAAGCATKTTTCTTTCCCCAGAAGATTACATACACCTTATTTCGAGTGTGCTTCTTCATAGTTAAAAGGGGCTGGACCTTCCTTTCACTTCTGTTTCTTATGACTTTACAGAAAGAAAATTAAGGAAACATTTCGTGACTTAAAAAAGTAATAATGCCTCCTTTGAAGCAGGATCAGAAAAAGCTGTCTGTAGCCACAGGAATGGTAACCCTAAGAGTGTTCAAATTCCCACAAGGATTAGATTTAAATTCTGAGTTGGAGCACTGATTTCCCCCACAGATCTTTGCTTCATAAGTACTGAGTTTGTCTTTCTAGGTGTCTCATCCAGCTGACTTTGTCCCCTGTTGCACTTCAGATTTAGGACACTACTTGCATGTGTATCTACCTCTAGGTTCAGAATCTCAGATTCTAAATGGCAGTGCTTTTTGTAGAACATACAGTACTCCACTAACACTCAGTCTCTTTTCTTTTTTAAAATATAGGCCCTGATAGAAGAGCAATCTGTTTATGATCGTTGTGGCAGTAAAAAAATGTACCTGAATTTTGCTGTGAAGACTCTCAAAAAGCTGAGAGATCATGGTAGTTTTGCTTTCAATAAAGATTTTCTTAAATGGGTTGTAAGTGTAGAAATTAGAACAGCACAGAAATGTCTTAAAAGGATTATTTAGTTTAACTTTACTAAAGATATTTCTGCATGATTAAATCCTTTTGTAGAAATAGATCACTGAAATAAATTGGTGTTTTGATTTATAAATATTTGCTTAGGATATTAACAGGAAATCTAAAATTGAGAAGAAATGCTAAAAATATGTTTTTTCTGCATTCAGGGCGACTTAGTAACAGCAGATCTTCCAGTGGCACTGGATCCATAAAGTCAGAGGAAGAGAAAGGTAAAGAAAGGGGAAGGGAGATGTCAGTTCTCCACCTTAGCCTATAAATGGGTTTATTTCAGCATGAAAATCTTGCTCTGTTTTTGGTCAAGCTTTATCTATTAGCCATTGCAAGCGTTTCCAACACAATTTCCTATTTATATCTGAAGGCTCATTCTTAGGGGAAAAATGTTGAACTTCTGTTTGAAAAGGGCATGTTCTTTAGTATTGCATGCCTAGCCTTTCTGGGATAGCTAGTCAATTAACATCCCTGTTGTTTAGTGTCTTTATTTTGAATAATGCTTCACCTCTAATCACTTCTAATTGCTCTGAGGTACAAGCATATAGTTTTTGCATGTAAACTATAGTGCACATCTTGTAATTTCAGTTTTGTTTTATTTTGGAAGTACTAGGATATTTAAGTGCTACTTACATTTGTTCTAATATTGCTTAAGCTTTGGGTTTGTTTACTTTTAGGTTTTTGGTTGTTTTTGTTTTAGCATTTACAGGTGGTGCTCTATATGAACTTTTAAAAGACTGTCTTCTGACTGAGGAACAATTGAATGAAAATAACTTTCCTCGACCAAATCCTGAAAAAAATGGTAGTGCTATACTCACTGGGGTTGTAAAAAATGCTGGATATGATGGTAAGTGCTTACTAGACTGCAACAAAATTGAATTTTAGTCAGTGGTTCACAGGACAGTAAAATACACAGGTATAAAATTATACATTACAGCAGTATTCTGTATTTAGTGCCTGGACTACAAGCGAATTCACAAGCTTTCATAACTAAACCATGAAGCTTCATAGCTCTTTTTAAATTTTTGTTTCAACATAGTAATTGAAGAAGTTTCAGTTAACTTGAATTTCTTATTGTAGTATAGAGGAACTTGGTTTTGGTTTTTTTTTTTTAATACATGGCTAATCTTGGGAGGCTGCTTATGTATTGATACTCTGCTCTCGCAATTATTGTTCATGTGACTTTTTTTATACTTCAATTCAGCATTTTTTAACTTTATGGCAAGCCACATAGGAAATATGCTCTGTTATCATTTTTTTTAGCTTTCAAAAGAGTGTGCTGTAGGTGTGGCGAAGTGTATGCTGTTACTTCTTCAGGAGAACATAAACGTAAAGAAGAATGCAGCTATCATTCTGGTAGAGTATTGGAACAAAAAGGTAGGTATCCTTGGTGTTCAATCTTTATGGAAGCTGTTAAAAGTTGTAACATCTCATGTCAAAACTCAACAAGATCAGAGTATGAAACTTTTTTTGCACAAGGTTCAGCTGAGATACATTCTGCTATACTCTTGGGAATGTGGCTAGTTAGTAAAGCTTGTTTTTTCTGAATATGCCATAACTTTAGGAAAGCTGATGTTAATAAAACTGTGTGGGAAGAAGGTAGAAAAATGTTCATTGTGTGGCCTTGCACTGACTTCTAAGTGAACGTTGTCATCTTTTCTGAGAGACACCTTAAATACTCAGAAGCTACGTTAAATATTTCCCTCAGGGAGAACCTTCTAGAGCATACTACAACTTTCTCTCTCCCATTCATTGGTGTTTCTTGGTTTTTTGATGAAAACCTTGTCTCAGGAGGGAGCAAGATACAGTTTGTCATCTTGGCATAGGTGGGACCTGTAGGTGGGACTTGCTTCTTTCCATAGTGCAGTCTCAGGAGAAAATGGAAAAGAAATTTGAGAGGAGGAGTGAGGGTACTGATTTGTTTTTGCCATTGCTAGTTGCTGCAAAAACTGCTCAATTTTCAACTTTTCTTCTTGGCAGTTCCTGGTGGCGTGGAAAAACGCTACAGCTGTTGTGAGAGAATAGTTGGGTCTGCTGGATGTCAGATTGCAAAGGTAGGGATAATGTTCTCGAAGGTTTATATAATGCAGTATTTCAGTTTTGCTTTCTGCAAAAACTGACTTAAAGCTGGGTCATAGCTTTCTGTGAACAGTTTGGTATAAGCCGTTTAGGTTTACTTACTGGTGTTTAGTAAATTATGTGGCAAATATTGACAAGAAGTATTATATATATGCTCCTGGATCTGTTAGAGAAACAAATTGTCTGGCAATTTGTGTAAGATATATCTAGCAAACTTGCACTTAAATACTAATGGAAACTTTGCAGCTTCATGTTCATGATGGAAGAAGGGAGAAATTGGAAGGCTTCATGAAGACATTCATTAAATCACCGCCTTTTGATGGAAACTATGGTGTATATGCTCTGGACTGCGAGATGGTATGAGCAACCTAAAAAGTTTGGTTCAGTTAGTAGAAAACTATATTGCTGTTTATGAAGCAATTTGCTAGCTGTGGTAGTTTGGAACTCATGTCTCAGGGGTCTGCAGAACTCTTGACTAGTAACTCTACATGACTAAACCTTCAGTTTGACTAGTCACTCTACGTGATTAGACCTTTAGTGTTGAATATGCAGTGAGCAAAATCACTTGGATCTGAGTTGGTAGCCAGTTCTGCTTTCTGTACAACTTACATAATGTAAGGAAACATCATTGCTGTGTAAATGCTTGTTAAATTTACTTTTTTCTTCAGTGTTACACAACCCATGGCTTGGAACTAACTAGAGTGACAGTGGTCGATGCTAAGCTACAGGTTGTCTATGATACGTTTGTTAAACCAGATGGTAAAGTTGTAGACTACGATATAAGGTATGCTAATTAGTGTATAGTACTTCAGGATAAGACTTAATAAATTGGCAGATAACTATATAAGAAGAAACATGCCTTTTTTACATCTCTGTTTCTAGTAACATAAATCAAAGACCTTCAATCAGGAATGAGGCTTTTGTTCTTACGGACTTAATTAAGAAGGATTTTTCTCTTTGCCTAGTTCAATTTATTTTTTCCACATTTGAAGACCTTTTCCCCCCTTCCTTAAAAAAAAAAAAAAAAAAAAAAAATTAAATTAAACCTCCCAGAACTTGCTAAATTCCCTAAGTGGATAGAAGCAAATGCAAATTTCATCTATAAATGTTGTCTCACAGAAAAGCAGTATAGTCATGAGCCATGCATTGAGGCCATCAGACTGTACAGCTTAACAAGATTTGGCTGTATTTAGTGCAGATCACTTGTATTTGGTCTTCCTATTGGGTTTTGTCTTTGAGACCCGGGAGATGTGTTTTTGATTCCTATTAGTTCTTTGAAGTCCTGCAACTGCTCTGAGAAGAAACACAGGTTTTGAACTTCATCGTAAAAAAAAAAAAAAGTTGGAGGATAACCAACATAATGTGTTCCTACTTCTTCAACAGCAATATTTGTTTGCTCAGAGCCCTGTCTTTGGTCCATGCTTAAAAAACAGGCTCAGTCGCTTGTAGTGGTAGAGCTAAGTTAATATCACCTAGCTTAGTTTATCTTACACTACCTAGGTGAAAAGGAAGAGGATGAAAAAATGCCTTATGTTGACTTCAACACTGTGTGATTTCAGAGCTGGCTAGTGTTAACTTGAGATGCTGGGGGAATGACCACTGTAAACCTAGTTCTTCTAGACATTTCTTAGTGTCTCTGTTAATGAAGCTCTTCTAAATCTGTCTTTAGACTCTCTGGAGCAACGGAGGATGATCTGAAGAATACCACAACATCTCTTCGGGATGTACAGGCAATACTGCTAAACTTGTTCAGTGCAGATACAATTTTAATTGGACACAGCTTAGAAAATGACTTGTTTGCTCTCAAGGTAAAATAACCTGTTTGAAGCCAATTTTAAGAGGTGACTACTTGTCTTTACCGTGTTCTAATTAATTTCAAAAAGGAAAAGAATGTTGCATTTCAGCAGATCAACATGTATGAAAAAAAGAATGAAATGTAGTTGATTGTTAAATGATAGCTGTATTAAAGGTAATACTACATTCAGAGAGGAAGAGATGTATATACAAACACAGTATGGTAAAGATTCTGACGTTTGGGCTTCCTACTTTGCTGTTTTGTGCTTCTAGCTATGCAACCATACATCACCACTGAATAATATTGTCTTTATTTCTGGTTTCACAGAAACCTAGAATTGCATGTTTTCTGATCTTGCTGAACTCATGCTGGCAAATGCATAAAAGGCAGTGACAATTCAAGTAATACTAAGGTATTGCTCTTAGAATCTCTGTAAACAATTATGCTGCCTGTCAGGTAATTACCTTAGGTATCAGAAATGCATGGATTATGCTATTAAATATCAAAGGCAGCAATATTCTATATCAAGCATAACCATCTGCTCAGGAAGGCTTGGGGGGATCTTATCAATGTATATAAATACCTGAAGGAAGGGTATGAACAAGACTGAGCCAGGCTCTTTTCAGTGGTGCCCGGATAAGAGGCAGTGGGCACAGACTGAAACATAGGAGGTTCCCTCTGAACATCAGGAAACACTTTTTCACTGTGGGGTGACCAAGCACTGGCACAGGTTGTCCAGAGAGGTTGTGGAGTCGTATGCCTTGGAGATGCTCAAAAGCCATCTGGACATGTTTTTGGGCAACTGGCTCTAGGTGGCCCTGCTTGAGCAGGGGGTTTGGACAAGATGACTTCCAGAGGTCCCTTCCAATCTCAGCCATTCTGTGATTATTACTAATGAAGGAATTAGAATTTAGCCTTGATAGGCTTCCCTGCTAGTGATATCTAAAGGTCAAAGCAAATGAGACCTTGCAGTATGGTATTGGCTATCTAAAAACAGAATTAGTCATGTTCAGTGTATAAATACAACTAGTGAATAAATGTCAATGCAGAAATCACTGCGAAGCACAATTTTTCCAGTTTGCCATGCTATAATGAATAGAGGAACACAGGACAGATGACGTAGTATTTGGGGCTCAAGGATTAGTTTGGGCATATTATTGAGAAAGGAAATGGTTTAGATGCTAGATGAGATTTCTTTAATAAATAAAGGAGGTGCAAGACTGTAACTGGATGTGTAATCATTACTGTGGCCTCTGCTCTTTTCCAGCTAATTCATGACACAGTAGTGGACACATCAGTAGTATTTCCTCATCGGCTAGGTTTGCCTCACAAAAGAGCACTTAGAAGTCTGATGGCTGACTACCTGAGGAGAATTTGTCAAGATGAAGGTAAGAATGCAGGTTCTTATTAAGCAATCGGTATATTGCATCATGAAATGGGAGACAGGAATAACCCAGAAAACTGAAAAGGTAGTAATACGCTGGCTGTCATTTAAAGCYTTGTCTTGGATACCTTTACTTGAATAGTATAGTAAATGCAGAGGATATACCTGAAGGGTAAGATGGTTGATGTTGTGGTTTAACACTGGACAGCAACTAAGCACCACACAGCCATTTACTTGTTTCTCCCGGTACAGTTGGCTTGTCAAAGTGTACACCATACAAAAGTGTTCCAGTTTCTTTCCCTTGTAGAAGGGGCATTCTTAAAATTCTGAAGGTAGTGTGATGAGGCTAACATCTATTTCAAGATTCACTTGCTTATCCAAGATGATACAGGAGCTCTTCAGCTGGGTTTTTCAGTAGTAAAATTATAGTAAATTTCTTGGCTGGCTGTCAAAGACAAATCCATAAATCTGTTCTGCAGTGTGCATATAATACTTATGAAATGTTGCATTTGACAGATATATTTTGCATTGACCATGCCATTCTAAAAATTGTTTTTAATCTGATCTTAGAACAAATTAAATGAGTATCTAATAAACTGGCAGATTCATATTTGCTTTTATCAGTGAAGTCTTCTGGACAACAAATAATATTCTGTGCTGCTAACGTATCTTCATTGCCCAGGGAATACATAAATGGTTGCACTGAGCAAAACTTGATGGCCTTTGATACCCAGTGGAGTAGCTGGATGCCGCATCTCAAAGCTTATAATATCCTCTGACTTCCTTTGCTCAGACAGTCTGATGCACAGCACTGTGGTGGGAGTAAGGGGAATGTCAAAAGTTATTTCTACAGACTTTAAGATGGCTATCTCAAATAGCCAAAACTCTGCCTTTAGCGGACTCTTCTGCTTAAGTTTGGATTTAATCATTCTTTGTTGATCACCACTGACCTAAAATCCAAGCTTAACCTATAGAGCTAGGTAGCTGCCATTTCTAGAAAAAATGAAAAAAAATCTCAATGCGTGACTTCCACTCCCTATGTTTATATTGGTTTGTGCTGCTGCTTTGTGCTAGTTTGTGTTAGTTTTGTGCTAATACAAGAGAAAGGTAATAAACTTCAAGTCTGGATTTGCTTTTTTGTAAACCTAGGGGTTAGTAGAATGAAACACCCTTTGCTATCAGAAAGCAGTAGGTCTGTGGTGATTTAACTTGCTCTGAATTTAATTGACTGTTTGCCTTTTGACCATCTCAAACTGGAGTTTAACTAGGAGTGCATTTTAAAGGGTCTCAACTCCAGGATTTTTGGTGTCCAAGGTACAAGAGCTGCAACTGCTGAGGTAACTTGACGTACAGTGTATCATACACTTGATTTGACTGAAAAATTGAAGAATACATAGCAGAGCTAGAAGACTGTGGTTTCAATAATTGAGCCTTTTCAGACTACTTGAAAAACATGTCTCATACAGGTTGTATTTTCCTGAGCAGTTAAAAATAGCAGCAGCCAAAGGGTGGAATGGCAAGGCAGAGCACTACTTCATGGGTTGGAAAGCAAATGAGAATTGGAACTTTCTCTGACAAAAGATAGTAAGGGTGGAGGGGAAGCTTACAGGATCACCTCCATTTTCTTATCCAAACGACAGAATAGTTTCTATTTGATTATTGGCAACTGTTCTGTTTTATTTCTTAAGATACRTTTAGGAGGGGAGAAAACTAGAACCTGCAAGGTTATTACCAGCTGTCTTCTGATTCTGTGGATAGTAGAGGTTACTAAGTGGTAGAAACTTCTCTGCCACAGAGAAAAGCTATGACACTCCTCCATTAGCTTCCACAGCTCTTTATATGTCTGATTTAAATAGATATTGCAGGGATAGTTCTTATAAAATATGCTGGTGAAAGCATTCATGTAAAACACTAATGCTGTTGCAGATGACTACCATGACTGTGTAAATTGCGTTCACTGAGAGGGAAGTGTAACCGCTTCCACACTCAGGGAGGTACTACACTGCTTTAAGCCAGTAGATATCTGAATTGCAACTACATGTCTGTAAATGTCTGAAGATCTTTGCTTCTGAGTCTAGGCTGCTATGTATGAAAAATGATCTCAAATCACTGGCATTTAAGTTTTACAAGAGAAAGCTAGAAGCTTGTACTTTTACTATTGTCATCTTTTGTTGTGATAGCACTTAAGTCCTCTGCTTCTTTGGGGAATGGAACATCTCAATTAAATCTAAGAAAATTATTTTTCTCCCTAGTATCAACTTACTATATTGTGGTGTTCTCCCCTGCCCAAAGCAGTTGTGGAATCAGTAGATGTGGAATCTGTGCAGTAATGCAGTGCTGTAGGGCAAAGAAGAAATACCTTTTTTCTTTTTGAGCAACTAGCTCAGAAACATAGAATGGGGAGGGGATTTTGCCACCTTCAGATGAAAATGCTGAACTGTATGCTGTCAGATTTTTCTTCCACAACTTTTTTGGTTTCTGAATAACCAGCCCCTGTCCCAAACCTGTTTATCTGAGGTCTTCTGTACCTTTTTGGAAACTTCTATACTCAAAATGGTGTCTTTCTTTAACATAACTTAAACCATACAGGATTTAGATTTCCCTTGATCAGCTCATATAGGATTTACTGAAGGACACATATTCCAATTAGTCAATGTGACAATTTGACACTGTGTCAAATTTCTGTTGATGAAGATGATGGCTGAATATAGTAGGTCTATTCTCCACCTATCCTGAAGTTGCTAGGGGAGCCCCAATATGCAGCTTTGGCTTTCAGTAAGGAGCACTCAGAACTTTCAGTAGTTAACTACCATTATCTTGGTAGCATTTTCTTGTGTTGACTCAATGTTAGGAAGGGTATTCTGATGCCTACATTAAGTGCCAACTAATGAGAGGATTGTATGCATTTCTTGTTTGGATGACTAGCACTGTTTTCCAGCTAGAATGCATTAAAACCATTCTACTGTACTTTTTGTAGTTATGGGAATTGTATAAAACATGTGTAAACTTGTAAGTTGCTGACTTTTTAAGCTTTGACTAAACATGTAATAAAAATGTATAACCTTATATAATTTAAAGCTTTTAACTCCATTCTCTTCAGGTTTTGTGGAGCATTTCAGTAGATCAGGACAAGTAGATTGTCCTTAATTAACCAAGGTAGAAATTTACCATCTAGTTGCAAAATCAGCTTGTCATCTGTTACTCTTTCAACTTCTGATTTGAAAGTACATGACCTGGAGAGGCTGGTTTTCCAAACACAGTTATGTTGGAGACTCTAGGTTACTAATCCAGGCTCCACTGGATATTGAAGCTGGAGGATGCGGCAGGAAACTGAATATTGCCAGAACAATACTGGGCTGCTAGAAGCATGTGGTTATTACCTTGAATCTTGGCAGCAAGAAGTTGCATCAAAAACTGTCTGAATACCAAGTATTGTCTTAATATTCTCAACAGTTGTTCAGCTTGCTAAACAAAGCTACCATTCTTTTATAAAGAAATACATAATCTAACACTTCTAACTTAGTTTTTTTGTTCTCCTCTAGTTGGTGGTCATAATTCCAGGGAAGATGCAATTGCTTGTATGGAACTAATCCTTTGGAAGGTCAAGGAGGACAATAAAAGGAGAAAATGGTGATTATTACGGCTTTAGAGGAACAAGATGGGAGGAAAAATCAACCTCAGTTTGGCTCACTGTTCTGTAATGCTTCAGTACCAATTATTTTTCTGATGTAAAAATGAGGATAATGGGAAAATCTAATGGGAAAACTTCTGTATCTACTTCTGAAGCCTAAGATGTACAGGAAGGATAAAACAAAAATGCACAAAATACATACAAGTAAGATGTGCAGAGTAAATTCTTGCGTTACACAGCAAGCCCATGCGTTTCTTCTGTTCTGTTAAAAGTGTGTTATTTCTGTAATCATCCTTACTACTCTGTAGCTGAAAACTATCATTTGCAGTAAGTGGAAGTACTGATTGTTTAAAGTTCTGGATATAACTCTTGATTTCACCTTGTTCAGCCTCTATGAAATAAAACTTAATCACACAGCAGAAACTTAAGATTATTGTTTTCTTTTTCCCTTCCCTTCTCTGTACCTGTCCATCTGCTTTCAGAGAGAGAGAGAAAACAAACTTAGTCGTGTTTAATGTACTAATTGACACAAAAAGGCATAACAGTAGAAATGTGACCTCTTCTGGAGCAGAATAAACTGGTCTCTTAAATAAGTTGAGCCTGTAAGAAGCTTTTCAACTGTAAAAGCAAAAAGCTTTGCTGACTGATAAGGATTCCCAAATGTAGAGTATTTCAGGGAGTAAGTATGTTCACTGCTTCAGCTAGAATTGGACTACATTCCAAGATACAATTCCCTGTCTCGCGCTTAAGATAGGATTCAGCATCTGCTGCCTTCAGAGAGGAGGATTTTAAAGTCTGTTGCCACTTATTTTTGTGTGAAGGAAACGGAAGGAAATGAAAATGTAAGCATGGACCACATTTTTTGTACAACACTAGCTCTGAGCTGGTTATGCTTTGCACAGATTCGTCAAAGAAAGCTGAGAGTGGTGGGGAAAAATGGTCTTGGCTGAGGACCCTGTAAGAGAAGATCAGTAGTGTAAAGAAGATCTCACAGTTCTCACAGACGTGCCCTGAAAAATGAGTACACTGCGTGACTAAGTCTGTATTGAAGGTTAAAAATCACTGTAGCTGCTTCTTATGCATTAAAGTACCTGGGGGATATGTCCCATTCTGTGAGATACTGACAGGCGATAGCTGTGGTTAGAAATAGCATTGCATATTTATTGTCCTGTATCTGCTGCTTAGAATGTCAAAAAAACCCCAAACAAAACAACAACAAAAAACCCCCAAACCTTCTGATTTTCCTTCACCCAAGAATAGGTAATACTTCCTTCTGTATTAATAGAACAGTCCTGTATACAGGCCCTACTACAGCTTAGAGAAGGGGCTTTGGCACGTTCTTTACAAAGGGGATAGACTTGCTTATGGATTCCCCCAGCTTTGAAGATAGGTCTTTTTAGGGAAGATTGCCTTTATTTTTTGGCTTTGAGTAAATCTAAGGAAAGAGATGAATGTCTGCTCTGTAGAACCTGTTCTACTTAGCAGAGAAACCTCTGTTAGTCATTCAGCAAGCTATTAGCAGTGACCAAACTGGTAATTCTGATGCTCTATAGGCCGTCTAAGGAACCTCCATCATCTGACTTGTCTTCTTCATAACTTCTTCCTGTAGTTGACTATTGAATTATTAAAACCAAATAGATAAAACACTGTACACAATAAGTAAAATAATTTTAGATACTAACTTTTTTGTAAAAATAGCAAAATAAAACAGTCGTCTGATGCTGGAAGAAATGAAATTTCACCAAAACTGAAAGGTGGTGTGAATATAGGTGCAGTTAATCATTCGAATGGTGACTTAACTCTGAGTCATATCTCTGTCATCTCTCTGCTGCTGCCTGCTGTAGGCATACTTTTCTCTTTCCCACATATATTTTATATAGACTTAGCTACTGCAAAACCTGACCCAGCATCTTCAGAAGCTGGAAGCTTAGTTCGTGTTTTGGAGATGTGAGAGGCTGGTGGGGTCTGATTGGTACTCCACAGTTTACAGAGGGACTTGCTGAAACTATTGGCTCCTCCTGTGGGAATATCACCACTTGTGTCATATGTTGTGCTGTTAAGTGAATATGTGAAAGAGCTCTGAAATACTGTAAGGAAACATTACACTAGGTTTGCTTGATTTGAGGATTTTAGCTTACAGCCTGGAACAGTTTGGCTTGCTTTGTTCCAACTGTTGTTTAATCAGCGTTCCGCTGTGCCCAACCAGTTGCCTTGCACATGGGAATGGCTGATCCGTATGTGACCTGGGGAAAGGCAAAACGGTGTGTTGGGAGCAGGGAATGTTGTGTACCAGCACAGGGAGGCAGCAGCAAGAGGGAAAACTTGTTTGACCACACCTGAACTATGCCCTTGTAATTTAATTGCTCATGCTCTTTAGCTGGACCTCTGCTTATTTTCTGCATTTCCCTTCCCCCATCTTGCAGAGTTCACAGAATCACAGTATAGCTGGGATTGGAAGGCATCTGGGGAGATCACGTAGTCTAGTCCTCTGCGGTGTCCAGTCAGGTTTTGAATATCTCTAAGGCTGGAGACTCTACAACCTCTCTGGGCAACCTCTTCTGTGGCTTGACCATCCTCAATGGAATTTCCTAGATTTCCGTTTATGCCCATTGCTTCTCATCCTGTCACTGGATACTGCTGAGAAGAGGCTACTTCCATCTGCCTTACCTCCTTCCATCAGGTATTTATACCTTTTGATGAGATGTATGCAATAGTCAACATTTTGTATTTTAGTTTCAGCAAATGCCTGATCATTATATTTTGGGTAGTGGAGAGGGGCTGAGTTTGACTTTAAAGTTGTGTCAGGCACAGTCTATCCACAGAGAAGTAAGAATTAAATATCCCCATCRTTTAAGACCAGATGTGTGCTTCCTTTCAGGTTACTGAGGAGTGGGAGAAATGCAGCCGTGGAGTGGATTAGCTAAATTCAGACATCTCCAAGGGTAGTTATACCTTACTTTTCAGCCAATCTAATGAGGGTAAGGTGCTTGTCTGGAGTTTTTGTCAGCCCTCCCCTCACAATGGTATCTAGTGAACCTTACCTTACACTAGCCAGTGATGTCTGTTCTCAGATCATTTCTTAGCTTTCCTGCCAAGCACAGTGTGTTCTTCTGTAGCTCTTGAGTTTTGATTGGACATATTAAGGACTTTTTTTTTTTTTTTGTCTGCACTCAGGCTGTTGAACAATCAGAGCTGTTGCATTAAATGGAAGTTGAGGATGGTGAGGGAGAAGGCTTGGGGGAGAAGTTGTGTGGAGGCTTTGCTTCAACCTTTTTGGTCTTAAAGGCTCTATTTTCTCTGATCAAGTGTCTGGCAATTTCTTTTTAAACTATGGATAATGCTTGACTGTAAGCAGTTACCTGCCATTCTACGACCCATACTCCTTAAAGCAAGGCCAGCTCCACTTCTCTGAAATGCTTCTTTTCTTTCCCAGCCAAAAACTTGTACTGAGTTTGAGCTTGATAACTATGTGAGAGAATATGGGAAAACTAATGCTGAGGGGAACATATGTGCAAAGCATGAGGTTAGCTGAGATGTGAAGTTTGAATAGGGTAAGTCCACAGGATCCTATGTGGTTGACTTGATACCAGAAGCTCAGGCCAATCCTGCCTCTACTTGTCTAGCCTAAAGACTCGAAGATCTTCCTGGCAGGCCAAATATCACTGTTTTGAAGCATTTCTGTACAGTATTTTTAAGAGGCCATACCACACTACAAACTGCATAAGGGATAAAATAAGCAAAAGTAAGTAAGCCCTGCTTGTATATAATAGGTAGTAATTTATAAATATGCAGTGAAATTATTAAATGAAATACAAATTGAATAAGCCTCATGTATATCCAGGCTAACTGTAAAAATGTGTTTTACAATATGTAGTATGTTCTTCAGTCCTATGCTTCATGGTAATTGCTGTATGGCTGCTTCCGATAGCATTAAACACTTCAAAATATATGCATATTTTGCATGTAGCCAAACACTGACTGTTGAACTGGACAATGAAAGAGCAATAGCATGCCTTATATCTTACAAGTGTCAATAGAATTTTTGAACAGATTATTTCTACTAGTTCACTTTTACATCCAAATAGGAGTCTTACTTAATAATTGTCACTGGTGAGCATACTGGATTGACATCTGCTTGCAACTCCCATTRTTGCATTGAGCGTAGCATTTTTGTTCGAATCACAATGAAATGTCTATGAAATACTGCTGTAAGATACCGACTTTGCTATCAGTAGCTCTTGGAAGGTATCAAATTATCTAAGATGGCAATACCTAATGCATTACAATAATTGTATGTATACACTATATCTACATGACTAGGAAAAAAGAATATCCTGCATATGAAACAGCAGATTTCATGACTTCAGTCTATTCCTACTCTGAACAGTATATACACTTCTACAGCCTGTGGAGGCAGAGGTTACTGTGTGACATACACATACATATCTGTAGTAAAACAGTATTACTGTATTATATACAGTTAAAGCTATACACAGTTCTACACAGCACATCACATTTTGCGCTCCAGCAGATTGAGTTTTGGTTTTCTTCAATACATCATTGATGAATGAAGATTTCTCCTCTCTTAAGCAGCTTCTTCAGCGGAGCAATCGATGCCTGCGTAAGTAAACTTCTCATATAGGGTAGTATTCACATAGGTCTGGCAAGGAAATAAACAGAAAGAGTGTGATGCAAGGTGCATTACCTCAAGAATCCTAAACTATACTGAAATTATTCATGGCCTAATTCTTTTCTAGGGATTCATTCTTACCTTCCTTTCTTCTAACATCCTGTTCAGTGACACCAGTATCTGAGCAAATGATGGTCTTTCATATGGTTTCTCTCTCCAGCACTGTCTCATTAGGTCATACCTTTAAAAATCAAACGCCAACATTTGATAGTTGAGATACATAGGTTAAAGCTACAAATTCATGTTTATTGGAAGATTGTGCACATTCCATTTTTCAAAGGAAAATGGATTTATACAGAGCTGGAGTTACATTTTCCACAGCTGGTTGCTGTCTGAAAAGAATGTTCTTTTTCTCTGGAATAATAAAAAAGCTCTCTTTGAGCTAAAGCCCAGCCATGCTGTGTAAAGAACAGGATATCTGGCAGGAGCAGAGAGCCTGAGAAAGGGTTCATGGCGAGTAACAGTGCATGCTAGGTACAAAAGAACTTAAGTAATTATTTCCACTTGTGCACCCTTTTTAAAATGTTTTTTTTTTTAAAATGTAGTTTTTATGTTTTCCTGAAAAAATGTTTGTTTTATTAGTTTCTTGTAGACATCATATATTTCCTATAGCAGAGGTTGTGTTATTCTGTTCTGGTTTTTTTGCTGAGGCAGTTACTTACACTTCATCATCACAGTTGAGAGGCTTTTCCAGTCTGTACCCTTGAGGCAGTTTTTCGTAGAGTTCTGCACATGTCATTCCACAATATGGTGTTCCACCTAAAGCACAGTTTAACCGTTGTCATGAACACAAGGGGTTTTTAATAAAAGAAAGTTTAATTTCATGGCAGAAATGAAAAAGAATGACTGACTCAGTAACAGGTAGGTTAGTCCAACGTTAGGGAATATTTTGCAGCTACATTTTTGTTGTTAATGTTTCCATACTGCTTAATGCACAGCATTGAAGAGAAAAATAAAAGCGAGTATAAACTTTTATCATTTGTGGGGCTGGCCTAAATTTCTCTACAACTCTGAGGGCCTGCATCTGATTGTATTTGAACTGGGTTTGCAACACCCTTGATGGCAACAGGCAAGTCATTCCTTCATTAGCATGGTATTAATAAGATCCAGTATGGACTCATGGAGCTATTACTGTCAAGCTGGTTTTGCCCCTTTTTGCAGACATTTGGTTGCTTAGACTCTTGATTTTCCACACTGCAGTGTGTTAGTTCCCATCCATATCTAGCGCAAACCCATTTAGTAATGAAAGCTGGGAACAAATTAGAAAGCAAAAGTTCATGATTAGTCCAGTACACAATGTGCACCTCAGTCAGTGTGCATCTCTTGGCCGGCAGACCATGGGGCACACTCCAAGGCAAATCATAAAGGCAGTGTAACGCAGTCATTTTGAATGGTTTGAGGCTGTATCACATACATGATGAATAGAGGTGTGTGCAGAAATGAACTCTAAATTTTATTTGAAGATTAATGTTCAAAAATTTTCTTTGAGAATACTTGGAGTAGGAGATGTTTGCTCCCCCCACACCCGAAGTCATTAAAATATAAGTCTTGATTTAAAACTCAGGAAGGCTGAGGAAAAGCCACCCATCAAACTCAAAACATATTGGATTAGGGCTATAAATCGTGTGATATGCTGGATTTTATATTTAGATATGGCCTAGGTTTATAGTGCAATGGAAACATAGTCATTATGTTTTTCTCATTTAGAATGGTACTTGAATTGAAAATGTGACAATTGCATTTCCAAGCATACTGAAGCTAAATAAAATTTAGTAGAATGAAACAGAAAAATTTGAAATATGTTGCAAAGGAATAAATTTTTAACAGATTGAGTGAACAGAGCTGGCTTGGCTCAAATTGCTTTATTTGTGCAGTACAAGATTCAGCTACTTACCTAAACTAACAATTTCCCATAATAGGACACCGTATGACCATCTGCAACAGAGGGATATTATGGGATGCAACAAGAATGCAATAAGATTTCATATTTTAAAATGGTAGATAGTTTTGCTAGTATTCAGAGAACACAGAGAAGTGTGATTCATTCTTTTTTTTTTTTTTTTAATTAATTTTTTTATAATGATAGGGTTCGTAGAATCAGAAAGCAGGAGTGAGATCTTTAGCAAAATTAATTCACTCTGAGTCCATCAACCAGAGTCCTTTTCTAGACTGTGAGCTCTCAGCAAATAGCACTATTACAGAATTGCTTTGCCAAATATCACTTCCAGTTTCCTGACTAAAATACAGAGTTCCTCTGGGTCTCCCAAGGATTCATCGGGTTTCTGGTTTCAAATGAGAAATATAGTTAAAGTAGTGGCCCAAATCCAATTAGCTTGTGAACACAGAACTTGTTCAGACACTGATGATGAAATAAAGTAACTTCTTTGTTGTGGGTTTTATTTTTGCTTCCATTGCTCACTCATGCTGACACAGCTACGGAGTTTTTTGAGTTAAGAGTGAATGTCTCATCCTGGCTGTCAAACTTTCCTTGATATTGAAAAATATTTCTTTATTAAAAAAAGACCACGTGAAAACATACTTACACATCACTGTTTGTGGTGTAAACACTGTAATTCAGGGATTCAATTGCCATCCATCGCACTGGAAGCCGTCCCTGGAAATTATTTCATGAAAGTTTGTTTGTTGGTGGTTGGAATAGCAATATTGCAATTTATACCCCAACAATTGTTCTGCATGTTACCTTAATGAAAACTGACTTTATGCAAGTAAGCTTAATCAGGTAAATAAACTTAGTTCTTTAAGTAAGTTGTGCATTTTCTTCTCAAAGGGACAGTTCACACTAAAGCTAATACAAAATTTATCCAACCAGCATCAAGAGGAAATGGAAATATTTCCTGAGTGATGTCTTATGATGCCTTTAACCAGTCCTGTTCCTTTGACTACCCAGTGTTACTCCTCATCTATGACTACATGATGCTTATTACACATCTTCCTCTTTCAGATCTTCCAAAGCATTAGCTTTGGACAGCTGTTTTTTTAGCTCCCAGATCCTGACATGCCTCTGTTTACCGTCGTGCTAGCTTTGGCCTCGTTCAATAGAATTAGAGCAGCTTGCCTCAGCTGGACAAATTTTGGTACAACAATATTATTTTCATAGCTGTATAGATCCACCCACATGCACATATCCTTTTCATATGTCAAATGTATATTATATAGTTTTTTTATAACACATTTTTACTAAATCTCATAACTGGCTGCAAAAGTGGTTATTTTACTGCCATCCATATTCATATAAATAATTTTCAATTACATTGTATATTATATTATAAACATGGTATAGAATTGATTTACAAGTAATGTATGTATATTAATAAACACAATATAAATATTTATACATGTTAATATATAACATTTAAATAATCAGTTCTGTAGTACCCATGAGTTTGCATTTTTGTTCATATGAAAACACAAAGTAAGAAACAAGAAAACAAAAAATGAGGAAAACGGACTATATCAGTTTGTTTTGATCCTTACCATGGTCTTCTTAACATAAACTTCTTGACCTCTTGATAAGCCAAAGTCAGCTATTTTTGCAACATAATTTTCTCCAACCAAGATGTTTCTTGCTGCCAAATCTCGATGAATAAACTAAAATTAAAAAAGAAAAAATTGAAATCATCACAGTATCTATGAGCTTTACATGTATTATTTTAGTGCTATATTGAAAATTGCAAACATTCAGAATAAGAACAAAACCCAAAACAAATGGCTTGGTATGTCACTACCAAGAACATTTTAAACTTTATCTGAAGATGACAGCAGTTAGTTACCGTGTTGTTTGTAAGTTTTAATGCCTCTTCCTTGATTCCCCCTAACCATAGCATTTGATAGGGCAAAGTGAATACAACAAAATAAAACTCATCCAGTAGGTGCTATAGAAGCTAAAATTAAAACCTTACTTTGATTTCATTAAAAAGCGTAGTCCCTGAAAAATGCATTGCTGTGCTTTCAGTGGGTAGAGAGTTGAAGACTGACCTGTTTCTGGCTCAAGTAGTCCATCCCTCTAGCAACGTCTGCTGCAAAATGCAGAAGTTGCTGAGAGGAAAGCGTAGATGCAGTACTGTTGGCAATAGCAAATGCTGGGTCTGTCTCTAGCACTCTGCTTTTCCGAAGGAAGTCCAGTAAATTTCCATGGGGGGCATATTCAATAGCAAGATAAAGATATCCTAATGAAACATCAGATAGTGAGCATACCACAAACAAAAAGATAGTCAGTAATAGTATTTGGACACTTATGCTGCTTTGAGTGAAAAAGAAATAAACATAAAACAGACTGGAGGGGAAATATCAAACAGCGTAATTCTAGGTGCAGGGGAGAATTTAGAGCCATTGAGGAACATCATTTCTGAAGGATTAATGTGGGCTTGTAGATCTAAACCCATGTTTATTTAGCTTTTTAACAAATGTTGCAGAAAGACCTGCTTATAAGCTAGTGTTTCTATGGACTGTATGGGCTGTAATGTAGGGGTTTTTTTAAAACTGATTTTCAAAGTACATGTATTCAAGAGTTATCTTACCCCGATGTTCACATGCTCCCAAAAGATTTATGATGTTGGGATGATGACCAAGTTTACAAAGAACTTCAAGTTCTCCAGCAAAGTCTCTGTGATCATCTTTTGAGGCATACTCTGAAAATCAAATAAGCGTGCATTTATGTTTTCCTTTAAACTGAATTTATGACCATATTGTTGTTAATTATAAGGACTCTGGGCTGCCTGGGGCACTACTGCTTCAGCCCCAATAGAAAGATAAAAACTCTAAGATACATTAGTATTTACTGAAAAAAGTAGGACTTTTCGATCGAAGGAAAAAAAGAGAGAACCTAATGTCTGTAGCAGCCATCTGCAGAGAAAGAAAGCATCTTAATATACCATGTTGCTTCCCTTATTATTTGAGAATGTAAAATGTCGTAGCAGATCATATGAAAACTAGCTGCCTAAGAATCTTTCCATGCTGTTGATTATTTCTGCCTGCATGCAGACCTTGGCTCTTTTTTAAATGATCATCGTACTTAAGAGTGTCTCCCAATTTGCCTAGATAATGATCTAGTGAATTGCAAGAAAATATGTACATTCTTGCAGTATTCTATGTATTGTAGTTCTCTCTGGAACGTGGCAGTCATGCCAATGAGTACAAATAAAATGAGTGATCCTCATAGTATATATATAGATAGATGCATAGATACAGTTGTCTCTGAATGGCTAAGGTACAGCAAGATGAGCAAATGCTGTGCCCCAAGGCTAGCTCTGGGCTCCTCTCTCTATTAAACGCATCTTTTAACGGCTCCTACTTTGAGGTGAACTCACACGTGAAGTTCATACTGACCTATGAATTGGAAAATACATAATAGTTAATGATATTAACAATTAGAGAGAAATATAAACCAACTTGACAGTGCAGAAATACGGTCTTTGCCAGGGCATAAATCTTGGCCTAGTGACAGCTGATAGAATTTCACTAGCAACTTTAAATATTTATTTTAGCTTTAGGAGAGGGCTACTAAGCATTTCTTATGACAGAGAAACACTTGGAACAAACAACCAAGAAAAGTCTTTAGTCTCAGAGTCTCCAATCTTTACTACCTTTCATCCTTTTAATCGCAGCGTCCATGCGTAAGCCATCTTTCTTAATGCGTGCTTTCAGGACTTGCCCAAAGTTACCTTCCCCAATCACATCTTGAAATTTTATGTCATTCCACTCAAGAACTGGATAAATAGTGGGATCTGGGCTGTTTTTGGCTTTCCTGCTCAGGGTGAGAGTACCTGAGTTAAACTGTACAGCTGGCTCTTCCCTCTGTAACAGAGTTAAGCAAACGACATTAACTGTGATTCCTACTGTACTGAGCAATGCTCTGATTACACTCCCCGCATACACGTGTGCTCACTCACGTACACACGTACCCAGAGCCTGATCCATCTCTTGCTTACGCAAGAGCGAGTACAGCAGACAATTACACCTACTTTAGACGCTAACTGCAATCAAGCACTTCTGCCCAGATCCACAAAATTAATCAGGCTCCTAATTCATGAGTAAGTACCTTTGTAGACCTAGGCCTCCTGAACAGTTTTATAATCATCTTGAAGATGAAGGAGATGGGCAAAAATCATTTGGTAAAACTGATCTCAAAACCAGTTTTAAGTCTCAGGTTTGAGATTTATCTCATATTAGGCTTGACTAAATCCTGTACTGATCAGGCTCAGTAGAAAGACTGAGGAAAGAAGAAGCAAGGAAACAAAAGAGAGAGGAAATGATCTTCCTCCATACTTGAGGAGACATCTCTACTTCAGTTACACATTCCCATTAAATACTTCTGTGGGAAAAGTTTCAGGACAAGGAGCAGGAGCTATTCTGTGTGGCCTGGGGACTGATCATCTTTTTGGATGAGCCCCCTGGCCCCCTGTTTATGAAACAACTTATGCAGATCCATATGGAGGAGCTCTTTGGCCCAGCTTGGCTCTGCTTCATAGGTTCCCCTCTGAAGTGAGAGAACAGCACTGGAAAGCAGAGTGATAAAGAGACTACAGCAGGATACAAATATATGTGTGGAGAGAGAGAGAGAGAGATCTCTATGTGATGTTACAACCTTCAGCGATTTCCTCACAGCCAGAGCTATGATATTGCCATTGACTGATGCCTGGTGTGCTGTCCCCAAGTTGAAAAGCCATGACAGAGCAGTTGCTGATGCTCAAAAGCAACGTTAAAAAACATTGTAGTTTTCAAAATCAGGCACAACTTCATAGAGGGAGAACAGGCTCCTCCATTTTGTCTGGCTCGGTACTTGTCATACACAGGTGCAACAAGGCAGAAAAGGGAGAAGGATAAAGGATGTGCAACTTTTTTCAGGTCAGATTTTCTGCCTCATAGCCTGTAACTGTGATTGCTTCAGCTCCGGGGTCACTAGCAGAGAAGCTTTACAACAACAGCAGTAATTGCACACATGAAGAGAAGACAGTATTTGGGAAGGCCAAGGAAAAGGAATTGGAAAAAACTGGAAAAGATGGGGCCAAAATTAATAACCACACTGACACAGGAAAGCTGGAAACCCACCACCACATTTTGGAAAGCCTGAGCCATTCGGCGCTGGAAGTTGGCTCGCTTTAATTGCAGCATGATGAGGAAGGCCAGGAGAATTGTTACACAGGTCATCCCTGCAGAGCCAAGGATAGCAATAAGCAGCATTTTGCCTCCTTTTGATTCGTATGGAGCTGTTGAGGAAGCACATAAAGAGTTCATCATTATTTCCAGCTAATTCTGAAAAAGCCATGAACAATGTATAGCTAAATACTCCTGTCTTGTAAGCTGTATAAATACAAAGAGATACATCCCTTTGTTTTCCAAAAATGTCATAGACATTGGATGCTCTGACTTTTGGATGTATGAGCACCTGCAGGTCCCGCTGAATTCAGGCAGAGCAGAGCTGAGGTCACATTCAGTGATCTAATAGTCCTATTATATGCAGCGCCTTTAATTTATGAGCTGTTGGGCACTTTCTAGTGGATACACACAAATGTTGTACGTTGTCCCTTCACCAATGCCATGCAGTGAACTGAGAATCAAATTTCGGTCATGCTGTGTTGTGTGTCAAAATTAAGAGCAAAAGAAAACTAATATTAAAAAAATAATATTATGACTTTGCCTTAGCTTACTAGTTTATACCACCAGCCCTGGTTTGTGCAAGTCCAGCATGCTGGAATAACCAACCTTTAGTTTCTGGAAGAGTCTTCAGTTCAAACGATGTGTTTGGGTTGCTCAAGCCAATATTGTTCTGAGCATTAATCTGAACCTGGTACACAGTGTTTGGCTCAAGGCCCTTGAGATGGTATTGAGTAATGCTGGTGTTCTTTATGATAATATCGATGTGGTTGTACTCAGCCTTGCCATAAATTTTGTAGCTGATGATGATGGAGGAGATGGAATGACCCTCAGCAGTTGTCCAAGAGATGACTGAGGATGTGTCTGTGGTGTTAGAAAACCTGATGTTGTATGGTGCAGGAGGGATTCCTGAGAACAAACACAAACACACACAAAGAGTTGGAGTGTACATCCACTGCTTTTTCCTTCCTGCAGTGAGCCAAACACTTTCCTCGGTGCTTTTGCTGTGCTAAACAGAAGCAGAATTTTGTTGATGAGCTATGGTAACTGAATGCAATAGTTTTATGAACTTGATGTGCTGTCACTCATATTGCAGTACTCCATACTTCCAGCAGAGGTTGGAGTGGCATTCAGTATACTCCTATCCTTGGATGAAGATACGAATGCTCTGAGCTGTGTGCAAGGACAACATGATTGCTTTCAAATTAATGCAGAAAGGGTTAATTTCCTTCTATACTGAATCATCATCCCCATATGATTCCCAGGTCCCGTACTTTCACTGCTTCAGGGAGCAATTCCCTGTCAGGATACAGGTTCTTAGAAAGAAGGGAAATCGATACCAACATTTCCACAAATTTCATCAGAAAACCACCAGCAGGGGTGAGTGCTGGACTTGTGGACACACCCATGACTACTAAGCTAAGTACCTTCTCCTGGAAAACAGTACCCTTATGTTTTTCTTAGTGCAGTTTGGCATCAGAGCTCAGGAAACTGCAGTGTCCCATGACAGCCATTGATACTTCCGTTAATACGTGTAGAATCTCAGTGAGGGCCTCCTCACATGACCTGTAAGGAGGAAGAAGCCCACCTTTCCAGTGTGTGGTATGGGCAGTGGCACCCATCAGCCATTCAGATGGACATCTGTTCAGATGGTACTTCATTCAGGTAGGGCATTTGTTGTGGCATTATGAAAGGACACTACTCACACTCAGGGAATTCAAGGGCAGTCAGTGGTCTTCAGTGTAGCACATTTAACTACTCTTTGCTCACAGGGGTTTTACCTTGCATTGTATCTTCTCTTCCTTCTTTAACTGCTGACTATTTCTGTATTGACATAGCTGAATTGCAGGGTCTGAGTGTTTTTTTGAAGTAACAAAAGAGCTTGGAGTAGGGAACTCTGTGGGTTCATCATTATTAGGAGGAAAATAATGCTATGTGAGTCAGAAGCATGAATCACACTGAAATGAAGATGTGGATTCCCAAGCTTTTAATTTGTTTTTCCCATTTTTCTTTAAACTTATTATTAGTTCCTGATAATTTCCAGCATAAGAATTTCTTTGGACACTGAGCTATCTTCATAATAATAGTAATAACAACCACAAGTGATCATTAGGAACTGAGTGTTACCAGAACAAAAGATTACATTTAATGTAGTCATTAAGTGACAATCAGTCTGATCACTGGGGGAAAGAGGAAGAATTAAACAGAAGGATGTGAATCAGCTACTTACTGTCACTGAAAGTCCATGCATATAGATAGTTGCTCCATTCTCCTTGGGACCTGGTGTTCACCCGTACCCTGCACATGTATTGCTGTCTAGGCTCAAGATCTTTAATGATCAGGGTGGACATATTTCCTGGCACTTGAGTAATAACACTGCTCTCGTCACCGTTGTCATTCACGCTCTTCCTTTCTACTTCAACACGAATGTCATCCTCTGTCCTCAGTGTTAAAGGATGCCATGACAAATTCAGTGATGTCATACTTTTTGGAAAGAGAGTGAGACCTTCTGGTGGAGGAAGACCTTGGAAAAGCCACAGTGAGACAGGGAACAACATTTCATGTCTGGTATGCAACCTAAAATAGGGGTACCGGTTATTCCCAACCACTTGCCCTAGCTTGGAGTGACAAACGGTAATTCTCCCCACCACCTCACCCAATGTGGCAGAAATTACATCTAAGAGGTGTTGATAGTCCCAAAGTACCCTATCAACAGCTGTTGTGTCAACAAAAAGGTCTCTTCACTGAGCTGGTGTTGCAGATGCACTTTTTAGATGTGAGAAGCCAGCTCTTTTGCTCTCTTGTTAGTTTCTGGTGCAATCCTCATTTATTTTGTATGTCTGTATTGAGTTTGGGCTGTATCCTCAGTGGACTAAGAGCTTTTCTGCTTGTTCAGACATCTTCATTTTTATAGTAAACTGATCTAATACTAAGATGAAGGACTGGCATGCAAAAGAAGTGATTTCTATCTCCAACTCTGCCGCGCAGCCAGCCAAAATATGTAAATTTTCCTTTCCCAGTTCCCCCATCTCTAAATCAGGGAGAATAATAGCTCTGCCTTTTTCTGGTTTTCTTCACCTCTGATTTTTTTCTTCTTTTTTTTTTTCTTGGCCTGAGATTATTTTGAAAGACTCTACATAGTTTTCATGTGCAGCCTTCTTTGCTCAAATGAAAGTGCTCTGGCAGAGATCAGGGAACAGACCACAGAGAAAAACAGCTGAAACAGCCCTTTTGTGAAAAGCCAAGATGATGACTTACCAAGCGCAGCTGTTGTGAAACTAGCCTGTGGTCCAGGATGGCCTTCCCCACCTTCCCCTTGCCGACTCAGCTGAACACAGAACTGATATTCTGTTTTTGGTTCCAGATTGTCCAGTCTTTTGGTTGTGCCTTTTACTGACAATGAAAGGAGAAAGTAAAGCCATAGCCCATGCTGAAAAATGTTAAGGAAGAAAAGGCTTGGAAAATATTCCTGAACTACTAACCATGGAAGGTAAGACACTCAGGCTCTTCTTCTGTTCCTGATTCACTAAAATAAACTATTTAGGCCAGGTTGGATGGGGCTTTGAGCAACCTGGTCCAGTGGAAGGTGTCCCTGACCATGGCAGCGGGGTTTAAACGAAATGATCTTTAAGGTCCTTTCCAACGCAAACGATTCTATGATTCTGTGATGATTTAGAAGTATAAAATACTTATTTTTAAATTGAGCTCCATCCCACCCCAAAGGATGTTTCCATCTGCCCTTCCTTCAGGACAGAACAAGACTGGTTGCCTAGGCAGTGTGCATTGTGTATGCAGATCTTGGGTTACCTTGAATTAGTAACAACAGTTGTTCGTTACTTGTTAAAGTTCCTGTGATGTTTCCTATAATATTTTAGGCCTTGCATAAAATCTTAAAACAGGGCTGGAAGAGGTCATCTAACTCACAAGCAGGCTTCATTTTGCCCATACCATTTCTGAAAAATATTTAGGTAAGATATTTGTCTCACTAGAGGGCACAATAGACACAAAGGAAGACTGTAGATGTTCCAGGATGTCTCCATACTGCTCACTRCTTTTGAAAACCTGCTATTTACATGGGAGTTTTCAACAGCTGGGCCCAACATTGAGTGCTGTTTATCTTAAGGAAGGAGCGGAGAACTCTTTGGTTGCTGAAAACTGAATATACACTTTTGACTACTGTTGGTATACCACATCCACATTAACATTATACACAGTGATATAYAAAGAGCCATGCGTCCAGTCATAAAAGACTTAACTTTTATGTGTTGTAGAGTCTTTTGAGTCTAGTCAAGAGCAGACACCACATTATGTTTCAGCATGCAGCTGAAGCTTGTGTTTAAGGGAATTAAAGAATGTCCTCTTACCTTCCACAGACATCCAGGACTGATAACGTTTTGCTGGCTTGTACAGGAGTTTTGTTGACACAACAGGTCCATCTCCAAGATGTAACTCAGCATTGATATCAATTATGAGAAAATTATGTCCACTGTCTGTCAGCCTTGGGGCATACTGTGGCACAGGAGGAACTGAGCAAGAACGCAAGTATTAAACCAGCCTTTTAATTCCCTGTATCAGTAAAACTCTGGTATCTTCCTAGATCTACAGGAAAGTGGGAGATGTTCTTCAAAACTCTTACAAAGTAGACAGGAGTTTACACCCTAAAGCTGACAGTTGAGATCTTTCAAAAAAACCTTGGGTTTTCTTCTAAACCTTACCATCACACTTATTTTTTCAATACACATAATTAATATGTTGCTTAGAAAGGGTTTCTGTTCATATTCTGACTGTAGATATCAGACATTTTCCTGCAGTGCAGAGAACAGAAAGCTCTGCCATGTTAGAGTATAAAGCTGCCCTTAAAAGCAGAGAGGCAAAGACATCTGAAGAGATTCATGCTTTTACCTTTGACTGTAACTTGAAATGGTTTCTCTGCCATTCCCGCTACTGTCTGCACACTGCAGACCCAGGTTCCTGTATCACGGGGCTGGATTCGATTAATTGTAAACATGGCTTCAGAGCGATTACTGGTAACGATCAGGGCAGGCTGAAATGACAAAAGATGTACAGGGCCCGAAAAATGTGGGCATTTAGGAATATTCCCATTACACTTTCTCACAGTTTAGGAACTCATGTAGAGTTTAATAGAAATAGTTCAATAGAAAGGGTCTACAATGGTCAATTCCATGGTTTCATATGTGCTCCAGTTCATGAGTTCATGAGGTATCTCAGAATATTGAAATTTCACATTATGCTTGAAAAGCATAGTGTGCATTAACTACAGATAAAGTCAATATAAACATCAGAAATAATAGGAAGCAATTAATCAGGAGCCTACCCTTAGGACAGTTCCATCTTGCTTCAAAAGTTTAAATTCTTCAGATTTAGGAAGTGGCATCCCAGTTGCTATACAAAAAGGCTTGAACTCAACACCAGAATTGAGTTCTACAGGATCTAGTAAGTTTTCTATCTGCGGTGAAAGATCTGCTGAACCTACAGAAGACATATAGTATTTTAATGTCAGCCTTCAAACAGAACTTTAAAAAGGCAGCACTAAAACAGGTTTAGGCATACAATGAGCATAGGCAGCATAGGTGTCTGGTTCTCCCTTCGCTCATGTGGGCATACACAAGGATCATGCTTACCAAAGTCAGCACTGTTACATTAGTGTAAATATCATGTGAGGAAGAACAAGCCCTGTGTCCACCCTTCTTTCTTTTCCGCTCCCCTCCCCTCTCTTTCTCGCTGACATTCTAAGCACAGACAGTCTAGCTATGGCAAAATCATGCACACATTTTGTACTGAATGTACAGTATCTATTTGCTCTCTATTTTGTCTGTTTATAAGAGCAGTCAGATCACAATGGTATAGTTTGGCTGGTTGGATCACGGTCTTACTTCTCTGCTTGTTTTTGCGCTTGAAAGCTTTTACAAGTTAACAGTGGATTTGTCACTTCATTTGTCAAGCAGAAATAATAGATGGTGAGTGTATCATCTTATAAAATACTGTGTGCAAACCTTGCCTGAATCCAAAGAGATTCTGAACGAGGTATGTTCAGCTTTGCAAACTTAACTCTCTCTCAGAGAGATAGAGCTGTTTTAAACTCTGGGGTTGTCTTGATGTCTCAGTCATCAATTTCAGATCATGAGGCACATGGTATAGGAGTGTATGCAGATGAATAAGAGGTAGGTAATGGTAAAGTACCATGAGCCTATCCAAAAGCTGATCATGCAGGTAGGATTTTAGCTTCTGTCAGTAATTGATATTAAGGTCAGTGTCAAATCCTATGGAGTAAGGTTTGCAAATCTACCTCTAATGAAAGCAAAATTAGATGAAATGGTAGCATACCAGCCTGCTAAATGCAGCATATGGGGCAGAGGCTTAAAAACACTGCATTGCAATAAAGATGTACAGAAGTGTCTGGGCCCCTGGAATATAATTGGCAGAGCAAGGATGCCAGCCTGGAGTGGAAATGCTCTATGAGTGTGAAGATCTGTTTCAGTTACACTGGGAAAAACCATTTACTACCGTGTTACCTTGCTTTACCTTCTTTTTCACATTGCAGACCATGCCATCCACGGGAGCAGATGCAGCCCTTAAATCTGTCGCATGTCCCTCGATTGTGGCAATTACATTTGAGTTTGCAATCCGACCCATAAAAACCAGGTTTGCATTCTGCAAGTACATATGTTTCCAGTTAGTGTAAAGGTACTAGAAAATGTCTTCTATTAGTTTTCAATCTCATGCATCAATTCTCCAGTAGGGTTTAGTTCTCTCAGTTGGGTTGAGTTTGAAACTATATGTATGTCCTGGTTTCGGCTGGGATAGAGTTAATTTTCTTCCTAGTGCTGTGTTTTGGATTTAGTATGAAAAGAATGTTGATAAGACACTGATGTTTTTAGTTGTTGCTAAGTAGTCTGCTAGTCAAGGACTTTTCAGCTTCCCATGCTCTGCCAGGTGCACAAGAAGCTGGGAGGGAGCATAGCCRGGACAGCTAGCCCAACTGGCCAACAGGGTATTCCATACCATGTGACGTCATGCTCAATATATAAAGAGGAGGCGTGGTCCAGGAAGTAGCGATCGCTGCTTGGGTATTGCTCAGCGGGTGGTGAGCAATTGCATTGTGCATCACTCATTCTGTATATTCTATCATTATTATTATTATTATTATTATTATTATTATTATTATCATTCTTTCCCCTTCCTTTTCTGTTTTATTAAACTGTCTTTATCTCAATCCACGAATTTTACTTTTTTTTTCGATTCTCTCCCCCATCCCACTGAGGGGAGGGGGGAGTGAGTGAGCGGCTGTGTGGTGTTTGACTGCCTGCCGGGTTAAACCACAACAATGTATTAGCACTAAATCATCCACAGAGCATCCTTAGAACACACTAACGTCAGAAAAGTAGAGCACATTTGTATCCATGCCTGTCATTTGTAGACTAGATGCCAATGTGGAAGCTTCTTCAATCTCCACTGTTGTTTCACTTGCATTGTGGTTAGTGTCCAAAGGCTTCATCAGAGTTATGTCACAATTGAACAAGATGGCACATATTCACAGAGGAAGATGTGCTTCATGTCCCAAAGAGATTGCAGTCTAATTGAAGTGAACAAGGCTGATTATGCTCAGTATTGCTCAGCAATGGATATATGCTTGGCACCAAATTACTGAGTTTGACTTGTAGAAATATAGCAGGACTGTAGCTGTTAGAGGATTTTTAACGTCTCAGTAGAACATCAATTCATTTTGCAGAATAATTTGAATAGTTTTTAACTTTACTGTGTCCTTCTTCTGAGAATCTGACATGGTCCTCTGAGATGGGTAAATATTATTATCCCTCTTTTACAGAATATAAAAAATCCTGTCTTTTACTCTCCTCTGTTAGTTCACTTCTATATTTCCTATGTACAGCACACTAACGACTCTTCACCATTCCTCATATTTTTTACTATACCTTTATCACATTCCAGTCCCATCCATCCTGTGGCACAAGAACAACCATATGGATCTGGYAGACAGAACATATAGTTTCTGCAGCCATAGTTTTCTTTACAGCTCTCTTCACATGTTTTGCCAAATGTATTGGCTCCACAAGCTATTGAAGGGAGAGAGGGAAAGAATAGCCGAACAGCATTAAGTCCACAAAAGAGCTAATGCTTCTAATGATACAGCTTTAGACAGCAGAAAACATGAATTAAAATAAAAAATAGCATTTTTGCCATTCAGACACCAGACATATTAACATCCATAACTACTTAAGCCACGGCTGCACTAATGGTTAAGTTCAGGCAGTAGAAGCAAGCATAACTTTCTCCCATGTGAGGATACATCAGCAAAGCACCCATTGCTTTGGATATGTGGGGACGGAGCTTCAGCAATAAAACCTCTTTATAAGCCTTTTTAATATAAAATGGACAAACAGTGCTGTGAAAACCAAATATTTTTCTTAGAGGTCGGTGCATATGAAACTGCCAAGCTCAAGGTTTTGCTTTTCTGATATGATCAGTGCTACATTAGAGTAGTTCAGATGTCAACTATTCCAATAGCTTAGCTCTCGTATTTGCAGCACTGCAATTCAGTCAAAATATTAGGATACATATTTAGCATTGGACCCAAAAGTTGCTTGGAGAAATCAAAGCAATGTGATGCCTGCTGTAATTATTCCAGAATCCAAACTAATTGTCGCAGGCACAGATATGCACAGACATACACCCTACATGATACAAGATATGCCCCTACAGAGACAAATCACCGTGTGAGCAGGTTAGCAGCTTGTCTCTAACACAGGGCTTCATTTCCCAGTGTCAGTGTATCCTTAAGATCTCCTGTTCTACCATGCATTTGACAGTCAGTCAGTAGCTTCAAGCATACTGATTTCAGGGGAATCACAGAACAGCCCAGGTTGGAAGGGATCTGGAAAGATCATCTGGTCCAGCCTCTCGTGGGAAAGGGAGCCTAGAAGAGATTATCTAACACACTGTCCAAGTGCATATTGATGAAGAAGAGTTGGAAACCTTCATCTTCCCTGGCAATATAATCTCTACTAGGAGAAGAGAGAAGTTAAATGACAACTACAAGAACAGCCTTACTAACTCAGGGTTCATCTCACCCAACACTGTCCTGTCTCCAGCACCAGCTGTAAATGCCTTAGCTATAAAGAGTAAAACAAGGCTGCTCCATTTGATGCTTCCCTACATAATCTGCCAAATTCTGCTACTGAGAACAAATTAATAAGCAATCTGTGAAAATAATATTTGCTTACCTTTCTCACATGTTTTTCCCATAAAACCTGGAGGACAGATGCATTCCCCAGTATCTTCATGACAAATGCCATTGTTTGTGCAGGAAGGGCAGTGGGAGCTACAGGAAGGGCCCCATTTCTGAGCTTCACATCCTTTTATGCAAAAATATAATGACATATTTGTTGTCTTCTTATTCAGTAACCAATCAA
The DNA here is from genome assembly GCA_035582835.1 of Phoebastria nigripes. Lineage (NCBI taxonomy): Eukaryota > Metazoa > Chordata > Aves > Procellariiformes > Diomedeidae > Phoebastria > Phoebastria nigripes. The sequence goes on along the minus strand of JAYKAV010002142.1, from coordinate 242,203 downwards.
GTAGTAAAATTCTTTTTAATTAAGACAAACAGTAAAATACATAAAAATATGATCCATATGGACCCCCTAAAACCCAGCTGACTGACCTAATGTAAGGAATCACTTTTTTCATTGTGGAAGTGCCCCTGTTTCTGGAGCAGAACTGCTGCATAGTACGCAGTAATACTATGCAACATCTTCAAGGAAGGAACTTAAAAAGTCTTCTATTTTTGAAAGTAGAGATAGATTTTTTTAGTTTGGAAGAGTAAGTTTGGAAGTTGACAAAGATGTTATATTTAACATATTTAAGATTTCTATTCTTGTAGCAGGGATCTGAGACCTACAAAAGGTCCAGGCTTCACCTGGATCTGGCTGTACTGGTAGTAAGCCAGCAGGACCAAGACTGGCATCACTGGCATTGTACCAGCATTTGGCAAGTCATGATTTTTTTCTGTAACAATATTTTTCTTGAAAGTTCATTAGACCAGGTTCGCATGTGTTGTATCTTTACTCTCTTCTCTGGGTCTTTTTAAGAAGGATCAATCAACTGGTGGTGACCTGTTTCTGGAATAAATGGACTAAGAGCAGTCAGTTGTTGTAATGCCTGTCATGATCTTTTTTCCCACTTCATGGTTTAAAAAGATACTAGTACCATTAATCCTGCCAGTGAGAGTTTTGATTCTGATTTCATAGAAGGAGAGCTCAAGCTCTAAACAAGTATATATGACTTCATTTGCAAACACTTAATCTATCCCCACAAGATGCAAAATTCTCTGAGCTGCTTTTGAAATCAGTGGGAGCTGCAAGGAGTCAATAATTTTCAGTATTTGATTTGTAACAATGCTTTTTACATCACAGAAACTGAACTTCATGACTTCCTCTAGTGTAAAGCTAGGACTGAGAAGATAATAAACTGGAAAGTCCTGAGGCAGGCTCACTAAAAGTGGGTAATCCAGAATTGGATCAGATTTTTCAGATTTCAGCAAGCATTTCATGAATCAGCATGGTGCTTGGAGCTCTATCTCCTCCTTCTCCCGGAATGAAATTCTTACATGTGGATATTAAAAAAAAAAAGCTTTGCTGAAAATGATCAGTCTGTGTCTGTACTGCTAATTCAAAGAAAGATAGAACATGTGTTTGAGCAGTGGCATGTAATCATCCATTCTCTTTATTGTTAGTGTGCTCCCTACCGCTCTCCCAGACTATGCCCCGGGAGTTTTAACAATAGGCAGGATGGGCAAGACAAAAGCCTATTTCAAGGCAGGGGGCAGAATTTATGGATAAGCCTTCTGCTGTGCAGCTTCGCACTAGAGCAGATAACAGATCTTGGACCATTTCATTTAGTGAGGTGGCAAGAGCTTCAAAATCCAAATTTGGGGCATTATATTGATTCATTTGTGACTCCTGGAAGTATCCTGTGGATGTTAGCAAGTAAAATACGTTTCACCATTAGAAACATTTTCTCTGTAATGTAAGATATTTGAACAGCTATTTATTTTTACATATCAGTTTTATATTTCTATCCAAGTTAATAGAATATAATTTTCTTTATATCTGATGAAAATGGACATAGCAGCATGAGCTAAAAAACATGTAGAATACTTAATGGAAAATATCTGCCTGCATTGTACACTGGTCCTGTCATCCACTGGGAGGTGAACTTTAAGAGCTAACTAAGGCTGGGGTAGTTTGTGAAATTACAATAATGTATGCTAAAGGTGAGAAATCTTAGGATAAATGGRGTTTAGATATAGCCCACCATAGAGAACAAAGACATTTGAAAATTCCTATTTTGTGCTCAGACCCACATCTGATATTCATGGGACACCCAGTGCCACCTTCTTCATTCATGCTTACTTGGTGTTTGAAAAGCTGAGATGCTGAGAAAAGAGCTAGCTGTCCTGGCAATAGCTAAGATGAATTGAAGCTAAATCTGATTTTTTTTCTCTCTCAGCTGCTTAAATCAGTATCAGCTTGTACCAAAGATCTTTGGGAAAAAATTTCTTCTGACATAATCTGATGGCAGCTTATGCCAAGAAAGATTTTGACCCTTATTTGGGCACAGCATAAGTTTCATTTCAGATTCATTACAACTTTGAACAATTAAACACATTAATGGAACTTACGTCTTACAATAAGCCTTGTGTAAGCAGAAGTAAAGAGGTTTCCTCCTATATATCTGGCAGAGTAAACCCCTGCATCCTGTGGTTGAACTTGAGGATAGGAGACTTCCAGCTCCCCCGGCACTTCATGCCTGGGCACAGAGTGGATGAAGGAACCTGGGTAAGGAGCACAGGGATACAACAGGGAGAAGTCAGTCACCCTCTATAGACAGAAATGAGTTTGCATTGGTTACTGAGGAAGGACAGCTGGGATGAGTTAAGCAGCAGAATCTATTATTAGTTATGAATTTGCTGACAGCTCTTTAGCTATACTAGTTTTTGATAATTGGAGAGGTGCAAGTAAAAAGGAAGCTAGATCTTGAGGAGATTTAGTAGATGAGTGGGACAAACTACTTCGAGTTCAGCATTGCTTTACAGGAATGTTGCTAAGAGTCTAGTGGTTAAAAGTGTTCATTTTGTTTCTTGGCCTTTCCTGAAGATGGGGGGTGACCATCTGCAAGGAGTCTAGTGTGGCTGGAAGGAGTTAAATAGCAAATGCCAGCCATGTCCTATTTAATCTGAGCAGCACAAAGATTTACTTAGCAGATCAAAGCAGGAAGAACACAGCACAGCTTTATCTTTTCTTCCCAGACTTAACATATTTCTGTCTCTTCTATTTTTTTCACCAAGAGAGCTTATTGACGTTATTCTAGGTTTGCTGTAGTTGGTCATACATGCTTGCTAAGCAAGGCGATAGCATTTGGACTTCTCCCATCTTCTGGATCACCAGGTAACAAACAACATTTGAACATTGATTGCTGTCAAAGAGAAGCTGCATCCAGTGGACTTCAGGACCCCTGGGAGTCCTTCCACTCCAGTCTATTAGAGCAAGGCTGCTGCAGTCGGCTAATGCCAGGTCCAGCCAGCTATCACCAAAACATAGATGCACATGCTCACACGCACTGTACCGACAAACCCAGCCACTAACACACCCACGCAGCAGAACTGTGCCTTTACAGGTACTGCATATGCACAGGGGACTCACATACACAGTGACACACGTACAACCCAGACAGCCCAATCCTATTCTCACTTGCCAGCTAGTCAGGCTTGCTGGCAGATCTCATACACTCACACACCCAAAAATGGGTCTTAGCTGGCCTGGACCTACAGTCTCTCTAATAGCTGTCTCTCAGACCTCTTATCCTGCTTGCTGGTTAGCCTGGCTTGAAGTTCACTGATGTCACACATGCACACACACACGCACACACAAATGGGTCCCTGCCATAACTGGCCTTAGACACTTAGTCTCTCCGGTTGTTGGCCCCAGACATACAGGCCCCTTTGACCCCTGGCATGTGTTTCCAGTTACTAGGAGTCAAACCTGCTGTGCCTTCTAGTCTGGCCTAAAGGTCACTAGCAGATTATACTATGCATACCAAGTAGAGAGCACACTTATGTTGAAGAATAATAAGGAATAGAGTTTAATAAGATCAGACCAGCTGTAGTGCAGAGCTTGGCCAGACCAGTGTACTGGCCTGCAGCTTGCACACATGCAAGTGGCACCTTTTACCTGCCTCCCACCCCATTTTCCCGTGCTTGTTCCTTTCCCGTTCACTTTGAGCCCTCCCTTTCTCCTGTTTGGCTCTTTCTCTAAATATTCCATTATTTCACACATGCTCACAGTCTCCCTCAATCGTGCCATAATAAGTTTGCTCTTTCCCCCTGAGACCCATGATAATCCTGCTCCCCGCTTCTTATACCTGCAAAGCTCTGGCTGAAGCTGCTCAGGGCTTTGTGTTGTTCCCTCAGTGGTGCGCAGACGCTGGAGAGCTCTGCCCTTTGATGTTTTCACTGTCCTCTGCTACTCCTTAGAGCTTGTGTGTCTGTTTATTACTTCTCGTTTCTTGTCTTAGTCTTTTATGCTGAATGACCGTTAACCAGATGATACTCCCACAAATCAAATGCCCCTACCTTCTACATCCCCTTACAGTTACACTGATAATGAAACAACTTTTTTCACTTTGCTGAAGTAATTTAGAAGGTAAACTGTGTCAGGCAGGACCTTTACTATCTGTGATCATACATACTATCATACTGTCAATTTGACTATAGTCAAATTTCAGGCAGCCTAGAAATGTAAAACTTTGCTGAGGATCATAATCAAAACAGCAAAAAGATCTTGGGTCAGTTTAGTCCATGACAACATGTAACAATTCTTCAGGAAAACAGGGCCAAAGAAAAAAAGCAAAGAATGAAAGGGATTAGTTCTGAAACTGTGGGGCTTTTTTTGTGTATCTTTTGAGTTACAAGCTGCAAACAAATTTGGCAGCAAAGTGTTAAGAAAGCCTTATGCTCACAGTCTGTTAGCAAGGTTCAGTTTTTGTGGCTTGTTTTCCAAGATGGCACAAGTTATGCCAATGTCTTCTTAAAGCAATCTTATTTAGCAGAACATTTTCATTCTCTACACAGCCTTTGTGAGGATCTGCAAGGGGGAAGTGGTACTTTAAATGACTGAAGTGAAAGACTGCAACAGTTAAATATAACAGGACAAGTATTTTCTCTTCTTTGCCAGCTCCTGTATCAGGAATCCTCAGGGATGCTGTTTCAGCTGCAATGTCAGGTGGAGAACTTGACCTACTGTCCAGAGTCATGGTTAATTTGAGGCTTTTTGCCAAATTTCCAGTTGGAATCCCAGCTAAGGCAGCACCATGATGTAAGCACTCCTGCCTCAACATATCAGCTGGTTCTTGTATGAGAAAATGCTGACAGGAGATCACAAAATTTCCCTGGGGACCCTGAAAGGACAAGTGATGGCAAACTTCCTCCACTGTGCACTGCCATAGCTGAATCTCTGAAGAGCGAAGAAACAGGTCTTTAAGAAAAACTGCTTTGCATATTGCCTTTTTAAAAGATACCTTTTGGTTATTTCTCTCTTCCAGCATGTAGAGAAGTGCTCCAAGTATTCAGTATAACTGGGGCTGAGGCTGACCCACTGCATGCATTCTTTTGCAGTGTGCTGGCACTTCCTTACCTCATCCTGCTCTGTTTACTCCCTGTTTCCTGGTAGCTCACTGTAAGATAGACTATCAGTAGACAATGATGGACCCGTACATTATGTGTGCTTTCCACAGCTATAATTTCTTGGGGTCTAACATTCTGATTAAGTATGAAGGCACTGTGAGTTTAGTGACTGGTATTTTACTACATTTCAACAGGAGGTAGATGGCAAACTGCACATATTTCCAAGTGTCAAGCACTAGCGACACACAGCTGAACAGTGAGTTACATGTGATTTAGGTGCCATGTTAGACAGAAAAGTTGGTGTCATAAATTTCACAACCTGACTAATTTTTGTAGTTGGATGAAATAAGAATTAGATTTTGTTGACAGCTTTGCCCTTCTAATAGCAGATCACTGTGCTTAATTTCTTAGCCTGAAGAGTGTCATAGAAGCTAAATGGCCTCTAAAAGCCATTTGAAGAAGGAAAGGTATGCACTTAGAAAGCAGTAGAAATGCAAAGAAAGGTGCAGTAACTAGGCCTTCACAGTGGCACAGGAAAAAAAAAAAAAAGAAAAAGATGCTGAAATCAGGCAGGCAAATATATGAGGGGAAATAGAAGGAAATCAAAAAGGAAAATTAGAAACAAAGCAAAGGTATAAACAGAGGATTTGGCATTCTGGTGGAAGAGAAACAGGTCAGCTCAATATATTGGATATGGCAAATGGCTCCTTTAGGGAACCTTAAATGCATGAGGAATTATGCCTGCTCCAGCTGCACAGCATGGGCTTCATCAGCAATGACTTTAAAACAGCTACATGGCACTTGGCTAAGACAATGATAGCAGGAAGAGAAAATACAAGAGAGAAAGGTTAATTACCATTTTTGTAGATCACTGCATCTTCCTCTTTTGCTGCCATTCTGATGAAGGAAATATTCACGTGCTCTCCCTTATTTGCTGTAACAGTTAATGCCACTGGGTGGAATGAGGCTGAAAACGGAACAGGACAGAAGTATGGCATAAATAGCAGCAGTTATTGTCTCTAACTGGTCTCTGGGCCGAAAGCTGAGAATGGACCCTGACTCAGATTTTGACATTTAAATTTCTTTAGAGCACACACTGACTCTTTATCACCAGCAACCTCAACTCTGAGTTCTGGCAAAGACAGAGGACTCACCTATACCCTGAAACAACAGACTGCCACTAGAACCTGGGGCATGAAATTTATAAAAGATTTGATTTTGGCTGAGTTACTGGAAACACTTCCTAACTAGGAGCTCCAACTGGCTGTAAAACACTTTCCCAAGTTTCTTCATCCCTTGAGACATTTTTAAAGCAGACTGGACAAAGTACTGGAAAATGTATCGTAGGGAACAAGCTGTCATTGGCAGACAAATACCCTGAGTGACTCGGTTCTTTTCTGTTTAAGCTTTGTGATGCAGAACAGTTAAGATAGTTCAGGAGACCACAGTCATGCAGGGTCTGGGGGAGATGTGGTAAGACAGAGTAGGTCTGTGCTTGTGTTAGTTCACCATGCTCTCTATAAATACTGAGAGTCTTGGCTTGCACTAAGAACAAAAGAAAAAAACATATTCACAGCCAGTGGTACTTTTACCAAAATATTCTCATCTGAAAATGTGGCTTAATTAAAATAAAAATTCTGTGTGAGGAACTGTCTAGGTCAGTGATATTTTTCAATTTTCCAGTTGGGAAATTGAAATTCATTTTTCTGCTTAAGCAGAAAAGTACTTTTATACATTTGTTTATAGTTCTTGATTTAAGAAAAAAGAAGAAAGTAGTAGGTAGAGGGATTTTCACAAAAGTTTTGCCTTTTCCTTATCATTACTAGTGGGAAAAAAGATCAGAAGATAATTGGGGAAGGGAGAGAAAAATCTCTTTTAAAACCAGTGAAACGATAATATTAATTGCAACATTACTTTGAAAAAAGAAGTTAAGGACGCTTCCTTTCATTTAGTTGGAAAATTCCAAGGGAAAGCCGTGAGGTTTTTTGAGGACAAATTCAGGTTTTCTGACCATTTTTAGGTCTGAGTTTTTATGCCATACTATCATTGCTATGTTGTATGGTAAAAAAATGACAGAAACTCTTCTAAAATTAGGCAAAGTTAACTGCCAAACTATTCAGCTCTTCATCTGAGTGAGAATGCTACACCTTTGTACTTTCCCTTTTAGAGCACCCAGGGGGGAGAAGCATTAATTTTCACCAGCCCCTTTCTGTTTTTGAGGCTGTTCAGCCTTGGAGTTCCTCCTGTGCAAATTCCTCTTGGGTAAGCCCATCCTGCATCTTGTTTTTGTTCAGCTCCTGGGAGCCCGGTTCTGCTGCTGCCTGCCTCCCCAGCAAGGTGAGTGGGACCTTTCCCACAGAAAGACCCACCTGAACCTCAGCTGGAAGGAATCCTTGGAGAGCCATTCATGCTCCTAGTCAGCTCTGCATTTGCACAGGTTCCATTTCTATTAAAGTCACATTTATTTCACAGGGAATATTTTGTTTAAGGAACACATACACAAGTTAGTACGAACTGTTAGACAACTTATTCATAAAAAAATGCCATTTATCTATAGTCATGCCTCTTTTTTTTTGGTTCATTTTTAGAAAACTGTCAATAAAGTATACTTTGGTTCATACCAATGGTTGCAGAAAACAAATTTGGAGTCTGTGGCTGAACTTTGGTGGCAAAGAAATACACAGACATCAGATCAGAAAGCAGAGAAAAAATGATGAACTAACTTTCTGTTACATATGTAATAGAGCTGTAAAAAATGATCAGGTAGATGCTACATCAAAGTTTGTATGAGGCTGAAACTGTGTTAGTACCTCCACAATGTTGTATTGTAAAATCCGAGAGGAAAAAAAGGGTAGTATTCTTGCAATATCTGAGGAAAGAACATTTTAATACTTCCATTTCAGAATGGCATTTTAATTAAAAATCAAAATGTTTGTGTTATGTTATGTGATGTAAAATTAAAGAAAGAAAATTTGAGTAAAAATGAAGACATTTCTATCAATCCACACCAACCTCTCTCCCAGAATTTTATTTCCTTGAGAATTTTGACATTTTAATGTTTTATTTCAGATTGGAAATAAGACAACTATTGAAATCTCACAGTTCTTTGCAGAATGAAATTTCCATCCCCTGTGCAGTTCTGGCGTTTATGCTCTGAGCCTCTGCCACGTGTTTTCATTCCTTTATAAGTGCTGTCCAGTTCATTTCAGCAGGATTCTTCCTGCATGATACTAAGCACATGCAGGGGAATCTATTGAGCATTTGCCGTGTTACCTAGGCACTGGTATCTGAACTTACATCTTAGAGAAACAGAGAATTCTAATATAGAATAATGAAGTAAGATCTCATTAGAAACAGGCAAACAAAAACTGAAAGCAGTCCCATCTTACTGTCAGCTCCCAAGTTAGAAGTTATTTATGAATAACAAATACATGGTGAAAATCATGATCTATTTAGGAAAAGAAAATTCAACAGCTTTCCCAAAAATGAATTGTTAGTTACAAATGATCTTAAGTGTTTTAGTTGCAGTGTCTTTTGGACCAAATTTAGTGAGGCATTACTAATGGTTTTAACAAGATATTAAACTTTTGTATTCCCATTTTCTTTTCTTTGTATGTTGTTTAGCTTAACCACAAGACTTTTTCTTCAGAGTATTGTTGCAATGGAAAGGAACCCACACTCCCTGGTGGGCTCAGTTCCAACGTATTTTTAGATTGTGACTTGTATTTCGTGATTTCACATCTCGAGTGTGCCAATTCCTTATAGAGACATAATGAATTGAGTTGCAGGGCAAGTGCCATAACACTCTGTTGCTAGCATTTCCATTATTGTCCCTTTGCCTGCTCTAGAGAGTTTCTGTGGGGGAAACTCAATCATATATATGAAAATACACATTTATTGTGTAGAGAAATTGCATAAATTATATTTGACTAGATGCAGAACAGGCTATATAGTGTTCTATTCTAGATATGTGTGCTGTATACAGTATAAGCATTACTCCCCACATATATATATAAAGCATATAAAGCATAATCTGTTCCCTCTCATTGCGTGTATGAATATTACATGTGGACAGTAACCGTAATGCTAAAACATAAAGAATTCAGGAGAACGGATTCGTTACTTTCAGAATGGCACATGTGTAGAGTAAACCAGGAAAATGAACCTGTTATCTTTCTGTACTATACAGCAAAAATCTTCACTGTATCTGCATATCTGAAAATAGGTACATAATCAGCGATTATTTTTTGAAATATTTTGAAATATTCTTTCAGTTTAGTTCCCACTAAAGTCAGTGGGGCTACCCAAATGATTGATAGTGAGTGTTTCAGCAGCTTCTTGCCCTGAGGTTGCAAAACAGTGGCTGGGTTTTCAGAAGTTCTGCTCCTTCCCGTGCCTTTTGTGTCTTCAATGGGAAACTGCACATTTCAACTCTTGCTCAATTTTTGGTGTTGAAAAACACACTCTGCCTTTAAAAATTATTCAGACAACAAGAGTAAAGGGGAAAAAGACCTATTTTCCAGCTACAGATGCTTTGCCAAACCTCACAGTCCTTCACTGACCTCTTCTTCCTCTTTCTGTGCCCTTTAATAGCTTTGAGAATTTCTGTCGTGCCTCTTTCTCACCCATCTAGCCTGATTAGATTATACGCATTCACCGACAAGTTGCTAGCTCAAATTTGTCAGTGAAAGCTTTTGCAGAGAAAAACTGAGAAATTGATTCAAACCCAGAAATGATTAAAAGATATCTGCCTACTGCTGGTGTGAATGTTGTGTTATTTCTGGTCAGAACAACTTCTGTCACATAGGAAGCTCTCAAAGTTTGATTACTTTAAATTCTCTGCTCCTAGGTCTACAGATACCAAGTGCAAAAACCTGACTGATTCAGAAGACACTCTTCCCCCCATGGAGGTTGTTCTACGTGACAGCCAGAGATGTGCTCAGCTCACTGGCATTCTGCCACAGGCAGGATCACATTGACTGTCCATGGACTGTTATCTTATCTCCTCCTCCTCCTCATTGCAGCCTCCTTTGAAACAATGGAGTTGTCAACCTGCATCTGCAGAGCTTTCTTGGTGACCAGTCCAACCCTTCAAAGACCACATTTGGTCAGAGAAAACATAAACCAAGGAAAAACGCACTTGTCCTGCCCACCTTGCTTCTAACATTCCCATACTAAAAGAAATAAATAGACACTAGCTATAGGTCAGACAAATGAAAAACCTCTTTTTCTAAATTTGCTGTATAATTTCAGGAGATGCCAACAATTATAATTCCTCTTACTAAAATCTTATAAAGAAAGATTAAAATTGTCAAGTCTCTTCACAGACCAGCTGCCATGGCACAAAACATTAGCAACACAGTGAAGTCTACTAAAAATTGGCTGAAGTTTTGAAAACTTGATTTGCTGCAGAAAATTAGCCAAAATTTCTTACACTTTTCTGTAGTTTATGGTGATCTCTTTGCTTTGGAACTTGTCCCAGAAGTCTAATCAGGTCCAGAGAGAAGTGAAATTTTGCACATAAGAAAATGTATCTTCATGACCAGAGTGCTGGGCCTCGGAAATCCCACCTTCTCATCCCACCACCTCCCTGCCATGTTTGCTTTTTCTACTGTGCATAGCCTTAAAACCAAAACCAAGTCAACAGTGAAATCCATAGTGGATTTTTGTGAATAACCTTCTTAGATTTTGGGAAATTTCTCTGGAGTTTCTTTTGGGTGTTGAGCTGGATTGTTTTTTTTCATACTGACACAGACTATGCAGATGCAATGTTGCTGATCTGTAATTTTACTGAACCTTAGGCAAGGCAGTTATTTTCTAGGCTTAGGTTGCCCATTTATTAAAAAAAAAAAGGATAGCAATATTTAGCTATCTATATCTCAGACCTGTCAAGACTTTAAAATGGAAGCATGTTTAGAAATCAAGGGTCTGGGATGTGAAAAACCCAGTGCAGGAGTATGTGTGATTTCATGGGGTCAGTGAGGCCAGTACTTACCTTATTTGCCACCTGACTTTGTGTTCCTGGCAGTAGCCAGATACAGGCAGAATACCTACAGATGTCTGACTAACTTCCAGGAGGAAATGACTAGTAGCTAGTATCAACCAGTTGTCTATGCATTTTAGAAAGAAAACTTGGGCTTGAGCCAAGACTATTTTTGTTGACTCCAGACTGCCTTGCCTGCTCTGGAGCCATGTTTGTGCCCACTTGTGTCAACCAGGGATAACTGCCAGTCTGCAAGCAGTGACATGCAAAATTCAGATCTGACCACCATACAGTACCTCCTAGTGGCATCTTCATGGTATGTATCCTTGTCACCTCATCCTTGAGTTTCCCTTCACAGTAATATGCTCCAATAGTTTCACTGGCCTGTTCCCTCTTCCACACCACTGTTTTGGCTGTTGCTCTCTTTGAATCTTCATTAACTTCCAGTGGTTCCCGGTGCTGGTTCGTCACATCCTCCTGGTCTCGGTCTATTGTGATAGACTCACGGGAACGCCATTTGGAAGTGATACAGATAAGTGACGTCTCGGAGTTGCCCACCAGAGGGAATGAATTGATCAGTATGAGGTCCAGTGCCGCTTCCACTTTACCTAAGGAAAAAAGCAGCAAGTGAAAAAATTTTACTGCAGAGTTTGAGTATGTGGCCAATCAAATCACCAGATAAGCTGTTTCACCCAGCACTCAGGGTTTCTCTGGTTGGTATCTTGCACAGCTTTTGTGCAAAATAGGAAGACTGTAGATTAACTATTCTGCTACACTGACTTTAGGATTTACTTTTTATGTCATGAACAGATGCAGTTTGTTCTTCTCAGAAGAGGAAATAAGCCTTGTGAGCTTGTGGAATTTCTTTTAAGAGCTGTTGCAGAAGCCCAAGGAAAACTGTGGGTTGCAGAAGCAGATAGATCCTTGGATAGTCAGACATGTACATAAATGCCTCAGGTACGGTGCTTTGCTGGTAACAGGGTCAGGAGATCATAAGGTTGTCAGTTCAATAGTCTTTCTTTTATGTCCTTTACATGGATTTAATATGTACAAATTGATGTAAAGCAGATATGTCTTTCAGTTATAGAAATTGGTAGTACTTTGAACACTTGGAGTATTTTTTTTCAGCTGTTTTATGAATTTGGATTAATGATTTCATAATCATTCACATGTTAACCATTTGAAGCCCTAACAGACAGCAGCAAGAACCACAGCACAAAGAAACTTCCTCAAAAACAAAGAGCGAGTTGGCGGCACTAGTTAAGCCATTTTTTATGAGGTTAGGTTTAAATCAATATAAATGGCTCCCTTTGATCAATAGAACTGCCAGAAATGCATGGAGATGGAAGTTCTTTGAAAATGATAGATACAAGCCTAATTAAAACAGTCACTGGCAGACTGCTGCAGATTTAGTTGTTCAAATGTGCATAGCAGGAGGGAAATACAGCTCTCCTATAATCAACAATTTGCAAATAACAGGCGTTTCCCTTTACTTTTGAAATTCAGGGTAAGGAGAAGGGAAACAGTAACATTTTTTCCAGCTGAAACAGGAAGAATAATTGATTTCTTTTATTCATCACATCTATTTTCCTGCTTTGGATACAAGTATATTTTGTATTTACACAGAGAGACCCAATATTTAGCGCCATTCAGCTTCCAAATGTTTCTCTGATTAGAAGGAAGGGGTATAGTCTTAGATAAGGGAGGTCAAAAGGTCTTAGTGCTGACTGCAGTCTTTGCGTGTGTCTCTGCAGTGCTTGGGGCCAAGGGAGGAGGTCCTCCTCTGCTTTCAATGCCAGCAACCACTCTGGGGACTGAAGTATCTTGACAGCACACTGACACTCACCACACCCAGCCAGTCTGCCACGGTTACCACCCTTTAATGTGCCAGCCCAGATAACTTGTGGTTACATAATGGAGAAATGAAACCTTCTGGAAAGGACGCAATGGCCGTCAAAGTAAATATTGCATAAAGGTGCGGGTCAGCGAAGTCAATTCATCGTGCTGCACGTTACAAAAATAAATCCTTTGGACGAAGTTAAAGAAGTATGTGATAGAAATGAGGCCAGACTTGTGCATTCATTTTACAGGGCATTTATCTCAACATTTTTACTTTTATGTGAGGAACATTTGTGCTCTTACTATGGGTCTGATGCATCAGCTGAAGGCAGATGTAATTCAACACTCACCAACATTGAAAGCAGAGGGCTTCAGCTTATATCAACAAGGATTGCATGCCAGGTAGAGATATTCTTAAAGTCATAAATTGCAAGATCCTGATTTCTGCAAACTTTTGTGAAACTCAGGACCAAATCTGCATCCAAACTCCGCGACTTGACGTGATTATCTGTGTTGAGGTCAGGCAGGGTGCTGCAGATCAGAACCGAAATATTTTGACGTTTCTGCCTAGCATCCACAGGGCACAGAGCTGCAACTGTCTTTCCAATACAGAGGTATGGGCCCAAGTTGCTGGGGTCCTTCAGAGGATGACTGCTCGTCCAGGGCTCCAGTTCCATTTCTCTAGCATTTCTCTCTTCCTCTGACTTCCAACACAGGTTGAAAGGTGAAAATAACACCTCTTTTCCCGCCCTGCATCTCAACCTTTTAATACACTGAGAAAAAGTAGTAGGAGAAGTCTGAGTTTTGAGGACTAGCTTTCATGTTGTCTTTGATCCCTATGCAAGACATAGCAAAGCAGTATCATATCAGATTCAGGGCGTTTGCTGCATAGTTGTCTGTTTCATTGTAGTAGTACAAAACGTGTAATCAAGGTATAGAACAACCATAGCTCAGGCGTATTGCTTATTTTTACGCTTGTGATTATTCCAGATGAATCAAAATATAGCTACCGGTGGATGGATAGTGTTCTGATTGGTTGTCTAAATATAGGTGTGTTTGTGTCATATTAGACACCACAGAGTAACCCAGACACCTGCGTGAGACAGGCAGAGCACAGATGGAGTTTCATGTCTTCCTGGAGAAACACTAGAAGGTCTTTCTGTGTCTAAAAGGGAGTAATATCTATGCATAAGTATGGAATGATATGCCAAGCATGATTTGGCAGCTAAGGTTTCACAGCTGGAATATATTGCAAGCAGAAATTAAAATATATCCAAATGAAAGTTTTGCACTAAGAAAAGCTATGCTTTAGGTGCATTTTGACAAAAAATAAAAGTACCCTAGCAGCACATTGACTTGAAGGCAACTCACTTGTTCAACTCGGAATCTAGCAGGACTGGCATTTTAAAGTCAGCCTAAGGCCTCTGAGGTGATAGGAATGCTTTCTTTGTCTCCACTGGGAGTTGCTGCTCTCAGATTGTGGGGGAAAAAAAAAACCAACAACATAAAAGTGTAAAATGCACATATGCTTTATGCTTCAGGATTCCTACAGCATCTCTTTCTGGTAATGCAACTTAAACTAACCCAACTGTCCTTGTTAAAAATGAATTTACCTAGTCTGGCAAAACTTAGGCAAACCCTACCCTTGATGTTAATGAAGACTTTGAGTATGTAAGGACCGAATAAGGACAACAGGATTTAGCTCTCTGAGAAAAGCACAACAAATTCAGACAGGAAACAGCCTGTTTCTGTATCGGTGACAATCCGCTGTGCTTCCTTGAAAAAGTCCTTTGACTCCTGCCCTGGTCCTTGAAGAACTGACCTTATCAGGAAGGCAATTTGCTGTGTGTGCAAATACATTTTGAGAAGAGAGAGCACTTGCAGAAGGTTAATGCTGGAAATGGGAAATACCATGCAGAGAGGATTCATTGCCCAGTATTTATGACACACACTCGTGGTGCAGTGCTTTGAGCCCCCCCAGCACAGAGAAAATGGCATCCACTAAAGCACTAAGTTTAAATAATAGCACACCCACTATAACCTGGATGGCAAAATGAATGCAGGCAGAACTTTGCAGTTCCTCTTGGCCCACTCTTAACTACAAGATTGTGCTCTCTCTTGGTAGGTGATACCTGGCTGTATCTTTCACAGCTCCTCTAGTACATATTCGCCTGGGGAAATTGGGCTGAACAAAGAATAAGTGTGTATCACGCTGCCTCTGCAGCCCCTGTGTGTTCTCATTCCCTACCAAATTGCCATTGATACAGGCACAGAGTCATCACGTTTTCTGTGCTGTGTTGCACCCACAAAACTCAGCCAGGACCAGCTGCGAAAAACAGCTCTCAGAAATTCCCTGGAACACATCCCAGACACAGGTCTGCTCAAAGAGCAAGAAAGTCTCTGATAAAGTTCAAAACATCACTTCCCTAGATCGGAATTGGTGCTAGACACTAGTTCGGGAATAAAACAATGCGGCAATCTCAAGCTGGGATAGTTTAATGCCATAGATGAATACACACAGCAAGTCTTACGAGAATAGAAAAGTGTTATGATTTGTCCTTTCATCTGAGAAAGTCCCTGCCCAAATACTTCCACATTTACACTGTTAACCCTTGTCTGGTCCCCAGGAAAACACGGAAATATTCAAGACAATTTCTACCTAATGTGAGGCCTTTGCAAAGTTGCCTGTTAATTGGAAAAGTGTTCAATACTGTGGAGTGCCTAACACTCCTCTACCACAGCAAGCATCCAGAGTGGTCAGCTCCATCAAGGTAAAGGATAACCATACCCCATTGCCCCCCAGACACATATTTAATCACTAGTCCGTATTTGCAAGGTGTATTGAGAATGCAAAGTTCTGAGTAAATGTTTTAGCCATTAATACTGAGTAGTAGTGGAAGGAAAGAAATTGATTAGAGATTACAAATCTAATGATGTATTTATTTTCCTTATATTTATAGAGCTTTATTATTAATTGCTTGAAGTGACTATAAGCTGGAAGTCCTTCCCTTGGCATTTGGAGCAAACAGAGGAAAAAGAAGAGCTGTGGTAAGAGGTAAGTGGAAAGATTAATACTTTTAAAGTACTAATTATTTAAGACAAGAGGGGAGGGCAGAAAATTCCAGTAAATTCCACCCCTTTTTTCATCAGGTGAAGCAAGTGGAATAAAAGGTGATGTAATTAGAAATGCTTAGGCAGTTCTTAATTTTTTTACTGTTACTGCTTCGAACACAAATTATTTCTGCTATTAACTATCTGGGAATATGAATGTAAAACATATAGATACTATACTAGCAGGAAAAAAAATAGAATCTGTGCTTAGTTTAGGTTTGGTGTTATGCTGAAAGTAACAGTTGCCAGTTGCAAATGACACTCATTGCAGGAGTTAAAAATTGTTTTGAGACTGATGGAAATGTATGTCCCAGACTGTCATCAACCCGTCCTCCTTCAAGTCTCTTAAAAAACAACACCAAGCACTCCCTTTGCTTGAAAGAATAAGGTTTTGATTTAGAACAAACTTAACTTGCTAAATAGCCTGCACCTCAGTATTTCTCATTGTGTCATTTTCTGTAGTTACAAGTTCAGCTGTACCCTCCTTGATTGTATTTTTCTGTATAAAATCACACACCAGATTAAAAGAATTTAACTAATCTATTTAGGAATACAAATGGCAATCATGTAAACAATTTTGCTGAAAAAGGATAGCATTTGGTTAGTTCTTAGTGAAGTACTGAATAAATTACATTGATTTTTTTTTTTTTTTAATTAACTAATTAGCCAATTTGGAAGATAATCAGGATGGAAATAATGCCAGTGAAATATGAAGAAGTTAACAAAATAGAGACCCAATCCCCATGTCTCCTCTCCCTTAAAAAAACAAACAAAAAAAAGAAGAGAGTACTCCTTACTTAACATTAAAGCTAGCCGGAAACTAACCGAAAACATTAGCTGTTTGGGGATATTTTTCATATGGAGAGTGGAACATATACCGCACCAGAATTTGGCAATCTTTATTTCCTCTTTTTCTGTGCACTTAAAATTTCTCTTATCAATCTCAGTTATTTTTTGTTCATTCTCTAAAAAAGTAAATAATCCGGGGGTGCTTTGAAATCACATGTTCATTTTATGGGCTCAGTAGTCTCTTGGTGTCCTGGAAACTTCATCTGGGATGCAAAGATAGCAGCAGCTCAGGTGATTTCTCCCAGTGAGTCAAGTTCTCCTCTGACAGCACAGTCCTCCACAGGAAAACAAGGCTGAAGTTATTATTACCCAAACAGATTAAGATTCTCTGCCACATGGCAGCAGCAGCAGGGTGAAAAAAGAGAGGGACAGAAATGCTGCTGAAAAACAGCTCATAAATGAGCAAAAAATCAGGTTTTCCAATAAAACCTTTCTTGTCCATGGAAAGAATCTTACTGCTTATGTGAGCTACTGGGCGGCTGTGGGACAGCTCACAGCTCAAAGAATACCGAGACCTCTTGCCCTTAGAAATAGGGCATTATTTGTGGAGGGAAAGTATTATGAAACTAATAAGAGATAAAAAATTGGTGACAGAACATCACTTTGCTGCTTAGTAGTAGTGGGAAGACCAGAGCACAAGTGTGAAAAATAAAATAGTCTGTGAAAGCTACTAGGGCTAATGGTTTCTTACGGGCCCTTGGGTATATCTGGAGCAGCTGAAGGAAATGCAACTGCCGTCTTGTAAAATAGAGTGAAATTGTTTTCTCTACATTTCAGTTGTTTCACAACCCATCAAAGCAATCTTTTAAGGTGAAAAAGCTAGAAAAGAAACACTGGTGCAGCTTGGTTGGGGGTTTCCCAGTGAGGGTGCCTAAATGTGTGTGTGTAAGTAACCAAAAAGTAGAAAGACACATTCTCATGACTTCTCCTTAGGCCTGGTTGACCATAAGCAAGTAAAGCGGAAAGCAACATATCAGCAGAAATTGCTTGTTGAACAACCAGCTGACAATGTGCTAGGTAACGCTGACAAAGGATGAGGAATGTGGGAAAGCTCGAGTAGGACAGGCTTGTAGTTCAGCTGCATCTGCCTGGATTTGCATTAAGCCAAATACAGGTACTACCGTCAAGAAAGTACTTGCAAGCAAGAATAAATGTGTCCATAACAAGGGTGGTCCTTGTAAGTTGCATTATGAAGCTACTATGTACACTGCATATGTATACTGTATGTTGTTTGTGTGCATGTGCCAAGCTGAAGTATGCAAAATAACATAGGTGATCAATTAGTCTTCATAGGATATATCAGTGCATACAACGTGCGTAAGGTTAACTGGCTGGAAGTGTCTGTGAGCGTTGGCTGCCCGACGGACATACTCTAACACGTTTTTGTCTGTACAGTAGCGTACCCTCACTTTGCCACTTACTGATTTTTCTGAGTAGAGGAGTGTGAGATGTTTCTGGTGCTAAGCACACTTTGTGACTAACGAGGCTAAGGGCCCTGACCAGTGGCAGGACTGGGATGAACAGCTGTAAAATAATACAAGAGAAAATCATCAGCACGATCAGAAGTGCAGATGGAACTGCATTGTCAAGAGAGACTTGTTACACTCCGAAGGGGAAATTAACCAAGCCACTTCATTAGACAGGCTGACACAATGCAAAAAGTAAATAAATACCAGGCAAGCAAAATACTGACCTTGAAGCAAAAAGTTTACATATATTACCCTTGAATACAGAAATGTAATTTGTGAACCTGTCTTTCAAAAATCCTTTCAGAACTTAGTAAATGCCTAATATCACCACACCCTAAAAGTGCTTGCATTTCCTAGTGATGAATTACAAAATGAATTTTGATGGGGTTTTTTACTTCTTTATGATATGACCCTTGTTTAACATTATTAGTGTGTGTTCTTAGTTTGGGTGTTAGTTGGAGAACAGTTGTCAAATCTGTACCCTAAAAACCAATCAGCATTTTAAACTCCTTACAGGAAAGTCTTCAGTTCGGACACAGGCTGGTTCTTTGCTATGTGTCTCCACTGAAACCGCAGTGGAACAGCATCCTAAATACGACCTTGCCACTAGCACAGGGTGGATACTGTCTCTGGAGGATAGTTCTTCATTGCAATTTCTCTAAGATTTTCATCCCTCCAGTCCCAGATAGATCTTGCATCACATTGGGAGCTGACCATGGAACTATATATCTATCTCACACAAGAGGTAGGTGCATCCGTTTTTGGTTCATTTCTTCTACCCAACACCCTCCACACCACAATGACTTCTTGGTCTCCCATGGAAAGCGGAACAGGGGTTTTGTGTGTTTAAGAGACAGATCTGGGCCAAGCAGGCTCAAGTCCACGTGACTGATAGAGAGCAGGTTTCCAACCCAGGTAATTTTCATTGTGGGCACATGAAGCACCAACTCCACATCTCCCCTGCCCTAAAGCCAGCTGCTCAGCTGCAGTCAGTCTCTCTGACTTCTATACTCCCTCTTGTCCACCTAAAGCCTTCCAGATGAAATTCTTGTGGGTATAAGACCATCTCTGCAAAATGTTACAACTTTGGTTTTTTCCCTGAAATGAAATTTCAGCAAAAAGGTAATCCATCCAACCAGCTTAATTATGACTAAATACCCAAAAAATCTACTATACGTGTGTGTAAATATATATATATGAAATCTGTATCTAAAACAATAGCATATGTTAACACTTGTGAATGTAGTGTGATTTCATTTCACCCTTTTAGGTTTGATTCCTCCGGGTCTGATGCAATGCCTTTTCACTCCTGACTATTCCCAGCTGCTGAAATGGCCTTTGGGAACACAGGCTTCCTGAGAGCTACTCTACCTTTCACTGGGTCTGGACCAGGCATACACCAAAAGCAAACTCTAAACCTGAAAAATAAAAGAACTGGAGAGAATCAGCCCACTTTTGTAATTCCTCTTAGGGTAGGTGCACAGAGCTGCCTGCACAGGCTGAAGCTGTTTTTTTTGGCTTCCAGCTGCAGAGTCAGGGAGCAATGAATTAGGTCACAGCTGGAACTTTTTTCTTTGCAAACATATATCCAGCAACGTAATTAAAACAGAACAGCTCTCTTTCTCCCATAAAACAGATCCATCGATTTTGTAGTCACGATCGTCCTAACAGAACTGTACAGAAATACCAACATTCAGCAGGTCAGAGATTCAACCAGTGATTCCTGTGGCAGACCCATCATTTCTGGATTAGATAAAGGCTACATCTCAAGAAGAGTCTAAATTCCGTGTAAATTTCAGACTCATGAAAAAGGCACCAGGATACTGTTCCCTCTGGGTAAATAACCTAAGTGTGGCAGACAGGTGCAATTGCTGGGTCTCACAAATCAAATACACTTCAGGAACAAGGAATGGAATCTCTTTTTAAATTTGTCTTGCAATTTACATTAGTAGTTTAATAATTTAGGTGTCTGAAAGGTTGTGTGTCACTCTAATGTCTAGTCAGCACAGTTTTGAAATACCTGAGACTAAAAGCTCAAACGTGGTTTGTGTCCACTCCTTTGGCTGTGGGAGGCTCAAAACCCCAGCACTGCAGCCGTAGGACAGACTGAAGTTCAGGTGCCGTTTTGGTCTGACGACAGCATATTTGAAGATACTCACAGAGGCCTAGTCCCTTTAATTATGGGAAGAAAGACATTCATGTTCACTGTCACAGGCACATATTAACCAGAGGTTAATACAGGTTTTCTTTAGGTTAAGTTAAGCTTCACAAGGGAAAAACAAGTCTTGAAACAGAATTATTAGAATTTTCCAGTGTAACTAAAAATTATGATTTCTTGTAATTTTGAAGAGCCTACAGCATCATAATGGTGCTTGTGTGTCTGGTAATATATGTTAAAAGCTGCTTAACTTTCTAAATATGTAAATGAGTCACATAATAATGATTATATATATACGATTTGAGTTTTTTTTCATAACACCTACTGATCCCAAAGAAAACACAGCCATCAACAGGGATGATAGGGAGCTACCACTGAATGCCACTGCACTGTTAGCCCCACTGTTACCCTTTCTTAAAAGGCTAATATAGCCTTTTGAGTCTTTTACCATATATGGGTCCAACAGCTAAATCACACACACACACAAAAACAACAGTATTTTTAGAAACCCACTGGATCTAAGATTATTGGTAGAGCAAAGCTATAGCACAGAAGATTCTGTCTGTCTTGGAGAACGGAGACATTTGACAATGTATTTGTTTCCTGCCAGAAACAGTCAAAGAAATGTGCTTGAAACTGATTTTAATTGTTGCTGGTTTCCACAAATCTCTTACTGACGGTGGCCATCTTGCTAAAATAAGGCCCAGACATGAACATTTCTGAGAGTTAGCCCACTGTGAGAAGCTGCAAGCAAATTTTCGGACCATCTGAGGATGTTGTTAAGATGCAAAAGGCAAGYTCTGACACTCATTCCTTGCTTTGTCCTCAGCCTTCTGAGGGAATAGGTGAGTCTGCGGCTCTTCTTTGGTCAGGATGTAACAGATCGCACCTAGCCACAACCTTGGGGTTTGAATCCCTACTTCAGGATGGATGCCAGGATCATTTTGATTCTACAAAATGTTGACCGGAGTAGAATCAACCAAAAGAAAAACACATGGTGATGCTCAGTCTGGTTTCAAGAATCCCAACAGGATTAAATTCAACCCTTGTAAGTTTAATTGAACATTTGCTATGGCAAGCAGTGACCATATATATAGTGCAAAAGTGAGCATTTGTGTATATTTTTAACATTACCTTCCAAATCAGATCTTTAGCTCTAGCTGCGAATGGAGTACTGTTATTAAAAAAAAACAAAAAAATTAAATCAAAGGCTGTTTCTCGTAATGGGAGCCAAGCTGACGGTCTTCACCTTGGAAAAGGGTGGAGTGGATTTTGTGCCTACCCAGCAACACACCCAGAGAAGCCCACGATCATCGGGGACAAGGTTAAGCCAGTTCACCGTCTGCGCTGAGTGTAAAGCCTCCCCTGCTCGGGGAATGTCAGTCCTGCTTTCCTGAACTCCGCCTGCAGTATCTAGAGGAAAGCGGGCTCGCATTGTCTTCCACCGCTCGCCCCAGGAAACATGATATCATTCTCAAACAAAAGCGGGAAAGCTGACAGATCTATTGAGATGGGTGTGACTACAGCACACACCTCGCTGGTCAGCCCCTGTGGAAAAGGCAGTGACTGGCAGCTCTTCAGGACTGAGCTGTCTGCACTGTCCATGTTTATAGCTAATCTCCGCAGCCGACTTCTCTTTCTCCCATACTTGTGACTTAATGAACGTTGCTTGCTTTCTGTGTCAGTTAGGTATATGTTACCATGTAGAGAAACAGGAGAGACAAGGAAAAAGAGTTGGGGTAACTGGACTCTCTTTTCTTCTCCATCCGTAATGCTTACAGCACCAGACATCTCCTTAAAGTGAAAAGCTGGAAGTGATCTGAGGGCTAAGTAGGTTGAATCAACGTTGCAGCTAAACTATCAAGAAACTTAAGCCACAAAAGAGGAATTGGTAAACAATATGCAGCCTACTTCAGCAATGTCTAGATAAGAATACTTCCAAACACACATTCAACAGATTTGAAACACTTTTTTTTTGCCTGTATTAATCTCTAGCCTGTTATAGATGCCAAAAGTAACATCTCAAACTCATTTGCTGGTAATTTCACTTAGCTATTAACATGCTGCTAATCAAGAAGATCTGGAAATTGTAAAGCAAGTTACACAGCAATGAGGACTTCTGCCTTTTCTTGGTACTTTCTGGTTTTCATTGCAGCACAATCTGCAGTTTTACAGCACATTACCTTTTTACTGTGAGAGGGACTGGAACAACCCATGCACATCTCAATTAAATGGTTAGGAGTGAGTTAAGAGTCTAAGGTTATTGTGTGAGTTGTATTTCTCTTTTACAGATTTTGCTTGGTATGTTACCCAGAAGAAACTGTCTAGAAAATCAAAATATGGATGGTGAAAACAATACTCAAATGCTGAGCAACTAAGAATCCAATGGGAAGAGCACAGGCTTCCTCAGGGCTCTGCTTGTGATAGCTTTAGCAAAGCATCTCTATTACTCCAGATACTATGGACTAAATTTGCGTTAGTATAATCTTACTGTATACCTTTCTGCAGATGTCTCTTATGACTAACTTCTGACTTGCTGAACTAATGACATTTGCTGATAATACTGAATCATTCTTTATCTGTATTTGAAGTGTTATTAATTGATCTTATATATGTGCATTTTTCTGCCCTTTTTGTTCACTGACTTTCATCTAGATTCCCATTGTGGAGTCTTGTCTAAAAACTTGTCTAAAATCAGATACTGGAATACCTAGAAATGTCAACATTTCCTACTGCACAGCCAGTTCATAAAGTCAGTCACACAAAAAGTCAACATTTAATCTGTATTTAGAGCAGATATTCTTGGGGAAAGACATCAATGGTTTCAAAGTAATAAGCTTTATGAGAAAGTTGATACCATTAGACAGAAGAGAAACCCTGTTGCAGTGTGTGTATGTGTCAACAAATGACTTCAACAACTAAAAAGAGGTAGCAGTAGATTCTACATGTAGCTAAATCCTCCCCAATAGCTTGGCCACAGTCCTGCCCTCACTCACTCTGAGAGCGTTGCACAGAGATAAGTGGTCTCACTGAAACAAACACAAGGACTTAAATCAATAAAGATAAGTGCTGGAGTAAGGAGCAGGGAGTCATGCGTTTTGTCTGCGCATTGCATGAGAAACAAGAAAGGCATGACAGGTCGACTACAGATACTAAAGCAAAGGCTTACCTGAAATCATCAGGCTGAATCCATAGAGAACTAGATGTGCTAAAGGGTCCATGCTTTCCAAAATGTATCCATCCAGTTCTTACAGTCACTCATGGAGTATCCTTTTCTCGGGGTAGACGGTTACTGGTTACTCTTCTCCGGCATGGTACGCTGTTTACAAGTCACAGGCAAGAAACCGCAGCACTGGAGCAGGCTGGAACAGTCTCATTGCTGTCTGAGTACAGGGAGTTTAAGTTCCTTTTTCCTGTTTCCTTTGTAGATTAGGATGGGAAAGGCAGGATCTTAAAGGCATTTTTGTATCAGCGGGACTGCAGGGCAGTGCAAGTCCTGTCCATCCAGCAATACATCAAAACAGTTAGCTGGAGCTGCTGGAGAAGCAGGGGACTGCTGTTGGTCACAGTCAGCAAAATAGGAACAATGATGGCATCCTCCAGCAGGCGGGAGGGTGCGAGTAAAAAGTCCTCCACCTAGGTACGGTAGGTGGAAAGTGTCATCCCCTTCTCAAAGGACAGCTCTGCTAATTTCTCRGGGTGCCATCATCTTTTCCCTTATTTATTTAATCCACGTGTAAGCTGCTGGCTGCAACACATCTCAGCACACAGTAATAAAATTATGAAGTAAACAGTAACAAAACAACCAGCTGAATCCAGTATAGACCAAAGCCAGCCACAATCCAGCAAACTACTCCATTAGTTCATGTGCTTTACTGGAAACAATTTTTCTCTACGTTTGACAATTGGAAACAGACTGAAAACTTGTTGCAATAATAAATCACACACAGAGCTATTATGACTTCAGTGGGATCAAAATGCCACATCATTCAGGGGGGTCTCAAAACTCAGAAGCTAAAACAAAACATGAGGCAAAAATACAAAGAAAACCACAAAAAATTAATGAAATAAATGGGAAAGCAGCACTCAGATGTATAAACAGAATTGCAAATAAAGGGCAATCTTATTTACCACTTGACTAAATATAACCCATGACAATGTAGCATTTGAAAGTCCTGTAGTTCTGCCAAGACGCTAACACCCAGAATGACTTTTACAGAAGTATAGAAAAGCAAATGTTCAGCATCATTTTGGAAATGGGGTATGGGTTGATCCTACTTTGATTTAATTTCCTTAGGAAGACCTTTTAGCCTTCGATTGGTGTAGATTTCACAGAGGAAGTCCTTCACACCCAAGATCTATCGCTGTGTGGACAGAAGGGAGTCACCTACAGCAGATTTCAATGCATTAATGCAATTACATGCTGCCCACCCCCCACCCCCTGCCCCCCATCCCAAAAATATAACTGAAAGCCAGACCAAGTAGGAACTTAAACTGAAAATACCCTCTGGGTGCAAAAACACAGTGTGAGATCCAAATRCTGCTAAAATTCCATTTTGAGGCTTAAAGCAGGCAGGATATAAGATATATACCTGGTCTGGTTCTACACCAAAATACACACATTTATTTTGTCTGTCTTTGATTTTTGAGAACATTTTCTTTTACTCTTAGACATGAAGAGGCAGTGATTATCCACACTCCAACTGCACGTCAGCCTTTGTGAGCCTGCTGGTATAGGCCCCTCCAATATCAGAATACTTAGTGTATTACCACATACTAAGTATTATCATAATTCTATCATCTAGTGGATAACTCTGTTCTGTTG
This sequence comes from Phoebastria nigripes, assembly GCA_035582835.1. Taxonomy (NCBI): domain Eukaryota; kingdom Metazoa; phylum Chordata; class Aves; order Procellariiformes; family Diomedeidae; genus Phoebastria; species Phoebastria nigripes. The sequence continues at coordinate 216,864 of JAYKAV010002142.1, read as the reverse complement.
CTCATTTAACCTACTTCTAACATGGCCTACCCTTAATTGTTTTTTCAGTGTCTTTTGATTTGCTGAGGGGTGAGGTGTTTAACAACTTCAGTCAAGTCCATGGTTCTCCAGATTGTTATTGTGAGGGGTTTTTAAACTTTACACTTAAATCTGACTCCCCAGGGCATAAACAGGYCACTGAGAAGAAATGCGTCATGTCTCCATTTTTGATGCACCTAAATGCAAAGCAATGCATACGGACTGCTGCTGATAGTGATTTTGCAGTATGCATAATTGGCCAGGTCAGTTATTCACTATTTTTTGAAGAATCAACTTGTGCCTGTTGGTCATTTCATCTGCCATGACAAGGTAGCTATCTCCAGGATGAAGGTGGACAGCCTAAATATGCAATACTCCACAAATACATGAAGGTTGCAAAGACTTGCTGAAGCCAGAAAAGAGGAAATAAGTACTTACCCAAGTCAGAATTTGGTTGGGATACCAACCTCAGGAGGCTCATGTATTTGTTTTGTGTTTCATTATATAATTTCATTTTTGAAGAAATAAAGAATAGCATCTATGATTCAGCAAACATTTAAGTACTTTTTTATGTGYAATAAGTGTTTAAGCTTACATCTGTTTCTATTTGGAAGGCATTTAAGTGCCACAGTTCAATTATTGCTCCCGCTGAAGTCAAAATTAACCACATGATAAGCTTTTGCTAGACTGTGGAATTTAAAGGATTTCACCATTCTGGCTTATTCTTACTCATATGTAAGTGTCTGCCAGCCCCACCTTCCATATTTTGATCCTTATATTTCATGTTATTAGAATATGAGTCTTCCTAAAAGTAAGGTCATATCAATTTTCTGTCCTCTGAACTAAAAACTGTATGATCTGATCATCCCTCTGATTACTAAACAACACAGAAGTGCAGTAGAATTGTCTGTCCCCTCCACCAAGCAGCAACGATATCATAGCAGGATCCCATGCACGAGCCCATCTCTTGATATCCCGTCCTCAGCTTATGTTGATGGATCTACAAACAAGAGGATCCTAAATCTCAGCCTGCATTCACTATTACAGAGCAGACAAATTGGAAATAGCCTTCTGGCAAAACCAGATTGCCAGTGAAAGAAATTGGGCTGAAAGTGACGATGGCCGGAAGAGTAAAATATGATACCGAGTTACTCTAGTTTTTGTTGTATGCGGGACTAATAAAGGCTGTTGACTACTGGGCTGGCCAATGAGCATGTCCATGGCACGTCCTCAGGTGGGTATGTAGCTGTATTTGGGCCCCATAGACTACACCCTTTGTCTTTTCTAAAGGTACTTGGAAAGACTCAGAAAGGCTGTCGAACCCCATGTAATTTCTAAAGTGTTCCCCTCGGGAACATCAGTTTTGTTGGTGGTTAACTGCTGATTGATACATACCAGCATTCACATCTAACTTAACACCCATCACAATGGCATGCACGAGTTTTTAAATTAGTTACAGCAGGGAAACAAGTTGTCTTTCAACATGTAAATATAGCCCTAGCATTAAATATGGCTTTTCATAACTCTGTTTTCTGAAGGCTAATTTTATGATATGTCGAGTGCCCTGAACTCGTGACACCAGGCTTTCCTCTTTAGATAAGCAGCATGCTTGTCTCAAGGACAATCCATTCATACACGCTGTAGCATGGAAATATGTGAGGAGGAAAAAGAAACAATGCCACTCTGCACTTCTTTAATCAGGTAGATGTGTTAGCAGAAAGCACATATCCTCTTGCAGTGTCTGGCTGTATTATGCTTTTTGGAAACAAGCCATTACTTTGGCCTTGACATGATGTTAATATGTGTTAGTAGGAGGCAGTAAAGGAACTTTAGGAATTACCACTCACCGCAATCAGCTAATGTGAAGCAGAGGCTCRTAAATGGTGGAGTTTAAGCTTCTTTTCTGAAACAGATCCTGTTCTCCCCTACAGAACAGCCTATGGCACTGAGGCCAACCACAGCTCCCTAAGCCATCTGTTTTGGATCACCTGGAAGTGACAGTAGCAGCCAGGTGGCCAGCCAGAGGACATGTGCTGTTGCTGGTCTGAGCGGTCAGGATGAGGACTATCTGGGTGCAATGCAGTGGCAGTGTAGAAACTGGAGGGACATAAAGGTTTCTTGCAAATTTCACATGTGTGTAATTTGGAAAGATAAAGACTAATTGCGTAAGCCACTTAATGCACGTGAAGTTTGCAGATCTGACTATTGCTTCCAAGGACCAGGAAATGGGTCATGCTAATTAGATCTCAGGGTTAGTGTTTTCATCCATTAAGGTTACAAAAAATGATTCTTAAAATCCTGTTTGCTGTACATAGTTAAAGATAAGTCATACTGACGTGGAAGGGACAGTGTGGAGGAGCAGTGATATTGTAACAGGTGGTTGTGAGAAACTTTAAGGTAACAGAGTCTGTTTTTTGTTGCAGCTCATTCTCTTGACTTGGCAGCTCGCACTGAGGAGGTGCAGTTACTCCTTGCTTTTTCTACTGCCTCTCCTGCATATGCATACTCAAAAGGTAACTCAGGATTGCAAACATAGCTATGATCAGGTTTTTTGCTCAGCATTTTTGTTTTCTTCTCAAAAAAATCTTCTTTTGGGTTTTTGGGAGACCATAGTCCAGAAAATGGCTGAGTATTGAGCAGTCTACAGAACAGCCTCAGCCAAAGGGAGCTGTTGCTTTCCTGTCTTCCTTGCTAGTGAAATGAAAGGGAATTTACTACAATGACATTAAACACTGGATCTCATGGGAATCTCAGGTTTCTCTCAAGGAGAAAGTTCAGCTGATGAAACAACACAGGAGTACTTTAGGGCCTCGCTAACGGTAAAGTCATTGTGAAGGACATCAGGCTGTTTGGCTAAGGTCTATACTCCGTAAACTTTTACTTTGTAAGTCAGTCACCTGTATTTTGCTGAAGTAAGCTTTATGTAGATTTTAGAATGGCCTGTTGTCAGCAGAAGGACAAATAAATAATTTTTGTTTCCCAATTCTTTGCTGACAAAAGGGACCAAGACTATTTTAAAAAATGCATGGAGAAGGAAAGTGTGAGAAGTGAAGTTAAGAGCCAGAAACAGTGATGGCCACTGATGATGCCAAACATGTATATGAAGTCACACGAGTGAGAGGTAAGCAAGCTTGTTACATCCCACTTAGTTTGTATGAAAAGGACAAAACTGCATCCTTGCTGTCATTGCTTTTTGAGCCCATTGTTCTCCTACTTTAGAGCATGTCTGCTCTGCTTTTTAAAAGATCTGCTAAAACAGGTGATTCTGAACATGTGCTAAATTAACCCCAAATCAAGCTTTTGTTTCTCCACCAAGATTGGATCAGATTCTGGGAACACAAACAAAAGTGATGTTAATATTCCTGCTGCCCCAAAGTCAAAAGAAGTCTGGAGATGAATGAGATTCTCCAGCCTGAAAGAGGCATCATCCAACAGGAAGTAAGCAGAGCTCATACACAAGCTACAGAGTTCACAATTTTTCTCCTCTGTTCTGTTACTGCTTTTCTACTTAATTTTTCTACAGTACATTTTGAAGGACGAATGAGTCTGTGTGTTTATGTTTAATCTTAACAACTGTATATCCAAATGTCTTTAAGATATTAACATTGAATCACCCCAAATGATGCACAGCAATAAAATATGACTGCTTAAAGTAGCCCAGCATTAACAAGGCAAATTTCACACGTGTGCAATTTGGARAGATAAAGACTAATTGCGTAAGCCACTTAATGCACGTGAAGTTTGCAGATCTGACTATTGCTTCCAAGGACCAGGAAATGGGTCATGCTAATTAGATCTCAGGGTTAGTGTTTTCATCCATTAAGGTTACAAAAATTGATTCTTAAAATCCTGTTTGCAGGACTCACTATCTTCCACTGAACTAATCTCACACTGTTTATGTGATTCTAATGGTAATTTTTGTTTGATGACTGCATCGTTTAACTTTATTTAACTTTAACCAGCATTCAACAAGTGCAACTTAGTGATAAATTTTGTATCTACCTGGGTCTGCTTCCAAATTTATGTCACACTGGGATTGGCTAAAATCTTGTACAGATACAGGAGAGCCACACGTGCACTGTTGGTGAGCTGCAGTGTAACAGTTCCTTCTATTGAACGCTTCAGTCTTCTCTCTGTGTGAGAAAAATTGCTAAATGGCAAATTTTTTTGAGAGTTTGAACAATATAATTTTAGCAATTCTTGAACTATGGAAGCATGAAAGACATGCACGTCTCATCTTAAGGTGAGAAGTTAAAATGTAGATTTGCATATAGGTAAAGAACTTCAGTAACTTTCAGCTCAATAATCCTAAAACATTATTAAATACAGCAAAGTTGAACACAAGTCCAAGCAATTAAACACACTCTCTTCATTTAATTTGGAACAAAAAGAAGGAACAGGAAGGATACTGAAAATTTGAAGGCTTTATTTGGAATATTATCTCTCATGCATAACTGTTGGGGTGACAAACTATTGATAATTTCTGTTACACTCATTATTTTCTTTTTCTTTCTCTTTCTAATTTTCAGAGGTGCTGAGTGCCCCTCACCCCACTTGAAATAGTATTTGTGGGCAAACTCATGTTGTATGTTGGAGACAGAGGTCTTGCATCTTACTCATCCTTTGCTGCACAGCAGAAATCTTGGGGCTGATCCAAAGATACCAGTGCCCAGTGAATCAAGCTCGGTCACTTTAAATGGATGTAGCTTTCAAGGAATTAGCTTTACAAGAGGAAACAAGAGCGGATCATTTTACATTTCTGGCTCTTTTTTTTTTTTTTAAATGTGGGAGGCTTCCTCCATTTCACACATTTGGCATATTGTCCAGTTAGTCCTCCTTCCTGAAAGGAGAACCTGCAAGTGTAGACCGCAAGTCAGGGCAAGGAACATTTCTTCCTCTGCTCCAAACTTCTGCCAGTCCCAACGAATGATTGATCAAAGCTTGGATTTGAATTCAGATCATCTCTGCAGTTATGAAATGCTTAAAGGCTTCCTTCCTCTTTACCGAAGAAGAAAAAGATGACAACTATTTTCTTTGGGAGTAATTCAGTTCCCCTTCCCAGTGATTAACTTGCATTTCGCAGCATTGCTCTGGCTGGAGTTGTCACCTACAAGATACATAGCGTTCAGCGTTCAGCTAGTATTCACCATTTTGCATGTGTTCAAGTGAACTCCGATTTTATGATCTCTTTCAGAGTCCGAGGTTTTCTTTTTCACTCCAGACAATTGCCACGTCCACCCCACCCAGATGCCTTATCACTATGAGACATGCTTCCAAGGAGTTCACTCAAACAGATACTTTGCAGAATAGTTATGAAGTAAGCATTTTAGTATCTTTCTCGTCAGACTAAGATATTATTATGACTAGTGCCTCGTCATAAGGTCTGCCTTATGCCTTGTATTTTTGTTTTACACTTGCAGCAGAAAAATAGAAGTATACTGAAAGACTTTTCAACCACTTCACTTTGGAAACATATCCCTCCAATTGTGAAACAGCACATACAAGCCCTAAGAAGCATTATAACTAATGTTGTMAGGCAGAAAGAACTAAAAAAGAATCTCAGTGTTCTGCCTGTCTGGAATTGCTCACAGGAATGCTGCATGTTATCTTCTAAGCTCACTAATGCAAGGAAAAAAAATCAATTCATTTTGAACGAAAAATAAGGTTTTTTGATCACAGTGAAAAGCAGTGAAGGTAAGATGAAGCAGCAAGACCAGCAAGAGGATTAACTCTTGCCTGCAGCAAAAATACAGTTTGCCTGGAGACATGATGATATCCCTGAATACGGGAACAAGGTTGGTGCAGTGTCATCCCATCATGAGCTGGGAATAAGGACAGTCTTTCCTATGCTCATCCTCATGCAAAGCACAAACATAACATAGAAATTACAGACCCTTTAGGTGAAGATTTTGCAACTGAAATGCTTATTTCCATGCAGTGTGCCAGTGAAGTGGGATTTGGAGTGACAGACACTGTCAAACCTGGTATCCTAATGCCTCAGTGGCATCTTCCTGGAGGAGGGCCAGATTAGGGAACTTCTAAATGAACTGGACATACATAAGTCCATGAGGCTTGTTGGGGCGCACCCGTGTGCAGAGGGAGCTGGCTGACGGCATTGCAAGGCCATTCTCGATTATCTGTTTTTTCACGGTGATAGGGAGAGGCTTCTGAAGACTGAAAGCAAGCAAATGTCACTCCTATCTTCAGGAAGAGCAAGAAGAGTGAGCCAGCGAACTCTAGGCTGGTCAGCCTCACCTTGATCCCTGAGAAAGCAATGGAGCAACTTACGCTGGAAACTATTTCCAGACACATGAAGGATGGGAAGGTGATCATGAGTAGATGGCATAGATTTATGAAGGGGAAATGATGCTTAACCAACCTGATATCCTTCCACAATGAGGTAACTAACTCAGTGAGCGAGGAGAGAGGTGTGGATGTTGTTTACCTAAACATTAGCAAGGCGTTTGACACAGTTTCCCATAAAATCCTCACAGATAAGCTGACAAAGTACAGGTTAGGTAAGCAGACAGTGAGGTGGACTGAAAACTGGCTTGGGGCTCACTGTGTGATCAGCGGCCCGAAGTCCAGCTGGAGGCCAGTCAGTAGTGGCGTACCCCAGGGGTGGATTCTTGTGCCAATACTATTTAACCTTTTCACTAATGACCTGGATGATGGGTTAGAATGCACCCTCAAGAAGTTTGTAGATGATACAAAGCTGGGAGGAGTGGCTGGTGTACCATATGGGTGTGCCGCTGTTCAGAGGGACCTCAACAGGCTGAAGAAACTGGCAGACAGGAATCTCATGAAGTTCTGCAAAGGTAAATGCACAGTCCTGCCCCCAGGGAGAAACAACCCAGGCACCCATGCACACTGGGGGCTGAGTGGCTGGAAAGCAACTTTGCTGAGAAGGACCTTGGGGTCCTTCCTGGTGGACACCAAGCTGACCATRAGCCAACAATGCACGGCAAAAAAGGCCAACAGTATGCTGGGATGTGTTAGGAAGAGCATTGCCAGCAGGCTGAGGGAGGTGATCCTTATCTCTGCTCAGCCCTGGTGAGACAGGTGAGCAGAAAAGGTTTTAAATTTCTGCACTCCATAGATGCTGCCACTTAATTAATGTCCTCTCAGTTTGAAGTCATAGCATAAAATGCATAAAAGATTGCCTGGGTAGAGAGACCTGTGTTACTGAATTAGTGTCTTGATATACACAGGAGCTTTGGTGAAAAAATGCCGTGTGTCTGGTACTTAAACTTGTATTAAGAAAAAACAAAAGATAAAAAGAGTTAAAGAAAAGGTTATTTTCACTAAGACTTTATGAGCTAGATATGGATACACTTTACTCAGCTCACTACTGGGAATGAGTTATTAATGTCCTAGAGGGAGGTTAAACGCCTGCTGCGTAGCTCACCATTTAGAATCCGTACAGGTCTTTTCAGCCACGGGTACTACGACCATGATCCAGGACCATAAGGATGAACTGTTAAAAGAAGGAAGGATTGACGAGATTCTCAGACAGAAACAGGTAACCTGGAGAGCCTTCAATAGAACAAAGAAAAGAACAGCATGCTGGAGAGAGGGCTTTTATGACAGGCATCTCCTGGGGAACACAACAAAAACCTGTAAACTTTACCATACTATCTTATAGAATCACTACCAAGGAATAAAACCATCCCCTGCCCCGAGTGAAAGCGAATTTAAAGCAGTCTGTTTATTCAGTCTGCAGCTTTTTTCCATTGTTCATTAAAATATGTTATTGTAGCACAAGTGGAATTCAGGAGGTGATCTCTCTGGCTGATGGTTTGATTGGTGAGAATATTAGACTTCAACTTTATCTCAGCAAATAATGGGCTCTCTCTGGAATAGCTGAAACTTTGACAGGAAGGAAGAGACATTAGCGGGAATTTCCCCTAGATAACAGTCCTTGGTTTATAGAAATCCTGTTCCATTCTCTCTAAATGTTATAGAGACATAAATATACAGAGCAACAGCATTTACTGTGCTGAATTTGGAAACACAGTGCTCCCTGCAAGAATCTTCAATATATTTGTTTTACATACCTCTTTATACTCAAAATGACAATCATAGATTTGGAGAAATTTAGTGACAAAAATACAGAACTTCTATTTTAACGGACTCCGCGCATTTTCTAATTCTTTGTCTACTCCAGTTCTATAAAGTGAAGCATATAGTCTACTTCTTTTTCAGAAAACTTTTCTAAGAGAGCAGAACAACTATAAATCCAGACCCCACTGCTTTTTGTTATTTTTTGTAAAAGGCTAGATTACTGTCTGGCTAAGATTCCTATCTATAGTCAACTGTGCTTTTTTCTCTTTGATCAGGACTAGCTTACAACATACCAGGTGGAGGAAATTATCAATAGGTAGTTTATAATCACATGTAGAATGTGAGAGAAATATATACATGGAAATTTTGTTTTAYGTAAATGTTTTCTGAAATTTCTGTATCATAAAGCACATTGTTATTTCTGTATCAGTCCTGTTTTTGTTCTATGTTACATCTCTTTCTATGTATTTTTGTCAAAGTAGAGGTTGCATATGACACTGCAGCTTGAAACCTGAGGAAAAAAAAATTGCAGAAAATAAAAATAATTTGCCCTGTTATTTCCTTTATTGGTGAATACTACAAAAGTAAAATGCTCTGCACAAGGTCAGTATTAGCTATGTTTCACTACTTTTTATTACAGTTCTCTCCTTGTAATTACATTAAAAAAAATATAAAATAAGGAAGTTAATCAGTTCTCCACTGGCAAATGAAAATTTGCTGACAGATCCAAAGTACATTTGCTTTTATTATAAGACTTTATACTATGAAGCAATTCTGACTTAAAAGGATGCTTGTCATCCTTAGATGTTTTCCTTACTTGTTATAAATTGCTACTTAAATAGGGATGGTATGCTGATATTACTATTTATCTTACTATACACTTCATTTAAGATAATGCGTATGAGGGCCTGTCAGGCAGTCCTTATTCAGGGAAAACTCCTATTCTGTTTGGCAGGGATAGGACTACAAGACAATGAGAGACTCATTGTGTAAAGCAGACTGAAGTTTCACATTTGAGATGCAATCCAGCAATGGGCCTCAGTAAAATGTTCTGATGACTTTATACTCATTGTACAGTATTTCCTTTTTATTTCTACAAGTTTCTAAAATTCAGAAGTTTATTTCTAAAATTTTTTAATGTTGCAAAAGGAGGGATACTATTAAAACCCGTGACTTCTAAAAACCTGGAAAAATACTTTTAAGAATATCTGTCGCCGTAGTGGTGAGCGAATGAGCTCAGTAGTCCAGCTTTCCATGCTACCTGTGCACATCTCTCATTGTTGGTCCATTGGGGCAGGAAGGAAGTGCCTGGGTTCAGTTCTTGGTGTTCTGTAAAGCTTCTATGAGAGCTTTGTTGTATTCTGTGACCAGCTTTCTCACGTTCTTCATTATTGGCTGGTAGTCACTCTCTTGACTTTTTGTTGCTATGACTGATTAAAAGAATTAAGGAAACAAACTGCCAGTATAAATATTAGCATAATTAGAGATCATAAGGGAACCACAGTACAGTAAGTTTCCTTCTGTGAAAACTGTCAAGGGTTGCAAATAATGAAAAAAACTCAAATTGGTTCCAAAAGATTTACACCAATTTACTAGCTGCCATCTCATGCCAAGCATGGTAAAAAAAAGAGATTACATGCCTGAGTCAGTTTTGTTTTCAAGTATATGGCAATAGGTCCCTCGTGGAAGACTCTGCCCATTGTTACATTGCAAACAAAACCATTTCAAGGCACTCAGCTATTTACAGGCATACAGTCTGGCATTTTAGAACTCTGGTTGCAAAGTCCCAGTCCAAGAAAGCAGGACCTTTCTTTCCACTAGCCCAAGCAGACATAAAACTCTGTATAAGGGTCTGCACTCGTATAGGTAATTCCTTGTAGCAAGTTAGGAGGCACTTTTAATATCCTGATCAACTTTTCCTATTGGTTTGTTTTAGAGTTTTTTCTGTTAGAAAAAATAGGATCTAAGATTCTTGCCTTAATAAAATATTCCTGTAGAGCCTTCTTCATAAAGGAAGTGGCTCCAATTACATTATGTTGCCCAAGACTTTTTTCAGATTTTTTCTAAGAATTAGAGCACTTACCAGATACGAGAAATGGGATTTTTGGTATATGAAAAAGATAATGCTATACACTGATCCTATATTATTATTTTTTTTCCCTGATGGTTAGGTTATTACAGAATTGCCTGAAATATATTCTTGTGCCACTTTCTGAGACATGTAGCAATGTCCATTGTCCAACACATAAGACTGGATGATACGGTCTAGTTTTGCTGTTACTTTTACCAATTACATTCATACTATAATCATATAACAGTGATTCTATGCATCTTTGAGATTTCAGATTTTTTTTTTCCTAAATAGTTTTAAAGAAGTGAATTTATTGCAGTGAATTCAAACTCCCTAGAATGTAAAATAAAAGTGCAACTATGCCCTACTCAGATCTCTACAATAACTATGGAGAATAGTACAAGATAAGAAGAACCATCAATTCTAACTAAAAAAACTTCTGTGCTTTTGCTAATTTCAAAAACTACCTTATGAAAGTCACTTGCAGCAAGTAAGATTTTGCTGATGTTTTGGAAGGTCTTATATGATTAGTGGAATGTAACTCTTTAATTAGCATCACATAACGAAAGAGCTACAATGCACTTCCCCCATCCCACCCCATTTTGCAGTTAAAGCATCTCCTTGTCATATCTTCCCACATTTATCTGATTTTTTTCCCTCTAATATGCAACTCCTCTTTTATTTGATAAGAAATACATTAAATGCATACAATTTGTTGTTTACTTTTTCATCATTGATATTTATGGTGTTTTAAAACTGCAAAATACCAAGCAAAGTCACCATGCTATACAGATTTTCAAACAATGCTACAGTTGCTGGATAATTTCAGATAAGACTGGACAGATGTGAAGATGATCTTCATATGAAACCTAATGGCAAAACTGACCCAACAGGTAAAAGCTCAGACTGCAAGACAAATCTTACGCTTTAGGACCCCGTAAAATTGTTTCAGATAACACATGCAGGTTATGCTATATATAATATCTATCAGCTAACCAGACATTTGCAAAGAATCACCTTTCCCCTCCTCCCCTGTCTCCTGCTCCCCATTCCGTCCTGTCTTATTCTGCTGGAGGAAACAGACTTCTTCCTCAATTAATACAGTGCGTGAATTTTACTGTATTTCTTAAAGAAAAGGATACATTCCTTCATCATAAAGTTATTTTGCTCATGGTGCTGCCACTTCCTCTCCAGATTTGTAAGCTGAAAACACAAAAAGAGCCAAAAATGAAAACGATAATTATTACACATGTACTTTACACAAAGAATCTCCCCAAAATGTTGTATCAATACCTTGTACTCTATCACCTGATAAGATCAAAGTTATTTCACAAAAAACCCACAGAAATGAGAAACATTGACATTTCTGTCAATCATCAATGACAAAATGATTTTTAAAGCTGCCAATGATTAACCTGTATATAATTTAGCACTTCATACATCTATTTGTACAAAAGCACTGCATGCAACCGCAGTGGTAGATGGAAAAAATCAGATGAGAATTCAAGACTTGTCATATAGGGAAATGTGTAAGCACGTCAGAAGTAAAAAGGTGAAGACTGCAGGGAGATACTAATTCTCATTATAGTTCATATCATTTAAATGATCTCTTCTTAAAATCAGTAAGATCTAAAATATCCAAAGATACAATATTTCCTGATACTGTCTTGGACTTTGAGCTATACAGAAGAAACTTCCTTACTTCCATAGTTAAGTTTCCTGTCTGATGCCAGAAGCTGTGATAAGAACAGAGCTGCAGCGAGAAGATTGTAGGAGTGTGGGTTAAGTGCTGGCACTTCTTCAATACTTTCAGCATCAACAGGAAACTAATGTGGACATTATATTGATGGCTGCTTCCTTACAATACAATTTTATAATATTTGTTTTTCTGATGCTACTGTTCAAGGTTCTGCATTTCAAGATATGCAGACGTTATTTTTAAATGCAAAACCCAAAAATCATTCTGAGACTAAACTTTCAGAGGAAACTAAGGTAATAAATTAAGAAAATATTGCAACATTTTACTTCAAAGCTTATTCTTAAGCTAGAAGATATGAAAATAGTTGATATATTACTCAAAATAAATCTCACAGTGAAGAATCACTTACCTACTGTACCGGTTCACAGCAAACATGGCAGTCATTTATTTCCAAGATACGGTATTTCTGACCAACTATAATTTTTATTGCCCCCTTTGTAGATGTTGTTACATGCAATACAGCCGGTAAAGGAGCCTAGGTTTAAAATACTGTCTGATATATACCCAAGGAAATATTCAGTGCATTTTTATAGTAACTCCTTGAATGCCACAACTCATACAGTCGACTGCTTGCAAAATTGCGCAAACCCTCAAGATATGTAAATGCTATTTGTACTTCAAAATCCTTGATGTGTGTCAACTAATTTAAGATATACCTTTATTCACCCTCATGACATTTACACTCATGACATAAAAAGCAAAGAAACAAATCCTTTTTGCACACATTGAAATAGAACTGTCACAGCTTAATGAACTGAAGAAATGCTGTACAACTACTATTTTATATAAACTTTTTAGCATCATTATGCAAGTATCTTAACGCTGGCTGGGTATCCATTTCTGATTTACATAATCTCGAAGAATAAGAATCTGATCTTGGCATAGGAAATATACAACATCTGAAGTCTTGCAGACTTTGGTATGCAGCTTTGGGGATTTATATCATCACCCTAGAGTTAGCCTACAATGGTCATATGCTACGAGTGTATACATATATCTCCTCATTTAGAGCTATGCCCTCTCATCCGCTCCATAAAGTTCAGTTCAGAAGAAAGTTAACTTAAACAGGTTTAAGTTTAAAAGGTACAAATATCACCTTCAGCTTTTAACTGAATTAGAAAAAAGTAACAGTTCTAAAGGACAAAGATCTCAACTACCTGAAACAATAAAAATCAGTGAAATGCAGAGAAAACAATCAATTTCCATTTTTCAGCTTATTTTGAGGTTATCCATTTTCCTTCTGTGCATTCAAACCTATATGCCAGTAAAGTTCTGTTGCCAAAATGACAGCAATTTATGGGTGTTTATAATTGAAGAATCAAAGCTGCTCAAGAGTTTATAAACATCTTCTTTCCTCATTCACTTTTGAAATGTAAATGTAAATATACTCATATACCAAAGTTCCTTGGGTTTAAAGAAGTCTGAACAAACCCTAAAACTTCAGTAGTCTGCAAGGAGCAGAAGAATTGGAAAAAGGGAAATAGAATTAATAGTACAGGTTGCAAGAAAAAACTTAGCACCGTAACTTTAAAAGCAAAAGGGATCTTATCTAATCAGTAGTGACTTTTTTTTCCTATAGTTTCTTTCTAAGTTGGTCCTCAAAACTCCTCAAGCAAAGGAAAGGCAAAAGGGCGAGAGTTCTGAGCAAGATTAGTACAAACACTTAAACAAAGGATTCACACAATTTTTAAGCTCAGAAAGACCTCTGCCTAGTAACTTTGAAATCCAAAGCTTACAAGAAATTTATTGGCACGATATTAACTTTTGTTTGAAAACAGAAAATATGGCTATGCATTTATAACACATAACTTTGAAAACTCCCTGAGAAGGAATAAACTGATTCCGTCCATACAAAGCTTCATGTGTATGAGAAAACCGAAACTGCAATAGAAACAACTGAAGAGATAATATGTAGCTTGAGCTGTACCTGAGAATGTGTCTCATTCTCTTGCAGCTCTCTTTTTAGTGTGTCATACTCTGTATTCAAGTGTTCCATTATTTTCTTGAAAGCATGGCTACGTTTTGTTAATTTTTCTTTGTCATCCTGRAGTCTCTATTTGGTAAAAAAACAACACAAACCAATTAATGGATGAGTTCATGTGCTGTGGGCTACAGACAAATTATTTTAATTCAGCTTTCAAGATACTACTTTTTCTTCCTTTCAGAACAAGATCATATGCATAAAGAACTCATAAAGCTTTTCTCTAGCAATGCATGCTCTATCCTAAAGATAATATTCAATGGTGATGACCAATAGGCTTAGACCATACTATATCACCACAAGTGGGAACGCTGATGTTAAGAATTTGTAGGAAATTTATCACATGTGAAATGGGAAGTGCTCTAGATGGAGTTTGTCTTAGAGCAAACACAGGCAGGATAGATTTTTCTTTTTTGATGGGGTCCTTTTTTGTTGAATTGCTAAATTCAAACTTATGGGTAGTCATAAGTTACAGCAGTGAAGTTCAGATTAATCACTAAAATGGGAAATTTTGTGGAAGGAAGTTATCAAAAGGTATCCAGCTGACAGCCTGCTACATGTACCCAGTTAATAAGTCACATATATAAGCAGAGAAGCATTTGGATTCCTTTGCACTGGTGTGCAAGCCCAGTTTTCAGCTTTCAGTCAGGATTCCCAGTCACAGACCTGGATTCCCATCCACTAGGTGCTCAAAACAACACAAATTCTGTATAATCCAAGGTTTCATTCCTTTCATTACCTTCTTCTTCTCTTCTCCTGATGCTTTCAGAGCTGGCAAATTATTATAGACCTCCAACTCCGTTTTTGCTTGTTCAATTTTGTCTTTAAGAGAAGCCAGTTCATCAACCATCTTGCCCTCCAAGAGTTCCATCTTCTGTAGGTCCATCTGCAGTTTTTGACTCTCTAGATCACCAGATACACAATTTCTAATTAACAATACTTTTTATTTCATAATACGTTACCCAGTATATAAAGGTTTATGCTATACTTAAGCAACACAAACAGCTCCTGCATATCTTTCTGATTTTGATATCCATGAGAATGTTAATATGAATGAAAGAAAAAAAAGTGATCTCCACAATCATCCCATAAGTCAGACTCCTATAWTACAATTACTGTTTTATACTCCATAAGTGAAGAGTAATGAAAACGCAGTAATTTTCTATATCACAGTGTGGTATTTCTATTGTTTCTGTTAAGTTGTTTATAGCATCAGTCAATTTCAAGTCTTAAAGCAGTGGTGATGCTTACCAAAAGTCGACTGCAATAATGCAGACAATTAAAAAAAAATATTTTTGTTAGTTTTTAGCAACATATTGTTTTTATTTATTTTGCTTGTATATGACAAGACTTAGTTTTATGAAAGTAAATAGCCAAATTTGCTTTAAACATTCACTCTGTACAGGAAAACACTTCCATATCTCCACAGAATAAGAACTGCCATAGCTTACAAAATGAGCATGTGCTACAATACACAGCATTTACTTCTGACAATCCATTAAAAAGAAACAACAGAGATACAGGTAATTAAAGGAGTTAGCAGTATGGATGGATTCTTATATGAAGACAGATGTAAAGACCAAAACTGTTCAGACATGAGATGCTTGAGAGAGGACACAATAAAGACAGACAAAATAAAAAATACACTTTGATCCAGTTTTGGGGATAAGTCATCCACCCTGAGCGTGGAAGGACTAGATGTGGCTAGACTTTTGGATGGTTTTCTGACATGCAACCTTGTCATTGTATTTTCTTCATGTTCTTGAACATTTAAACACAAGGCTACATAATCTTATGTTTCAGAGCTGTGCCTAACTCAGAAGAATGATACAAATAATGCAGAGTTTTTTTCTACATTYTAAAATATCAGGCAAAGTGGGCTATTGGGAGGGATGAAACAGCACAAAGAAACTTCTCTCAGCATAGACTGTATATTTTGCTCACACACTCGATTTGTGCTGATCACTTGGAAAAAGGGTAGGAAATTTTTCCCCCAACTTAACCAAGGCCATATAGATCTTTATGGCAGAAGGGAGTGGATGTGCATATGTGGCAGAGGGAGAGTTCACCTTTCCAAAAAGTGTGGGTAGGGTTTCCTTAGTGGAATTATTTGGGAAAATCTCACCTGATCAAAACCCTGTCATAGCAAGATTTTGGTACTCATCTCTCCTCTTGTGTACTTATGCCATATGCTCATTTTTTAGAGTGAAATACTGGCTTTAATCAACTTTTCTGGCTTATTACAGAGTGCTTTGGTGATTTCTTTAGGAACCTCAAAATAAAAAAAAGACAAGCCAAGATTTCTGTGTACAATATGTAATTATCCTGAGGAACATACTTCCATAAGGTAAGATTGAAAGGGTCCTGTATGTGCAAAGAGCATTTATATAAATACGAAAAATTTCCATACCGGCAAAAAGAAGGGTTTAAAAATAAAAGGTTTGGAACTGCATTGCATGTCTGTGATTCAATGTTTATGCTGCCTTCCACCCTAAAGGGCTTAAGAAAACACTTTCCTTGTGTGTAAAGTATTTCATAACTGCCCATAGTTTCACTTTGAAGTTCCTGGTATTGGTCAATGTCAGATCCTAATACACAACTGAACAGACCACAGCTCTACTTCTTTTGTTCCTACGGCACTGTGGTTTAAAGACAGACAAATACTTAAGGACTTCAATAAATTAGGGCTTTAACATTAAAAACAGTAAAAAATAGAATTATGAAATAAAAATAATTCAAATTGGAGAGAAATAGCAGAAAACAACTTCAGATTTTCTTAAGGATTTATTTAGGCCTAATCACAGCATTTTTGCTTTTTATATAGTTGTTCTAGTATTTATATTTTGTTATTTTAAAATAATGCACAGTTGACTAATTGGGATTTATTTTACATGTAAAGAGTAATAACAACATATATGCCAAAATGCCAGAAAGGATTCTTAGACTGTTCTATCTATATACTGATAAAAACTATGGTGAGACAGCAACGGACTATTCCTATCCATTCACACTTTCTGGAGAAAAGCGAAGAAACTGGAAGGGGTGAATTTTATCCTTATCCAGTAACAGCCTCAGTGAAAAAACCTCAAAACTAAAAAACCTCAAAACTTCTCTAGGGGAAGAGACAGGAAGAGGATGCAGCCCAGTTCCTTCTGATACGCCATGAAGTTGCAGCGTCTAGCAGGCAGTGTGTACACAGTAGCAAACTCTCAGACCAAACTACAGTGACCCAGGGAAATGTTTTTGGGAAACTATGCCATCAGCACTTTTGTTTACTCCTCATGGTTTCCTTTTTTTTTTTTTTTTTTCTTTTTTTCTTTTTTTTTTTTCTTTTTTTTTTTTTTTTTTTTTTTTTTTTTTTTTTTTTTTTTTTTTTTTAGGGTTCTGCTGGTGGACTTTTTATATCTTTGTTATGGCAAGAAAATATGGAAATCCAGATTTTAATCACAACAAAAGAATCCTGAAGATGACTGTGCTATAATTCATGGGTTAGGAAGAACTTTAACTGTGCAAACTGAACATTCACTGTATTTTTGAAAGAATCTTAAGTTATTTATTACAGTATCTGTGACTCCTTGCTTTCAGAAGTTTACTTATGAATCATTTAAATGATCTGCTGAAAATTATGTACTGTAACTTCCTGCTCTCCCCATGTGAAGAAAGAAGTATGTCTTTCAATGTCTCTATAGCACTATGTGCTTCCGGAACATCCTTATATTGTAAAGTAATAAGAATTTATGCTTACACGAAAGAACAAAAAGTCGTATTTGAACTTGTAATGTATGGCCCAGCTTTTTAAACTATGCTAGAATTGCAAAATGAGTATTTGCAGACAAGCAAACACTAAATGTTCAAACACACAACAGAACAATCAATTTCTGTAACATTTTGTGCATAACAACTTCTTATTTGC
The DNA here is from genome assembly GCA_035582835.1 of Phoebastria nigripes. Lineage (NCBI taxonomy): Eukaryota > Metazoa > Chordata > Aves > Procellariiformes > Diomedeidae > Phoebastria > Phoebastria nigripes. The sequence goes on along the minus strand of JAYKAV010002142.1, from coordinate 199,058 downwards.
ACATAACTACTTTGAAGTTACAACACAGGCTCCTATTTTGAAAATTATTACCAAGTACAGCACGTAATAGCCTTCTAACAAAATGATTTATGGTTCTTAATTCCTGCCCCTTCCTTTCAGCCAAACAAACAAGGAAACGCTTGCTGAACCAATAATGATATTGGCAAAGGCTTAGACTTATGAGAACAATTCCACTATAAACAGTGCAAATAAAGAACTAAATAGATACTTGTTACGGAAATGAAAGAAAAATACTGTCTGCTTTTTGAAATTACAGGCAAGATACTGCAGATTCTTACACTTAATTTTAAGAATTTGAATATTTCCAAAATGAAGTCAAAATGAATATTCACTTTGCAGAATCAAAGCCTGAGAATTTGAGAGCTATTCACTGTTGTTGCCCGTTATTCTCCCATGCTACATACCCCTTTAGAAAAGCACAAACCATAAGCAAGTGATACTAAGAACTACATTTACAAATAATGCATGGTTAGATAACTGTGGAAGTCTCTACTTCAGTTTATTAAACATTATTTTAAGATTGCAAAAAACTTTTATTTCAAGGTGAATATTAGCGAAGTCAAACTTCTAGCTCAAAGAACTTTGTACCCCTGTATTAAAATACATCTGTTTAAAGTATATCTGTGCAAGTAAGCTGATCATTTACTGATAAAAGTAAGTGAAACATCCCTGAGGAATATAAATAACTTGTTACCCACAAAAGTTTCAATTTGTCAACTTGCCACTGTATTTTAACATTTGGAGATCACAGATCTTGTACTTGTTATTAGTGAAACAAGTCAGGWAATTTTAATTTTTTTAAGGAACGAATTTGAAAATTCATTGCTGATCTCACCTGTAATCAGATTCTTAGCAGTGCTCTGTGACTTCTGCATTTCATTTGATTTGAAAGTGAGGTCTTCCTGCATAATCTTCAGCTCTTGATTGGTAACAGATGAAATTTGTTTCATACGATTCACATTCTGTGTGTTACCAATAACAATAATGAGACCACGCTGTATCTTTGAAACAACAAATGGTAACTGGACAAGTAAAAAACTCTCTTGTCCAAGTACATCGTCTGTTATTTGGCTTTTCTACTACAAAGACTGAAAATACTGGAAATACTCTGAAGTGATTTGAATGTGAATGATTTTCATTCTGCCAACTTTTGATAAAAGATGTCCTGATAGGCCAGTGAAGATGAAACAAAAATGCAGCAAGTATAGAGTGTGTTGCCATGTCGATCTCTTCTAAAGTAAGTGTCATTGCCTAAAATACACCTTACGGAATACCATACTGAAAGGGTTAGAAGACAATTAAAGTGATGATATAATCAAAGCATTACTCAGCTGAAAGATTTCTGTAAGAAAAATTCCATGGGAACCAAAAATGTTAAAAGAAAAAATGTTTTGAAAGTGCAAAAAAATGGCAGACTGCAAATGGGAGCAATTTCTAGTGTTTACATTAAATATTACACAGCAGAGTATTCCAGACATAATTTTAGTAGATCAGAGAGACTATTGGAATATTGTCAGTTACTTAACAGTAGTGACAGAATACCCATAAACTGAGATTTGCAGACTTTAGGTAAACAGAATATTGCAGTAGTTTTATTTGCAGTATTCTGAAATGTTTATCATGCATGGAATAATGTTCATTATAGCAATGATGATGAGTTACAGCAATTATGTAAACATTTCTTTTGTTCTGGTCACAGTATTATCTAATATTCAAAACTCTTTCCCCAGAAATAAAGAGAAATTAAACAAATCTTTCTTTTTTTTCTTTTTTTTTTTTTTTAACTACAGCTGTACATGGTTTAATGTTTAATCCTCTTGAGAGATTATTATGCAGATACTGACTGGATAATATATAAAAAACACCATCCTTCTTTACCCATTCATTCTCCTGTTCTGTGCTTCTAAACTCCTAGCTTGCCACAGGAGGAGGGAAATGCACTTACCCTGCTTGAGTGCTCCAGGAGTGCAACAATGTTGGCTTCTATTTGGGCCTTTCGTTCCAATTCCTGATTCTTCACCTCTTCAAAAGTCTCAAGAAAATCTAGAGATCAATAAACATGAAAAAGGCAGCTGCTATTTGCATGGGACAGCACAAGCCCTTGTCGTTTCCAGTCAAAACTTTGTATTAAATTGATAAGCTGTACAATTTCAGACAGGTTACTTTAAGATTAATAGTTTATTTAAGAGACAGGTGGTAGAGTCCTTGAAACTTGTCAACTTATGGGTTGGAATGAAAAAGAAGACAGTTCTTCCAGAGACACATATTTGACTGATTAATGACATGAGGTCACCACCTTCTTGGATAATGTTTAGGTGAGGGTTGCCACCCAATGGGAAAGGAGTTTCATCACCATCATTTCTGATACCTTTCTGAATGCTTGTCCCAGCAGCTGTTGGTCTTCATTTTTCTGAAAGCTATCAAAATGGGCTACTAACTAAAAGAAACAGGTGACTTCACCATCTCTAATGGCCTGGACTAAATGCCAAACACTGCTAAGGACCTGAGACCAATATTCACCTGGTATCATCTCTTTCTTTCTGTATGATGTCCCTTCGCTACATCTCTAATTTATGTTCATTCTAGTAAGTGTCCAACTGAATCTGACAAGACAGTTGCAATGGTGGTATGCACTCTGTATTTATGTCCTAGGCATACCACATTGTATTCCTGGTGACAGACATATTAAAAAAAAGGTGCTGGACACATCACATCCATCAAGATGCCACCTAGGGCTATAAGTTACAATCATCCCTCTCTTGGTGGGTCTCCTCCTGAAACATGGCTTATATACACAGGAGCACTCAGGAAATGTAAGAGTTTCCAAACTTTGTAGCTGGATGAAAAAGGGGAGAAGTGCTTGTTTGAGCAAGAAGGATTAGTTAATAGTAGATTCAATATCGATTGTTTGGGAAGAGAGAAAGAAGATAGGAGGAACTACTTAATAGAAATACTGACAAATCCTGAAAGGATGAGGAATGACTAGAGAATTGTGGATCCCAGAGCATCCAGGATTTTTTAAAAATACCTAATTTTWAAATTCTTTACTGATAAAATATTGATGGATTAGAAAACTACTGTAATATCTGACATCATCTACAATGCTGTCCATGAAAGAGTTAACAGAGACGCATCACAGAGTACAGCTTCTAAAACTTTTAGAGGGGAAAATGTACATTATTTGAGCCAGGGGACAATACTAAGATACTACAAAGACTGTCTCTGAGGCACAGATTTCAGGATGAAAGATGGAATTCTTAGAGGTCAATGAATGGCATTAGACAACACATTTGTAATGTGCACAGCTGATTGCTAAAAATAATGACCTGTTCTGATGCAGATTCAGTTGGCTCAAAAAGCTGAAATAAAGTTTCGGTCCACCTGACACTGACTAGTAACAGTAGAGAACAGTACTTGGCAAGAATGTAAGAAGGTTTAACTTTTGCCAGCACTGCCGTGAACTAGTAACCAGAAACATAGTTAAAACCAAAGCTTAAACAGCCTGCAATTGAAAAAAGCTAGTCAAGTCCCAAGTGCTGAATAAGACCATTGCCAGGTCTGTTTTTCTCCAGTACCCAGGCTGCAAATGAGGCTACCCTTAGAAAGGGAAGTTTTATTTTCTCTTTGTGATGTTCTTTTCCTTCAAATGAACTTGTTTTATCTTAAAGATAGCACAATTTTACTTTAATAAGAGGAGAAACAACGACAGCTCCAAAAAGAGCTCCTTCCTCAAAGGGAACTTACTGGATATTTCAGACCATCTGTTGCTGTGAAATAGAGACAGGAATTTTCTACACTAAGAAAATATCTGAGCACAACAGAAGTAAGGGAAAGGCAGTAAGGAAAGTAATAGTATTGAAATTCTCTCTTAATGTTTTGTGTTTAAAACATTGGACCTGTTCTTTCCTTTTTTGTTTAAAAAATTAAGTGGGTAATTTTTACAAAGAGAATCACTCAGATAACCTAACACAAAACTTTCAATCACATTTAACTGTTTAGTGCTCTAGTAGTGAGCAAAGGCTTCATTAACATCTGTCTCTTGTGGGAGTCTGAACCACTTCTTTTCAACACAACAGATGATGCCATGATGCAGCTTAGCAAGAGGTCTCAAGTAAGTTGATTGCAATGTCTTGATAAACCTCTTTATTTGCTTCTAAGGAAGCTGTAGGCAATGAAGACATTGAATCTTCCAAAGCATATATGTAGGGAAGGCACAGGAGTGAAATAAAAGCACCTTCATGAAAGAAAAGCATTCTCACACATTCAAAAATATGAAATGAGAGAACAAAACTGAAGCCACAAATACACAACCACAAATATATAATTTTATAAAACTGAGCCCGGAACAGTGGAATTAGGACCTAAGAATCATACCTATATGATTTGACTAGTGTTCTTCTCCTTTGCCATTCTGGACCTTTTTAGGTGTTTTTTTTTTTCAAACCTTCTTTGAATTTATTTAGAAACATTAAGTAAGGTCCGTATTTACATCTCACCTCACTGTCTTTCTGCAAGCAACTCTCCTTTTCATCATACCTGTCTGATTGACCTTGTTTCATTTGAGTGCTATGTGTTTCACAGATTCAAAAAATTGAAGAGACTGCAAGAGGTCATTAATTACTTCACTTGCTCCAGGACAAAAACAAACGCATGCCACTAATTCAGATGTTGGTCTATACTCTTCTTACAGACAGCTCATGATAGATACTCTACAATCCTCCTGAACAATCTATTCCAATGCTTGGTGAGTTTTAATGTTAGAAAGTTTTTTTTAATATCCAACCTGAAATCTTTCTGCAATTATTTGTGTATTASTCCTTTTCTATCCTCCATGTATATGCAGAGGTAGGTTATTCACTTACTATTTGAAACAGCTTTTTCACACATTTGATGACTGTCATAAATTCTCTAAACCAAAAGACTCGTTCTTTAATATTTCCTTGCAGGTCATGCTTTCCGCGTCCTTCATCAGTCTCTCTTCAGGACTGCCAACCTCTTTCTTTACATGCAGAACTAGAGACAATACTCCAACTGAAGTCTTCCTCAGTGCACAGAGAACAAGATTACTTCATGTGTCTGACAAATTACACTCCTGTGTATACCTACTGCTGTGGTATTTTCTCTTCCATGGTAGTGTGATACTGTCTTTTACTGAAACTCTGAGCTATACCACAGAGCTGTGCCTAATGAACTGCTCCCTATTCTGTATTTTTGCTGTTGATTACTCTGCCCAAGTGTATAAACTTACACTTAATCATTTTTGAACATTTTGTACTTCATTTCTAATCTACCACAAGTATTTTAAAGACTAACCCTGTCCTCCAACATGATTTCAGCTTTTCCGATGTAGCATTTTCTGTGAAACTATGTATTTACTCTCTCTCCTGTCATCCCACTGATTAATAAAAATATTGACTAACCTGAACATCCAATACACTGCAAAGCTCTACTCAATACATCCTTCCATCTTGGCAGTGAATCCTTCATAATTAATAATTTTTTAATCAAATGCACAGTATAGGTTAATAATGGGCAATATTTCCCTAGCTTGCTTCTAAGAACACCACAAGACAGCAGTAGAAGATGTACTGAAGTCAAAGTACACATCATCTGCTGCTCCTCCCTTATTCTGCAATATTTTTCTGTCAAAGAAGGAAATTAGTTGTTTGTTCTTTACAAATCAATACTAGTGTTATTCATATTCCTGTTTCTGTAATGTTTACAAACTGTTTGCTTGCTTATTTTTTCCACAATCTTTCTGGAAATTGATACTAAGCTGACTGGTCTATACTTCCCTGGCTGCTCTTCTTCAAGACAGGTACCATATTTGCTCTTTTCCCATCTTTAAGATTCCTACATGTTCCCAAAACTCTCAGTTAATCTCAAACAGCTCTGCAACTGCATCAATATCCTCTGATGAAGGGCAGAAAGAGAAAGAAAACCCAAAAAGTCAGAAGGATCATGAGGCCCCACTTTCACGGTCTGTATTCGTACTGACCGTGAAAGCGGGGCCTCACGATCCTTCTGGCTTTTCTGACACCTCCTGCTTAAAACCCAAAAAGCCAGAAGGATCGTGAGGCCCCGCTTTCACGGTCTGTATTCGTACTGAAAATCAAGATCAAACAAGCTTTTGCCCTTCTGCCTCTCAGGAAATCAGGTAATTTGAAAACGCAGAAACTCTCTAAGTACGCTCTTATCCATCTTTCCTTATTGTCAGCTGAGACCTTTCTTTCAGTATCATACCAACCATAAGTTATATTGAACATTTTTAGAGAACACTGTTACAAAAAGGTATTATATACTTTGGCCTTCATGGCATATTTATTGATCATTTTCCCCTTTTGCTGAGTAACAGAGCAACTTTTTTTGTAAGCTGCCTACTAYAGTATACTAGCAATAGGGTATATTTTAAAAACAGTGCCGTTTTCATCCTCTGTTAGTTGCTGCTGAGGTCTCTACAACATTAGAACCTTGTAATATGCAAGAAAGCTTCAGTAGCATTCACCTTGAATAAACAGATATGAGAAGCCTTAATTTTAAAGAATTACGTGATGTCTACGCTTGTATATTTTGAAGTTCAGCTTTTAATCAGGCCTGAACAGCTGGTTTTATATATCTTTTATTTAAATTAATTTTAAAATTAATTTCAGCCTTGCTTTCATAAAATAAAGCTGTGTTCCTAAGACCTTTAATGTTTGATGAAAAGCCTTGAAAGATGCTCCAAATATTTGTGACTGTCCTATAAGTCCTAAGATATCAAATATCTTGTCCTGAGGTAGATCACAGAAACTTTATGCAAAGATCAGGATATCAGTTCTTTTCAGCTCTAAATTAATGGAGTGTTAACAATACAAGAAAACCTGTATTTTAGTGAAATTGGCCTAATTAAAGTATATTAGACAACTTACTGTCCATACTTTCTTCCCTCTTCTTCAGCTCCTTGTATTTCCAATTTTCCTCTCCTGCAAGAGATGTAACATTGATTTAACTTTATATTGTCTCAGTCCTGGATTCCTTTAGGTAGGCAAAATGTCAGTTTTAAAAATAAAAACTCTACATGCCTAGAAACAACAGGACTCATCCCATGTCATTTAATGTAGTCACTTCAACTGACTATGTCATACACACTTTTATATTAAAAAAAATATAATTAGCTTAATAAGTTCATAGGATTTTTCTGAAGTCAGGTGAATTTCAATAATAGGGAACAAATGCTTTTGTGTATTTGGGCACCATGGTTAGTTAAAGCTTTCTGCAGCTCTGTTTAACCTATGGGCCATTTCAATGGCACCTTCACGTATTAGAATGGACTTTCACACGGATACGCAGCTTGTAAGCAACCGTATGACAATCTCAGGGAAACTGTACAAGCAATGGTATAAGAAAATAAAATGCACAGAAAGCTTTCTACAATTAAGTTTAAAAGAACATTTCTAGACACATTCTTTATAGTGGCATTAGGAGTAATGAATAACATACAATACATAATTCACTCTGTCTTTAAATCCAACTACTGACTATAAATAGCTCTTAATTAAAATGTACTAGTAAAGTGGGAGACTTGATATATTTGTTACAAGTTTCAAAAAGATGAGACAATTCAGCTCCTAAGAATAATTTTAAGTTTCAAACATCTAAATTTTTAATTGTTTGAGTCTTGGTCATTGATTAATTTTCAGCATAATCTTGTAACTTCAAAGAATACAAAGAGAAAGAATGAAGTAGATACAGATATAACTGAGCAAGCAAATTTCTCCAGGTCTTTTTACTTGTACACCCTCCTTTTTATCTAGTATATACAAATAAGAACACCCATTGGGCCCCTAAGGGACTGTGATTCTGCCTCAGCTTCCTTGCAGCTGTGGCTTTGTTCCTTGCTGGACTCTCTCTTTCATTTTGCAAGGCAAGTCTCCAATACTTAGTAACTCAGTCTGTCCTACTCTTAAAAAGTCTAGTTACAGTGAGCCATGAAAGAGAGCTACATGATCTGCCATGTGTTTAAAGAAAAAAAATATTTGAAATAAAGACCACAACCTTTAAAATCTCTTTACAGAGAAGTTTTCTTTAAAATACGGCATTATTACATCAATATCTTAGCCTTTCATGCAATTTATGAAGTGTTAAGCCTATTCCATTACGAGTTAATGCTGATTTTGACTAATCAGTTAAAGGTAACTGCTAATATATGGAACATATAATAAGTGGGTGAATTTTTTACTTATTTAGATTTTCTTAAGTGAAAACTAAAAATAGTTATTTCTATTTATGGTCTGTTTATTCTGTTTTTCCTGCTTAAAAATGTTCCTAGCACTGACATATTTATCCTGAAACATTCAAAAAATCCTTAGTTGTAATTTTTTTTTTTTACTGGCTATTTTACCTTAAATTTAACTAAAAAACTTTAGGAGCTGAAGTTTTGGGAATGCTTTGTAATAAACAGTTTAAATACTGAGCCAGAAGTAAGCTGACAGGGGAGGGAGCGGGGACAGGAATCTCAGGGACACCAAGATGCTGATTTAGAGCAGAAGTATGAATGGCCCTCTGGGATTCTCTCTCCATCCACTAGAGAAGAGGGCATTGGGAGTTTAGATTGCTGTGTCTTAAAGCTACTCCTTATGAATATCTTCTTTATTCCCTCTATGTTATATCACAAGGTAACTTTATTCTGAATACCCTGACTGTTCCTGATATGTTGACAGAGAGCATGTGCTTTCTCCTACATATGCTTTAAACCCTCTTCTTCAACAGAGGTCTTTTTCTAAAACAGTATAAGATATACAGTCCAGCAATGAATGATTGTGTGTGTAAACCTAACTATAAAAGGCGAAAAGCAACTCACTTCTTACCTTCTGCATTTCTCCAAAGATACAAAAAAAGAGTTGCAAGCCAAACAAAAACGAAAAATTAAAGCAGAATAGTGAAGTTGGCAATGATATTATCTGGAAACAAGAAAGCTAATAAAACAGTCTTAATAAATTATTTGCACAAAAATAATGAAGTATCTGGAGAAATATGAAATATTTTGTAATGCAAAAGATGAGAAACAGATGTATCCAACATTTGTTTAGGGTCAATTTTAGAAATATTTGTTCAACTTGAAGAAATTTACAGCTAAATTTTACACTGATCATCCGAGAAAAGGTATAAAATAAGAAGGACACAAACACATTAATTCATCAGTCCTATAGAATTTAAATAACTTGTTACGAAGTTTTCCAGAATGTATGCACTTATTTACGTAACTCCTATCTAAACAAGATTTCTTATAATTAGAAGAAGGTTTTCCACGGGATGAATTTCCATTTTAAGGAGAATCTTCCAAAGCTGTTGAAGGCCTATGCTCAAACTAAGTTACTTCCTCCAGAACCATAACTTCGAGTGCTAGGACAAATCTCAACCTAACCTAGCCTATTGTACTACAACAGGTGTTTGCTGGAGGTAAGTTTCTAAGCTAATGCCATTTCTAGGCAGCTCCCAAACTCTTCTTGCAAAGATCAACCCAAGAAGTTTCAAAGACAGATAAAAATAGTACTGAATTCTGTCTGCTTTTCACAGTATTATTAAACATTCTCAATTCCACATTGAGACAGTGTATTAGATCACGTAAAAGGTAAAATAAATAAAAGCTTTTCTAAAGCTAAGCTGGTTCTGCAATGCTGCCAGTAAGAGAAACTTCTATTCCTCAAGTAGTCCTAAAAATAGAATTGGCACACAAAACCAGACAGGTGTACTGTTATTTCATATGGTAGTTTTATTACTCAATATGAACATGATGAACACGCCACTAAGGGTGGGTACTCCCCATTTCTCACATCTGAAAAGAGAAGTCTGCACCCTTAGACACAAAACCTTCTTCTAATGGTGAATAATGGACATTTGCATAAGCCTAAAAGTTTCAAACAACTAATGTCCATAACAATACATGTTATAATACGAACAGATGCAGCTTTGCATAGTCTGCTACAACTCCAGTCATATTACCTTGATGATTCTCCAGATCCATATCAAGTCGTTGAATGACCTTTTTAAAATGGTTTGTTTTTTCTTTTACTTCTGTCAGCCTGAGAAACAGATAATGAAATCCAAGGTTAAAAATGTGTTGTAAAATACCTATTTTTTTTAGACAAAAATGGAGAGAAAAATCAAGAATAAAAATACCAAACCTAAGTTTATCAAAACCAAAAGAGTATCGGGAGGATTGGTGCTATTATAAAAGGTATATGTAAAGCACCTGTCACTTTAGCCCCTCTATCTTAAATATAAGTACTGCTGCTCCTTTTTATTAAAAACATTTTTTGTTGAGTCATCGGTAGTTCTTAACTTACTCAACTGGTCCCTCTGCTGGTTGCTATACAGCTTTGCAGAGGTACAACATAATTGGTAAACTGCCACAAGGAACTGTATCCTTAAAAATTACCTATGTGTTCACTAAAATCCATTATGAAGTTGCCAGGTAAAACACCGCATTACATAACCAATCGAAGTGAGAAAGGAAATTACCTTAAAAACATTTATATGTAAATTCTCAAATACAATTCTCTGTTATTGTTTCTTTCAAAAAATTCTGTTAATCAACTTATTATCCAATCAAACGTGTCAATGCATTAAAAATTAACCAATGATTACAGCTGGGAATACTTCTTAAAAGAATTTAAAATTGTTTCTAGGAGATTTCAGGAATTATCTCAAATTTTCTGTAAAAAGAGAGAAATCAAAAGGCTCAAAATCACAAAAATATTGTACTGTTTTACCTCCCCTGCCAATACATTACTATTTCTTGTAACATTTACCAGAGTTTCTGGCAAATCTTCAGAAAGGTCCAGTACCCAAGAATCAAGAAGCAACGCCCTGTTACTCTTTAGAATTGAACTTTCTGTAAGCAACTTCGTAACTCTTAGGTTTTAAGAACACATAACAAAATGTGACTGCAGCGTCACTGTAGGCTCAACTTCAAGATGTCCCAGATGAGTAGCTCTTACGTATGAATGTCTTCTTTAGCCTTAAAGAAGTTTACGTCAGTGCTATTACCAATTTATATTCTTAAGGCATATTCATAAGGATAGGAAGTATCTTACTATGCAGATCTAAATGTCCTATCACTATAAAAGTTGTTTAGCTGAAACAGAAGGATATATTCCATTCTCTGTGGAAGGTTAACACTAGTAGAGGCTCAAAAATGTGGTGATGTTCTAAAAGTCCGTAAAAATATGTGTTGGAATTCAACTATCTGTCTTTAGGGTCAAAATGTAATTTGTAGCAACAGTATAATGGGATTACTCACTGTCTTTCCATGCTTGCTATTTCTTGACTATCGTCCTTAACCTATAAAAAAATATAACAACTTTAACATATGAAATAAAATCTACAAATGAAAAAAGGAAAATCAAAAAAGATTTCTTAATTCAGTATACATGGAATAGAATCTCAGCATACAAAATCACAAACTTGCTGTCACACTGTCCAGCAATGGCTCTTCACTGAAGAGAAGAAGTGATATGATTTAAGTGTTATAGCTTCCAAATGTTCTCCTGCTTTCTCAATACACATTTAAAAATCAGACACACTTATCGGCGTTGTTCAGTCCAACAATCCATATAGTATATATGGATAGCTACATAACACAGCACAGACCCTTGTAAACTAACTAAATTGTTCCTGGATTAGTACTTCTGCTCAGTACCCCACAAGGACACTGTCTGGAATTATGTTATAGAACTGTTCAATAGGATCAGTTTTCCCATACCAACATGACTGATGAATTGGAACAAGTCCACCAGCTGAAAAGCTGACTGAGCAATTTTGCTTTGGCTGAACCTGAAACATCCCATCCAGCCAATTCATTAATGGCTCTTAATTTCGGATGATTTGTGCTGTTTAAAGAGCAAATAAAGGCAAGATTCAAACCCAAGTATTTTAAAATATTATCATCCCTTAAAATACTGACTCAGAGAATCTTTTACATGATAACATTTTATGTTCTTGCCTGCTTTAGTAATCTCTCTCTTTCTTCCTGTGGAGATTCCATGTTCTTATCCTCAGCAATCATTTGATCTCGAYGTTCCTCGAGCTCATGGAGCTTTCCATACAGCTGCACAGCCTCCTGTTTCACCTGGGAGTGTGCTATTTCCTGTTGGGAAAAGCAAACACCTGCTAGCTATTTTTAGATGGCAAGAGAGCATTGCAGAAATTATGCTTTACTTAAGCACCACTTACCTATATATTGAAAGTGAAGCTTATTCGTTACAAACAGTACAGAGACAGTATAAACAATGAACTTTACAAGCCATATTCTCAATATTGCATTTTCTGGAATGGAATATCCCAGTCAGCTACTTCTTGCTTTGTGAGTTCATCCTCAGGCCAATTTTCTGAGTATATTTACTACTTCATCATTTCTAGGTGATCACAAACACTATACAGTATTCAGAAGAACTGGAAAAATGTCTAATACTATTTGCAAATTATACTTTCTGAACATATACATGACTGTATGTTTCAGCTCATAGAACCTTTAATCCATGAAAGACCCAATATGAGAAAATTCTCCTCAATCTAGCAATATGACAGTGTATTAGAAGTGTGTGTTTATGCATGTATGTGGGATAAAAAATATCTTAGCAGGTACCACTTTGTGCTTCAAATGACAGTTGCTTTTGAAATGGAATGTGGGACAAGAAAATCATTCTCACACACCCTGAAAGTTAAAATCGTATTGAAAAATTAGGTGTCTCAAATCCTTAAGAAGGATGTGAATGAAAATTTCACATTTATTTCAGAGAGTAATTCCAAATCAATCAAATGTCACACAAAACATTTGAAACCACATGAGTAACTAAAGCTAGGAAACCTCACTATTGCTATCAAAATTTTGTACTTGGCATCTAGCAAAAACAATTTCTACCCACAACTGATTAGAAATTATTGGTGGAAAACAGAGAGGCAGCTTTGCCTTCCTATTCTAGGGCATGATCCTACAGTACCTGAAAATTTAAGGAGAAAGATTGTAGGTATTTTTCTACTGTATTATTTTTTACACTAGAGTTCAGCGAAGATTGGTACAGAGATCACTTGTTATCATACATACAGCTCTTAGAGCCTCCTCCTTTACATTTAGTGCGTCCAATTCCTGCTGTTGAACAACCAATTCCTAAAGAGGAAAAAAATGCAAAATTCAGATAAAAATTACCACTTGATGAGATTACTTTTTTTTTCTGCAACTTAGTATTATAAAATGCTGTAAACACCTCATTGCTGCTCTTAAAAATTTAAAAGACAAGACTGTGTCCAGCTTCTCCAAGTAACTCAGATATAATATCCACTTACTTTCAGCATCCAACTTTTCCAATAAACTCTTACCATTGTTATTTGCAGTTGGGCTATAACCAAAAAATCGTTTGCCCTTTTTCCACTATTTTTCTTAAAATCCGTACTGGGTGTGGAATTCATAATTTCTATTTCAGAATTTTAAAGTCAGATTTTAAAATCTGAACTAGCCACCACAGTTTCTTCACACTCCAGAAAGAGACAGGTAGGCCCTTACTAGTGATTCAGCTCATCCTAAGACAGCTGGGAAGCACTGGCCTCAAAAAATGCCTMTCTCTCTGTACAGACTATACAGAGAAACTTTCTAAGGCTGTATGCCTGAAGCTAGATGATCCCAGAGAACCTAGAAATCTTACTGCTTTTGTTAACATTAGGATTAGTGAAGTCACAAAAATTTTACAAAGCCCAGTTCATTTTTCAGATACACTCAGACATACAACAAGAACAACAAAAAACCCCAGTCAGGTTCACTTTTGTACACAGGAAGAAAACTTTCTACTCAAATGAACTAAAAAAATTGTTGGGGTTGTTTTTCCCTTTTGCTTGCTTTTTACACATGATGAAACATCTAAGCACTACAGTGGCTTTTAAAATCTGCATGTCAGTCCCCAAATTTAAAAGGAAAATTATGAACATCATTTGTTCTTAAATAAGAAATACAAAAAGACAAAGTATTTAGTTTTAGTCAATTGCTCTATTTATTTTTCAGGCACTTCTACAATTGATTAAGGTACAAGCAAGCTTTTTTATTGTATTACTCCATTCTCAAGCTCTCTAATATTTAAATTGTATGTGAAACCAATGGAGCCAGATTGAGAAACATTTTAGGTAAGTACAATGAAACAAACCAACCTGGGAGAGTTTTTCATTTGCAGCCTTCATCTCCATGTATTTAGCTTGATTTTCCTGCGACATGTCTTTTATTATGTCATCTGCTACAACCTTTTCACGTTCAATATCTTCTTCTACACCTTGAATTAACTTTTCTGTGCTGTAAAAATAGAATGTTTTTGTAACTTTTAGTAGTAGATGTTTATTTTAAGCACCCATTTCAAATGCCGGTATTCCTTCAGCCTCACTGAAATGATCCTTTAACACAAAAACTCCACAGACTCTAAAAAAAGGAGTTACCTACTTGTATCCAATCTTCTTGGAGTTGGATTAGCTACATAAACATTCACACCACGGAATGCAGAAGATGAAGAATTCTTTGCCCTTACAGTACCCACATTGTCCTTTCCAACACTCCCACCCTGTCTACCTGCATAGTCCCCAACACTGGCAAAAGTATACTACTTCCTCTCAGTTGCTCTCAATCAGTGAATTCGTGGAACAAGAACAGGCAGTTTGAAATAAAGAAGCTGGTATTTGATTTGTGAATGCACATAAAGAAAACATATTCTATAGATACCAGGACTTGACAGTACTGGATAATGATGATAAGACGACTTTCTTTTAGCAATGAWTTGTTGGATTCCTTAAGAATGGAGAGTGGCTTCAGAGTCTTCGGCAGTGTGGAGCTTCTTAACCATGCAAGAACTAAGAAATCAGCCATTCCTGACATTCTTGATTCATGATTTAATCTCGTTAGGAAATTAATGGGCTGCAACCATAAAAACTTCTCTACCACTGCAGCTATAGTGAGCTACAAGCAAATGTATTAGCAGATTCAAGGAAGGCATAAAGAGTTGTTTTCACTGTTTCATGTAATGTCTAGTAATTTCTGTGAAATTCCTGAAAGCTAAAGAGTCTATTTGAGAACATAGCTAAAGATAAAGGAAATTAACAAAAACTCCTGAGACCCCGAAGAGTATACCCTCCTTCCCTTCACAGTTCATGAAAGGTTTTTTAAACTGTTTGCTTGTTTCCAGAGTGACTTCTGCTATTATGAATGACAAAATTGGCTGGATACTTCCTTCAGGATTTATTTTTCTTCTATTTTTAGTTAATTCTTCCTGAGTTGCAAGACGCAAAAATTTTTAAATTGTGTAACTGACACTATCAGATCAATGATTGCAGCCAAGAATGCCCTCAGGCTTAAAAGATGATGCAAAATAGTGGAACTGCACGAGGATAATCTCAGGGTAAGGGAATAATGAAAATTTCATAGAAGCAGAGTAGAGCTGATGTTGGAATGGACTTCTGAAGGTCATCTAGTCCAGCCCCACTACTCAAAGCACGGTCACCTAGAGCAGGTTGTCAGTGTCTTTTTCAGGCAGGTTTTGAGTATCTTGAAGGATGGAGACCCCACGACCTGTCTGGGCAATGTTTTGAGGTTTGGCCACTCTTACAGTAAAAAGAGTTTTTTCTTACATTTAAATGGAATTTCCTGTTCTCCAATTTGTGGCCATTGTCTCTTGCCCTGCCCTTGGGCATCACTGAGAAGAGACCAGCTCCATTTTCTTTACTCCTGCCCATCAGGTATTTACTTTGATAAGATACCCACTAAGCCTTCTCTTCTAGAGATTAAACAATTCCAGCTCCCTCAGCCTGTCCTCATAGTTTTCACCACTTCCAAGCAATTCTCAAAAGAGATTCAAAAGTGTAACCAGTCTTCCAAACGGCTTCAGGAAAGATCTATAATCTCCAGGAATGTGAGGATGTTAAGTAGAAATTCTGCCAGGTTAGCAACCCATACTGCAAAGATGCTTTGGAACCTGACGATGAAGAAACAAATCGAAGTGATGATCTCCCACTTTCTGTGGCAAATTTGGAGTGTACAGGGACTGCCCAAGAAATACTGATGGTTGTAACATGACATTAAATGGAACACCCTCCTGAGAGTAAAAATGGTTTGTTCAGACCCAGTCCAAAGAATGAGGCCCTCACTGTAAGTACACCAGTTTATGAATGGATAATTATGTTACGCTTGGTAGTGGAAAGGAGTGATTTTTCAAGTGAAGCATGTTCTTAAGCTATGAGAGTAGTTTGATTCAAGACCCTCTGGAAGGCATGGAACTGGGAACTGGCAGGGAGCTTTCACGTTACTTCTTTATTGGAAGCTCCTCATCCCTCAATTTGGGCCTATGAAAGCTGCTGCAAGGTCTCAGCAGTGACAGTTTCTCTCAAATCAAGCCCAACTGAAGACATGACAGAATGAAAACAGAGAAATTGCAATGAAGAATTCAAGAAAATGTTAACGTTGCTGATTTCCAGAATAAATCTCCACACTAGATGTAATTCACCTGGAGAGACTATCAGTACTGATCATAGGGAGCTCTTTTTTAAGTACAAACAGGGTGCCTCTTCCTGGAGATCACTGGGGCATTGAGGGAGGGAGAGAAGAATACCACTTACTACATTTCGCCTGTGTTCCAAAACACCATGTGTAAGTAGCTGCCACTGTTGAGGGCAGTTGTGTCTCCAAGCTCTACTGGATTTTTCTCATCTATGTCCAAGACTGCAAGTATGCATGACAGAGTAAGGAAAGAAAGCCTACTTTTCCAGCCCCACCAATGTGAAGTGTGTGTGGACACATTCCAGAGCAGCCTCTTTACCTGAGGCAAGACTCTTTGTCTTATGTGGTATGGACTCCTGGCTAAATACTTCAAGGTGATCCGGTATGTCCCTGAGACTAGAAATGTCTGACTTAGCTATGACGCATCTTCTCTGGTAGAAACTTTTGACAGAAGGTTAAAACTCAGTGATTTTCTGAGAGGCAATAAAAATATCAGCAATGGCTGTCACAGGAAGACAACTGACTACCACAAGTAATTTGAAGACTACTGATGAAGCTGAGTCAGGGATGAGGCTTGGAAAAGCTGCAGAATGTTCTGAGATACTATGCAAAAAATCGAARTGGCAATAACATCAAAGAGGGATAGTGAAGTAAAATGGTTTCTACAGCCACATATTTGAGAGGAATGGAGAATGAGAGGAGACTGAACCGTTTTGTAGTTTGATGCTGTACATTGGACAGAATGAGGCTTAGAGAATGAGCACCAATGCAAGGAAAAATGTATTGGACACAGTGTTTGTGTATCAATATAAACCCTTTTTCAACTTGCATATAGACATGCTCTCAAATCAGAGCAAGTATCATTTGTTTTTAGAATTTCTTCCTGAATCTAGCCCATATAACAGATGTCCTTAAGTGCTTGTAATTGTTTGTAAATAACGAGTTTTATATATCACACCCTGCAGCTCCTCTGATGTTGATGTTTCCAAAACACAAGAATTTAACACAGATTTAACTAACTACTAGAGATCTTTACTTTAGTATGCAAATATCTTGAAATTTTCTTCATTTGATGACTGATCACATTAAAAAAGCAAGTCTTTTTCTGTCTCCAGCATTTCTTCAATTGATTATAACCCAACTTTCTTGTAAATTCCTGGTGGCATTTTAACTCAGTGCTTCCTATGTGATCTGGAACTTGACACTTGAGCATACTGCTATGAGACTTCTCTATTGGCTGCAGATCCAATTAAGCCCAGGATGATTATAAGAAGTTGCTCAACCTAGTCAATCTTTTGCTAAGGATTTTCTAGGTTTATTATTTTTTTTTACACTGCCTGCTTATTCAACAGGTACAAAGGTTGAACAAAAACAAAGTGCGGTTGCACCGTATTATTTCTTGTCAGTGCACTGAAAAATCTACATGTGTACATATGCTGCCTCTAAGAAGCAACAGAAAGGTAAGACACTTGGCACATCTTTTTCAAAATGTAGGCAAAGATTTATTAGTATAACTTTGTTGCTAGGCTGGAAACAAATACAGCCCGAGATACATTAAAAGTTCAGGAATTACTACGAACCTTGGACATGCCAAGTTGTTAAGTAAATTGTACTTCAGAAGAAAGCTGGGGAACAGTCCGTTTCTTCTCTGAAAAGCAGACTACCTGATTATATAAACCCCATTATCCCCCCAAATCTGCCTTTTTCTTTATAAATGCAAGAAAAACAATAGGAATTACATTACTATTAAACAACAAAATCTTTAAAAGTTCTCTGAGGAAAACTTTTTAAGAAAACACTTCTACTTACAAGGAAATGTCAAGGTATTACCAATGTATTGCCAGGCTCAGTTTCTTTCCAAAGCAATTACTTTAAAGAGCAATTCTTAAAGTCTGGTTCTAGTAAAAAGCTAAACTGCAATTAAAATTACAGATGCTTTCCTGTTCTTCTACTGATTATATGGGTTCCCACACACACAATGCAGGAAATCAAATTTGTAAGAAAATCCCAAACTTTTCAGTAGAAACTAAAGTAAAAAATAGGAACTATGTTTTTGACTAAGACACATGTAGAGTGACTTTTTAGACAGGAAAAGGATTTTTCAAGTTAATGGCATTCCCTTCATTCAGATGTGTTAACTTTTTGCTTGAAGTTTTGAGAAATGTTAAAATTAACTTTCATTTTCAACTTAATTGTTATTGATTAACTTACAGTCTAACTTTTAAAATAGTATTTTAATATATTTTTCCCACTCTATTAAAGACAGTATTTTTCTTGAAATCTGCAAACTACAATAATACTATTAATCTGTGTTTCTAGATTGCCTGGTTAAGGCCCACTCTGTTTCTGAACATCTTGGAAGTGGTATCTTTAAGATCCAAGTATGCCACAAGATCCAACTGTTAACATAGTCTATATTGGGAGTTCTCAAACTGCATCATGTTTTCCACTAGCAATATACAAACTGGCTCCAAAACGCATGCAGGCCACCAGTACCATCAGTGACAAGAACAATAACTAACACAGAACATAATACCACAGTGGCTGCTGCTGCAGTACCCCTTGTCCCTGCCACTGATAATGTCTAACAAAAAGGTTTATGAACTCTTTTTGTATTTAATGTAAATTTCCAACATCAGTAGAAATGCACAATGGATCAGAGCAGTATAAGTGGCGTTTATCTTCTTCTTCTTTCTAAGAAGTTAGTAAGTTTCCAGGCTGACTCAGTTAGGTGAATGAGGTCAGTCCTCAGACACACAAGTGTATAGGAGCAATCAATTAGACTTGACCAATTTGTTCTGTGACCTTGTCTACTCCATACTGATCAGCAAAGGCCTCCTGGCACTCTTTTTAAGGATTGGTGGAGTTTTTTTAAATCTGACTGGCTGCCTATATTTATCACTGTTTGTGCAATTGAACTTCCTTATGTAATCTCCCCCATTCTTCTCTGTTAAATTCAGTGAATGCTCTCTACAGTTCAAGATACAATAGGCACTTTAAACAAGTATCTTACACCTTGTCTTTTGGGTCTTTTTTAATCTGGAAGGTAGAAATCTGGGAAGGAGGTATTGAGGTTCACTTAGCCCACTATCTTTTCTCTTCAGATGCTTAAGAAAAAGTGTAAAAATGAAGGGGTAATCTACCTTTTACATAACATTTTAATTCAAGTCTGGCATAAACAGGGACTTATTTACCATCTGACAGAGATGGTTTAACATTCCTGTTCAAAATGAGTAGATCTTGCAAATAACGCCTGATTCAAAGGGGATGGATAAGTGACACTTTCTCTAAGAGAAGTTAATGTCACAGTGAATACCACTTGTCAGAAAAGCTTTCCCGACTCTCAAAAAATAAGGTTCAAATCTGTACAAAAACTCCAGCACAAGAGATTGAACCATGTTTACTTCATTCCAAAGATCAGAGCAACAACTACACCTTCATAATACAGAGGTCCAGGTTTATGTCATATGATGTATGTCATATTATGGATAACAAAGAGATTAGAAGATCAATCTACTTATCAAAAATTCACAAAAACTGCTTAATAACTTACGTAAGACCATAAGAAAAATCTGACTGGATAAACCAACAACCCATCTAGTACAGTATTCTGCCTCTGTCAGTGGCAACAAGAGAAATTATTTAGGGAGAACATGCAAGCCTGAATACTTTCTGCAGTTTACTCCTATCATAGCCTTCCAGTACCCATAATCGCTTTAACAGGGGTATTAATGAGTACATCCCTGCCTACTTGTTTTATCCATTTATGAAACTGTTGTCTATTAATTTGTCTAATCAATCCCTTTTCTACTTGCTGATACAGTCTGCTCACTGGATTTTAGGTTTGGGTCAATTAAGTGAAAGCTGAATGCATTAATTCTGATAACCTATGTTTTTCCTCTTAATTTTACATTTCGTAGTATCTATGTAGAACAAAATTTATTAAATTATCATTGAAATAACTATATCTATTAATTTGTTAAACTACCACTACAGAATCACTGGTATTCTGGTCTTGGTGTACAAAGGTGTTGTTTTTTGCTAGGCTCTAAACATGAAACTCTCTTGGCTTGTGATCTGGGCTGGAACACTGTTTTTGAATCCAGTCACTGCTGACTGCAACATTACTTCTCAAACTGTAAGTTTTATATGTATGTAAATTACCCTTATTTTTGAAAGATACACTAGAAGCTAAAGGCATTTTAAAAACTACCTTGTAAGCATAAAATTCCTGAAGAAAGAAGCACATAGAGACAAATAAGAAGACGTGGTTTTTTGCAAAATGGACAACTAGCTGCCGGCAGTCATTGTAAGTGGGTGAATAACACTGAAATATATTTGAGATGGTTTTATATCTCAGTCAAATCTCTTGCAGACAACAGGAGTGCCTCCTTTATCTTTTTGGAATAGACCTAAAAAGCAACAGTTATTTGGACAAGGCCAACTACTGCTCAAGTTAGAGAGATTTATTGAGTTAGCACTTGCCCAAGTCAGGTCCAAATGTACATAAGAAATTTTAAAGTTTTTTTTCAGAGGTTAATTTAATGGATTTTGTATTTATTGGGGAATGAGGGGCAGGAAGAAGTCCTGTTTAACAGTCAAGTGATAAAACTGGTATTGCACGATTTGCTCTGACTGACTGCCAGAGTACTGTATCTACTGTACTGCTATCTACTGCACTGTACTGGTCCAGTACTGTATCTACTGTTTGTTCATCTTTGGGACAAACATGAAGAACAAAAAAACACACAATGGGTATATACAGTGTAAAAAAGGCACTCCACCTACATTTGTTTTTAAATAAGCTATCTAGACTCAATCTGGTCACAGCATAAACAAGCTGAACATAGGCTACTTATTTAGGAAGAGGGTTAACACAACCAATCTGTTTCCAGTACTTAGGATCTCCTTTAAAGCCAGTTCAAGTATCTTGACACTAAACTTCATCTGCAGTGATGCACACATATACATATAAAGAAATCTACTCTTTTCAGAAAACAGTGTTCAGTAAACACTCTCAAACCTGAAAAGACTGCAGCTATGCTAAACTTCAACCCAGAAAACCAAAATGGATTTAAGTGCTATATTTATAATAAAAATATACACTAAATGTTTTGTTGAAGGTTTGCTGCAAAGATGTTTCAAAGAGTAAACATAGCTGTTTTTAAAACAAAAAAAAACATTTGAAAAAGCATATTTGAATTAATTTTCAGCCTTGAATCCATTTCATCTATGACACCTTCTTTCCAGATTATGCAGGAAAAGATTCCTTTTTCTATCCAGCCAACCTTCACATTGAATTTTAAAACAGACAGATCTACTAATTCCAAAATAGCGTGCCAAACTGGTTACATTTTGGGTGATCATCACATAAAGAGCCTTGCCTCTCAAACAGAGTTTAAGCGCTAAGTGATCTGGAACTTCAGGTCTCTATACACTAGGAGGATTCATTCCCCTGTATCACCAGACCATGARTATATTAAGAAAAACATAAATAAAATTGCATGTAGAACTTTTCTTTTAAAGTGCTGGCATTAAAAAACACAAGAAAGATTTTTCACACCCTTAATAGTCATCACTGAGACACCTTCATCACTGGACTTCCCTGCAGTATTTAATTGTTGTCATTCTCTTTTTTTCAACAGGTCACTTGTGAGGAGTCTGGAAAGAACCTCTCTAATATCTCCATTAACCTTTTCCAAAATGTTACTAAATTAAGCCTCAAAAACAATAAAATCACTTTAAAAGATAGTGACAAAGAGATTCTTCAAAGTTTTATTAACCTCACTGAACTTTATCTGAATGAAAACATGATTACTGTACTGTATAATAACAGCTTCTGCAATCTGACAAAACTCGTAATTCTGGATATCAGCAACAATCATATTAGCACAGTTCATAAAGCAGCATTTGCAGGATTAAATCAACTGTCAGTGTTGAATTTATCCTATAACACGATTACTCAACTAGATTCAGATGTATTTACTTCTCTAAAAAGTCTGACAGTTTTAAATCTACAGTATAACTTTCTGAAATCTTTTCATATCAAATCATCTTTTAAATTGATTAAAATCGTTTTAGCTGGAAACCCATGGACCTGCTCCTGTGACCTTCTTGATTTACAGATACGGCTAACTGCCTCCAATGTGACAATGGGTAAGTTTTGGTAAGAGCAGCATTTCATACTTGTTTATATCAAACAGCCTTATCTTGTTTTTTCCTGATCTGGATAATATCCACCATCAACCTATCTGTATTTTGCAGTAATACATTAGTTATCCATGAAATTTTTTTGGATTAGAGTGCCAATTAATTAGCAGTATCTCATAGCCTTTCCACTGCTCACATTCACAGAAAACGAAGACAGTACTACATGTACATTCCCAAACACCACGGGAAAACTCTCCATCAAGACGGCAGCTATCCAACCAGCTGACTGCAAAACTGAAAAAGCTTCTTTAGAAAACACTGTAACTTCCACTGCTGCCATTAAGCTTAAAAGTAGTACCTTACTAATAGCTCTGACTCCAAACATCACTGGAAGCAATGGAACACATGCAGGTAACATACTGATGTTTCGCTTTACTGCTTACAAGCTGTTTGATTTGCTGTTCCATGATTTCATACTGTTTTGTATTCCTAGCACACTGTAATTCTTCCATAAAAGCCAGGGCTATGGAACCAGGTGTATTTCCAGGTTTTGGTAGACCGTACACACATTATGGTGAATGTTAAGCTCTACTGAGTAAGTGTTCAAAACAGATAAACCACACCTGAATTCTCAAATGATACTACAAACTGATGACGAAATTTCAAAGGCTTGAAATTCAGATAATTGTCCAGATCTCTGCCTTACAGAACTAGGGAAGCATCTGTAAAAAAATTCATTTACTTCTTCCAAACTAACTGCTTTGTAGATGTAGCTGTTGTCTTAAAATGTGAAAGAGTGAGTCTATTAATTTTACTTCTGCCCTTGACTGTGTTCAGTGTAAAGGACACGGATGTGCCCATCCCATATTCTTTGAAAATTTCAGTGATACTCTCCTTACTTTTCTTCACCTTTTGATGTTAATTCCATCATCACTCTGTAATACTCTAGCTTTTCTTCTGGTAAAGTCATGGGCTCTTTTCTTACATGCAAATTAATGTTCTTCTCCACTTCCATACTGAAATGCTTTACTTCTTGCTTCTGGCTAAAGCAGAAGAAATACCAATCTCCAGATACATACACAAATTGTAAGGCACCACTGCCACAGACTTCTTTTGCTGTAGCAGCTATAATTATTTTAGGATAGTGGCCAGCACATAAAACCAGCTTCTAAATAAAGACTACTGGCAACTACAAACTATTGAAATTTTTATTATAAAAGAAATACCATTGAAAGGATATGCCAAACAAAAGATGTAATACTTTAGGGTGCAGACATCATCACCATACAGAAATTTAAGCCTGGGAAATAGAAACTGAAGTCAATTACTGACTTTTTTTTTTCCAAAGCCCAATCTTGGAACTTAAGTTTTGAAAAAATGATTATTTTATCTTTTATATGTCCCTAGAACTTTATCTGACTTTGAAACTATTATTTAATTTTGATAAATATGCATGGTGGATTTATATTGCTAGGAAATGTGAGATGTATATGCATTTCTGGTCTGAGTGATGTTATTGACTCCTTAATGACATAGCAATAACATTCTACTAAAGCTTTGGAGACACTCAGTAATTCCCCTATCATTGTTTATTTTGTGTGTTCTCAATATAACTATGAAAAAATTCATACTAGAGCTCTTGCCATATCCTCATGAAGATGACTTTTCTTTTTTTCCTATCTGTTTTAAAGAGTTACCACTTCTTGGCAAAAGTTGGACCTTCCTAGCAGGTGTCCTAGGATTTGTCCTAAGCACTACACTCCTGATTTTTACTGCTATAAAATGCCCAACATGGTATCGCTATTTGATCAGCTACAGTCACCGTCGTCTGGAAGAAAATGACTCAGAGATGTTTGAACAGGAGTTCTCAGCTGACATGAGTTCTTCTCCTACACTATCGGGTACAAATGATGAAGATCCCATAGTAATATTTGAGAAAATTCATGCATTTGTGCCTGGGGAAGATGGATTTATTGAGGATAAATACATAGATTCTCATGTAACTGAGGAGAGTTAATGTCTTAAACAATGGATGATGAACTGGCTTTTCAAAACTGTAGCATACTTGTACTTCCATATTACGCCACTCATGTACAATACAAAATGAAGCTAAGCAGTCCACCTCCTTTCATCTCGTCAAATCCGTAACAAGGTATTGCTGCATGGATCATGAAGCTAAAAAATGTGGTGATGTGCATGCATTAGTGTCACAACAAATATTTCAAAACATGCAAAAAATACTCATAATCCACCTTTTATAAAAACTTATTTTGTTATTTATGGCAGAGGGGAGAACTTACTGTATATTGCTTAACATGAACAAGTCTTTACAAAGTAGCTTGTGAAGCTGGCGTAATCACTAATGCTTTATGTGTGAAGAAGTCCAGAAAGGGAAAATAAATTCTCTAAAATGTTGAAGCAGACCACAGCCAGACTGGGGACTGAATCCAAATCAATGGCGTCACAGCTCAGTAGTCTATTAGGCAAAACTAACACAGTCAGAGAACAGAGCATTTGTTTTTGTTTTTTTTTTTTACCCGAATTAGCAGAGCAAGAAAGACCAACTGCTCCATTCCCTTAAACGTGTCTACATACAGTACAACAATAATGATAAATTATCATTACTGCATATCTAATGCCTTTATGCCTTAGTTTGCTACTGAATCAAGTTTTTTCTCTTCATGTTTTCTTAATACTTAAAAATGCATTTGGGGTAGAATAGACGCATTTGCAAGCTGTTGAAAACCACAGTATTATTGTAAAATGACTTATTAAATGGTGAATTGTTTTTTAAAAGTGCTTATTTATACATAAAATTTCATTGTTGGGATTCCTCTTACTGGCAACAAGCAGGATCATATCTCTTTCTCCTGCACATCTTCTGTCCCTAAATTAAACATGTCAGAAACTCACCCTCTCAGCCTGTCACTACACAAGCCATTCTCATGGCTTACAAATTCTTACTGCAAGCATCTCACTGTCCTTATCTTCCCCTCCACACACCCTTACCTTACCAGACAGGAATCTCTGTTCTAGTTCCCACTTCTGCTTGCTTTCCCCACTCTGCTACTCCACAACACAACCCCCAAAACTCAGGAACTTGACAGCAGGTTGCCAAAAGACAGGAGTCTCCACTGCCACCTAACTCCTCCTGGATGACATGGTAAGTATCTCCCCAGCAGTTACTCAGAAGAGTTTAAAGCTGTGAACTCCAGCTGCAGCCTGGCACTGCTGTATCATCTTGAAATTGCTCACGTATCACTTGTGGCATGCATTGCACTGTTAAGGAACTTCTGAATTAGGTAACACCTCAATTTTGCCAAGTTCAGTTATGATTTTAACAGCTTTGGAGAAGCATACACTTCATGTACTTACGCTTGTCTTTCTGTGAAAATTTTATCCACGCTCTGAGCATCTCGGTCATTCTGAACCTTTAACTTAGAAAAAAAAAGGTATTTTGATATAATATATAATAATAAAGATACAGATTTTATACACAATTTCAACGTTTCCTTTAAATGAGCAAGAAGCTGCTTAGAATGCAGTAGAGGAAGGAGCAGCAGAGGCCGCCTGCTCCAGAGGTTTTTTGCAGTTGATCCTGAAGAAAGACCTTCTGAAATTGCACTTCTTCCACTGGAAACCAAAAGAAGAAGGCATCTCTACGTTTGAAAAAGAAATACAATCAAGTTTGTAACAAATCAATTCACTTACTATTACTGTGGGAGTAAAATACYGTTTAAGCCTACAAACAAAATGAAAATATAACACTTGCAAAGCATTTTTCTCTATGAGACAGACATTGTGACTTTATTTTTCAATCAAATGCAGGGGAAAAAAAATTGTTTTGACCAAGAAATACTCAGGTGGTTTTTCAAGCTACCAAAATAACTTTTTCTAAAACTAGTTTCTTTTGCTTATGGACAAAGTGATCAGAAGAAATGGAACATGCTTAATGCCACTCATGCCTTAATACTTAGAGGAACATTCTAACTGTGTTAGAAAATAAAGAAAGAAAGTAAAGGAAGAACAAAACTCATTGATTTTGTGGTTGGCCATGTCAGAGATCTATTTAATATTTATTACACTGGAGTCATTTAAAAGGCAGAAGACAAAAGAGAACTAAATTTCCAGAAGACTAGGCAGCTTTACAAGGCAGTGCAGCCTAGTGAATTTGCCTTKCATAAGATTAGTGTTCTGTGCTTTCAAGTCAAATAAAGAATATATTTTAACACTTATAATTTGGGTTGGGATGACAGCCTTCTCAAATCTAAAACACAGAAAACTATCATGGGGCTGTTAATGCAACACTTCAGACAATTGTCTCACTACAAACACATTGCCAATATTATGGTTAATTTAACTGGAATAAACGGGTAAGTTTTAAATTAGTGCTATACTTTTTAATATATTTTTTATATATATATGTTCGAAGCACCAAGAATGTAACACACACCATTTCACTGTTCAAACATAGCAAATATCCTAATTCTTACCATATTGTAATCTCGAATCACTTCTGCCATATCCGTATTGGTGTTAAGTATATCCACAACCTGAAATGACGCAGAATTCCAACCTGTTATTGCTCTCTTTTTTTTTAATTACACACAAAAAAAAAATCAGACAAATAGGTAGCAACTCACAAAGCGCTCATGAATACGCAGCAATTTTCTGTTATTGCAAATGGAAGAAACATGATTTGTGAATCTTAATAGATTACATGCAGTTTTCAGAAGTAATCATCATTATATGTAGCTGTACAAAGCCCACAAATATTATGCAGCTGTAATTTCTTAAATCCATATGCAACTGCTTCTCCTAATGTACAGTACGCTTTTTTTTCTTTTATGTTCTCCTTAGTTTCCATCTTTTTCCTTTCCAATAGAATAAAAGGCAGTATTAACCAGTACATTTTTACAGAGAAATGTCAGTAAAAAAGATGCTGAAGTAAAGCAAAAGCAGTACAAAGTAAATGAGAGAAGGGAGAGCATTCAGTATGAAAAGCTGACAGCAGCATACCATGTTGTAGTCTGCTAGCTGACCTTGAAATTCTTTGATTTCACCAGCTAAATCCTCTGCCCTAAATACAAAACAAAAAGTCAAACTTCATATGGGAAGATTTGCATATGTAAAAATAAAATAATGAAAAAAAGAATTATTTAATGGTTCCTTGAAGCACAATACCTGAGAATAGTCTTGTGACTGAGAAAGTTAGCACTGCATTAGCTGCAATACATCTCACCTTTTTTCATATGACAAATAGACAGTTTTCTCTTGCTTGTACATTTCTACTTCTTCCTGCAGCTTGTTAATTTCTGTTGTGAGTTCATTTGTTTTGCTTCTGCAAAAAAATAAACAAAAAAGTACCATTAACATTTGAATGTACAACTGAAACACAGATAGAACAGAAAGTATATTTTATTACAGGAGATGTGCAATCAGCATCTCTTTCTCCCACTGCACCATGTTTCAAATTAGCATTTCAAAGAAGAACTGGATAAGTGAGGAAAAAAGCAGAGTGGTTCTATCAGATAAAATCGTAACTAGTTGTTAGAAAACCTGGATATGAAATAAAATGTTTTAATTAGCTTTTTGTCCCTGCTGGTGAAACAGATGTGAATTATTCTCAAATGGACAGGAAAAAAAATCATAGTATCATTTCACAGAATGTGGATATCATCCATTTTTAAAACGACATCTTTTAGGACTGATTATTCAATACTGCAATATGACCAACTGACAAAGCAGTGTATGGAATTCAGTTTCTGCAAGGCCTTGCCTTTGTCAATGTTAGCTCAATGTACAATCCAAGTAAACCACTTGAAATGTACACTAAAAAGTGCTTAGTTTGTGATGATACTTCTTACAAATGGAGCTATCAGACCTATCAAGCATTACAGGTGGAAGCTCAAAATCACTGACCATCCTTTTACTAATGCTGTGGGAGTGCATTTAACTTAGAAAGCCTAATAAAAAAATGTCAAAGGAATCTACTTGTATTTGGACATGAGCATAAAACTCCTTTCCTCCTACAAACTATATGCAAAATGACCGTAACTCTTACAACAGAACAGATTTCATTATAAGTGAACACCATTTATCCCACGGTATTGTTAAGCACAACAAACTTCATCTCAAAAAGGGAACAGAGCATTAAACCTTCTGCAGTTTGAATGTGTTGTTAAGACATACCTCAGCAGTCCAAGATAATAYGTTTTATCCATTATCTGTCTCTGAGGACCTGACACAGGAGAATAAGATGATATTTTGTTAGAAAACAACTAATTTTGATGAACTGTAAATTATGAAAACAATCTGCAGAATTTGCAGGCAGAGAACTGCCATCTTCTCAGTGTTCTTAAATAGATTTTACCTCATTAAAACAAATGAAGGCAGAAATTCATTTTAGACTGTTGTGAAGATAAACATTACTTTTTCAGCTATATGAATAGTTACTATATAACAAAGTATTTTAATTATTCTGCAGTGATGGAAAAAGACACAGTTTATCCTGTTCTATTCTTTTGAATGATTTTTAAATACAGCTCAGGCACAGAAAAGCCTTTGTCTTCTCTGACTGCCAAGAGCAAAGAAAGTAAGAGGGATGCTTTAATCTTCCTTTCTTTTCTCCTACTCCTATTAATCACAGCTATTCACTCTGCAATTTATACAGCGATAAAAAGTTTTCCTTTAAAAACCCAAGTAGTTCTTTAAAACGTTTGCAGACACCTTGATAGCTGTTTTCAGTAAAAAATACCTTTCATTGCAGTTTTCATTCCACTTAATCCCTGTTGAGTCACTGGACGGTCTGCAACTTTAATCTGAGATGATAAGACTCCTCCAGTAGTTGAAGAACCACCACGAGAACTGGGTCTTGATGTACTAGGAGGCATCTATAAAAAAACAAAACACAAACCTCTCAACTCTGAGTTACGAATTTATTATCCTTATGCAATTGCTAAAGCAATTAAAAACTAAGTTAGTCTCTATACTGTCCCTATAAGAATCTTTTAGCATTTACATCTCTTCAGGTAAACAAAGCTTCAGTTGAATGTCTGCTACAGAACGGTAAGAGACTATCTTTGAGCAGCTGTTCATTGTTCCCTCTGTCTGCAACATTAATGCTATTAAGGTCTCCCAAGTGAACTCTTGATGCAAGACCTCCTTGACCCCTTTCAATCAAAATTAGAAAATAAAACTCCCTACAAAATTAAAATCTTAAAATTCTTCCTGAGAGACTACCACTCCAGTCACGGTACTAAAAAAATTACAAACAAATGGATAAAAATCTAAATTTATCAAAGTTAATGTTCAAATTTTTTAACATACCCCTGTTCCTATTCTGGTTGCTGATGGAGTCCTTGATGAAGAGGTAGGCCTTGCGGTCAGTCCTATTCCTGCTCTTGAAGAAGGGTGAGCTATTGGAGGTCTGTGACTGCTGGCCATATTTGCTCCCTTTTGAACTTCTCCCTGGAAAGAAGGATAGAAATAGTCCTTTAATTTGCAGAAGTTCTTTAAAACTACCAGAGATCAACTCTTTAAAGCTTAATTCTTCCCCCTGTTAAAAGGAGTTTAGTTTTCTTTAGAAATCTGCAAAGCATTTCCTTATGGAAAAGCATGGTATGAGACAGAGACAGTGCTCAGAAAGGACCACAGAAGGCCCATCAGTAAGGTGAGACAGCAGTCCCTCTTCAGTGCTTAGTCAGTCCTCAGTTTATATTGCTGAACAGATAAGTCCTGCTAATTCTTGTGGCATTTATTGTTTCAGCATCTGCCCACAGAATTCAAGTCTCTCATGAAACAAACTGGAAGTGACCAGTTGTTGAAAATATCCATTTGGGTTATCTGGAGACAGTCCTGCAGGCATCACCAGTCACCGATGCAAACGCAGACTGCGCTACCACGATAAATCCGGGCAGCTTTCACCAGCCCCTTGAGAAGCTCCTCCCCAGCCGTAGCATACAGGGACAGCTTTTCGATCGCTGAAGCTGCCAGGCAGTTGCTCGGAGGGGCCTGTGAGATGGTGGTACTGGCCGTGACCCAGACAGGCAGCAAGTACCCCTGTTCCCCCGGGCGATAAACACCCGCCCCCAGACAGGCTGAGGGCATCTGGAGCCGGGGAGGCGCGGAGGTCGCAGCGCCAACGGCCCCTGCTGCAGAACCGGGAAGCCCCGCAGAGCCGCAGACAGGCGCGGACCCCGCTTCCCGGGCGGCAGCAGCCCCCTCCTCTCACCGGACTCCCGAGCCGCCATTAAGCCTCCGCAGACAACGGAGCCGGTATCGCAGCAACCACCCAGCCAAACAGCGCAGCGCCCGGCTATCGCGAGATTCAGAGATCTCGTTCCGGCCGCCGACGGACTCCAACTCGCGGCCGCCCACGAAGACTACACCTCCCAGAGTGCCTCGCGACGGGAGTGCGGCAACTCTGCCCCGGCTCTGGGGCGCGGTGCCTGCCGGGACATGGAGTCTCGCCGCCGGCGTGCCCAGTGACACCTCTTCCGGCGCGGCGCGTGGCGGTTTCCGGTAGCGGCGGCGGCGGCGGCGGGGAGAGTTGCTGTGTCAGGACACCTCGGCGGCCTCCCGCCATGGCGGGCGAGGGCGGTGCGTACCGGCTTCGCTGCTCCCTGGTGGGGCATGGGCAGGACGTGCGGGGCCTTACCCGCGGCCTCTTCCCCCAGGGCGGTTTCGTGTCCGTCTCCCGGGACCGAACTGCGCGGCTCTGGGCTCCTGACGGGTGAGTACCGGGCCGCGGCCCTCGTCGGCAGAGCCGCCGGCGCTGGGCGGGCCTGGGCGGCAGCTCCGGGTTGCGCTCTGCGGGAGGAAGGGCGCGGAGGTGCAGCCGCTGGGGCCCCGCCCGTGCCCCGCCGGGGCTGCCGGCCGAATCGGCGGGGGCCTCCGCGTGGCGGTGGGAGTCTGTTCGCTGGAGGCGTTCTGATGAGTTTGCGAATGGCTAAGGCGTTACCGCTTGCATGCCTGCTTTTGGGGGAGGTTGTATTTGCTCAAATAGTTAACTGCATGTCGGTGTTTTTAGCGTGCTTTGCAGACGCTGATAACGTCTGTAAATCTGGGCGTCTTTTTTCCAGGTGGTATTAATGTTGTTCCCACCTCTTGGTACTCAGTACCAAAGTAATCCTGCTAAGTAGCAATGCTGCATTTTTGACAGTAAGGCGGTATGCTTTGACTATTTTTAAAAAAAATATTTTATCGCCCTTGCTGAGCAAACTTCTTTGAACATAAAATGGAATATGAACCAAAAACTGCACAGAACATTTAAATATACAAAGACATTGGAAAAGGAAAAAAAACAACATGATTTTCTCCGATATTCATGTTGTCTTGCTGAATTCAGTCAGTGGATTTTTCAGAATATCATTGTGACCAGAAGAGGTATTTGCTAAGCGATGTGAATAGGAGATGGTAGAGATGTAGGGTATTGCAGGAAGCCACAGGACGTATCTCCTCATCTGTCTATAGTTTCAAATTGTGAACTGCATTCTGAAGTTGCTAGGCATGGATAGTCTTTCCACTGCCTTCCAGTGAAACAGATAATTGGCAAATTTGCCTGAATGCTCACATGTGTGTTTAAGTTGATCTCTATAGCTTTGCAACTGACGGGGAGGAAGACTAACCTCATTAAGTGTGTCTTATTAAATCTCTCATCACAAGGGGAAGAACTTGTTAAATTGCATAGAAATTTATTGCAGGAAAGGAAGTCTAATTCTAACCCATAATTTTTGAGGGCTGTGTGAGGAAGACATGGGTAACATGCAGAGTCATAGCGTTGGTAACGATTATATCTCTCTGCTTTGAAGACTGTGGGATTACAGTAGGCAGGGTTCAGTAGGTAAGCAAACTGCTGTATGTTATTTTTGTTACTTAAATTTTACAGGAACGTATGTTACCTTCATTTGTTCTCTGTACCTTCAGCAGAGAAGACATTTTAGAATTTAGAAGAACATCATGATTTCCCTACATATCCCAAGCTTTCCAAGCATTAGAGTATGAAGGATGACGGTGTGACAGGATATGGGTTTTTTGGGGAAAAAACCAAACACAGCAAGGAGAAAAAACAAACAAACACCACCACCACAACCCACACATTTATTGTGTGGGCATAAGTAGCTTTTTCCTGTTAGTGCTATAACTATTGAGGCTGGATCATGATGAAGAAATAAGGGTGCTGCTTGAATCAGTTATAATTTATTTAAATATTAAACCTCTACAGTGCTCCTAATTGAAAGCCAGTGAATAGATTTGGCAGGCAGTAAACTTTCTTCATTTACCTGCTCTGTTATTTTAGGGTGTATTGGGGTACATATTTGAGTCTTGAGACAACAAAAGATTTCATAAAGGCAGACTGCAACTACTTCTGATCAGATTGGGCAAGGTGTTTGCCAATAAGCAGGGAAAAACAAAACTAAGTCCTTCCAGGCCTACCATTAGTGAAAAACAAGTGGAAAGCTTTCAATATTGCTTACTGGGTTGGAATGCTAGGATATAATTCTTCTCTTAAGTTTTGCATTCTTTCTAGGTCATCCATAGGATTTATTCAGCACAATGCAAGCATAGTTATTAATTCAAGAGTTGGAGTATAAAACACCTGTTGTAATTCAGTGCCTCAAATAAGTACTGTTTCCGTCATGACTCTGAACTGATTATCATATATGTTTAGTCTTAACAGGGGTTTTACTGAAATGCACTGTATGAGTGGCCACTCAAATTTTGTATCTTGTGTGTGCATCATACCTCCAAGTGACCTCTATCCTCGTGGGCTGATTGCAACTGGTGGCAATGATCATAATATTTGCATTTTCACAGTTGACAACCCAGCTCCTCTTTACGTCCTTAAGGGTCATAAGAACACAGGTATGTAGTCATTTTATTTTGGAGTTTGTTGCATAAAAATTAACGTGATTTGTTGTAGAGGTAATTAAGTCAAAGTTACAAAACTCAATTTTGATTTCTTTGGTATTTAATGTAGCAAATTTTTAATTATGGCCTCTGCAAACAGGATTTCATAATCTCTATTCATGCAGTGACTTCATTGTGAGGACTTCCAAGTTTACACTGATGAATGCTTGAGCTTTTACTGTATATGTGAACACATGGCAATTTACAGAATGATTACTCTTCTGCCAAGAGTTGCATTTTTAAGAAGCAGTTAATTTAGTTCTCCATGTATTAAGCTTAATTTTTATGTCAAAGTTGATAGAAACAGAAAAAGTGAGCTTCCTAAATAAACAAACTTTCACTGCCCATTTTGTTACCTAGATGGGGATCTAATATTAATTGGTGCTTTAAATACATAGTGAAGACTAAAAGCTCACTGCAGAAATTTCAACTGTCTTTAGTCAGGTTAGTGCAACATCTGACATATTAAACCAACTTTGTGTACCTTTTCTTGAGCTATATAATAAAAGATTCAGCAATTTTCCTATTAGCATACTAAGTTTGTCTTTTCGTGAGCTGAGCTAGTATTTAATAGACATTTGAACAGTCTATAATCATGTAATTATAGAGTGTCAAAAATAAACATTTCAAGTCTTGGAGGTTTTGGGGCTCTTTTTAACTGTGTTAAAGAATGATCGTGGAGACCAGTTTGAAAATACCCTGGACTGCTAAGCAGCACCAAAAATTTATTTTTGTATTATAAACCTCTTGGCTTTCTCTGAGAAAGAAAGAAAATAATGTCACGGTGTAAGGAGACATGGAATAGCTTATGTACTTTATCAGAAACTTGGGATGGATGAGTAGTTAAAATAACATGTGACATGCTCCCTCCAGAGGTGTAAAAAGGGATGAGGTGTTCTAGGCAAGTTATAGATTCCCCTACAAAAAAGTATTTGTAGCAATTTTTACAGTAATGTAAAACATTAAAAAATGTAAAATTGCATTAATTGTAAAATCTGTTTTAAAGTGGGGGAAAAAGTAGGACATGACAAGTGATAGGGGTAGAATACTGTCCACTTCCCACTGTGGAGTCACAGAAGCAAGAAACATAAGGCCATACTTCCTTTTATGAACGATTAGATGGACAGGGTACTCTCTGTTTATGACTTGGCTCTTTTTGTAAGCTTACTAGTATAACCTTATTAGCACCATGTGTCTTCAGTTTTATAACCGTGTATTACTGGAGCATTTGCAGATTATCTTTTTGCTGAATTTTTAAATGTCACCACAATTTCTTGGTATTAGTATTTTTCCTTCCAAGAAGATGAGCTAAGTATTTTTTGTATGAAATCTTGCTTCTTGAGGACATAAATTAATACATGTTGATGAAATCTTGGCTTTCTCTGTAATCTTAAAACTAAACCTTTGCATTAATTCTGTGTCTTGACTAGTTATCTAACCTGCTGGTCAACATATTCTAGTCTGAGGAAAAGAGATGTGGTATTAAGAGAAATTAAAAATATGAATGGCAAAAAGATGTGAAATTTTGTAATCTAAGGTGAAGAGATTTTTAAGCAGCTCCTTTCTAGGTTGCAGTGCAACTACAGTTCCACTTAATTCTTCCCCAAATTCCTCAGCACTAAATATGCTACTAATACCAAGTAAATCTCCTTAAATACATCTCTTTAAATTGCTGGCATAAGATTGGTGGCAATGCAGGAAACCTGTCAGTGCTGATTTGAGTGTTCATTCCAGTTTGCAGCCTTTCATCTGGGAAATTTGGCACATTATTAAGTGGATCATGGGACACGACAGCCAAGGTCTGGTTGAATGACAGATGTATGATGACATTACAGGTATGAAGTTCCTCTACATGAATATAAAATAGGTACTCTGAATTTGATTCTGGTAAGTCTAACAATGTTGTTTTTTTGCAGGGTCACACAGCTGCAATATGGGCAGTGAAAATACTGCCTGAACAGGGATTAATGTTGACTGGTTCAGCTGACAAAACTATTAAACTGTGGAAGGCAGGCAGATGTGAAAGAACATTCACTGGTAAATGTTACTGCAGTTGTAATTTCATCAAGGTCATGTGCTCTTTTAATAATAGAAAAAAATTAAAACCCCACAAAACCGTAGATAAATTGAACAATTTTTAGGCAGGATTTCTAAATTCTCTCAAGTTGTGTGCCCAGAAATCACATCACTTCTAAAGGAATTAGATTTTTTTTTCAGAGAATAATGAGCAATGAATTGCTTTTTTTTTTTTTAAACTGCTCCCATAATGAAGATTGGTTGCTAGGATTTAATGTGAGCTAAATAGAAATGGTGTACTGCTGCTAATGGAAAGAAAAGCTGCATTAAAAGTTTACCTTTCTTTTATAAAGGACACGAAGATTGTGTGAGAGGTTTAGCTATTCTCAGTGAAATGGAATTCCTTTCCTGTGCTAATGATGCTAGTGTTCGAAGATGGCAGATCTCTGGCGAGTGTCTGCAGGTGTATTATGGACATACAAATTATATATACAGCATCTCTGTCTTCCCTCAATGTAAAGGTAAGATTATTTTTGTGACTATTAGCCAACATTCTTCCAAAATGAAATGACAAGGTTGGCATTCTGTACTTCTGTGGAGCTGCCACAACTAAAGAACTCAGGTAGCATTTAATTTACTTCTTTTCTTTAGCATAAATAAAAAAAAATACTGTGACTGACTCCAAATCACACCTCTAGCAGAATTGCTCTGGCAGTAGGTGAGACGAAAGGTCCTGAGTTAGGCCTAATTGTAAGGCTTAAGTGAAACTTTGGCGAAGCAATAGGCAAAACTATCATCTAGGTTGCCACCTGTATTTCAGCACTGTTGCAGAGTACTAAAATGGTAATATGTGGCTTACCAGTTTGAGATAATGTAAATTTAGATAATTCCACAGAAAGTTTTCAAACTACATTATAAATAGTTTAGGTTAAGAATTTTACCTGTGGGGCTTAACTGCATTTGTTTTCAGAGTTAGAGGTTTAGAGGTTCAGAACTAACTGTTGCAGACAGTTGCAGAAGAAATTCCAAGTCAGTGACCTTTGTGTGGTGTATGGGACACTTGCGCATTTGTTCAGCAGGTAAAGTGCATGTATACTAGTGGATGTGTATGTCATAAATCTTTTATGCCTTAAAATTCCTCATTGAGGAGCTTACAGACTTTTGAGAGTGCATTATGCATGTTTCCTGAAAAAGCAGGCCTACCTAGCAAAAAATCTGAATTTAAAACAAATGTGAAACTATGCAAGTATAGTRTAAAATAAAACAGTGATGGTTACAGAATTGTTCAATGTTCTTTGTTTAAACTCTTGAAAGGAGGAAGGAATCTTTTGTTTGTCTTGAGCATAATTTCATTCCCTGTCTGGCTGCTTAGTCTGCAATTTATGCACTTTATTTTTTTTGAGAAGACAACTATGTGGTGGCTTTCTTTTAGCTCTCTTCTTGCAATTGAGAGAAGTATTAAATTGTATCATCTAGTTTTTAGATACCCAGTTGCAGAACAGCATCTAGTATCACAGTACACTAAAAATATGCCTTAAAAGTTTTTATGTTTTTTCTTTTCAGACTTTGTAACTACTGGAGAGGATAGATCTCTTAGAATCTGGAAACAAGGGGAATGTGCTCAAACAATCAGACTCCCAGCTCAGTCTGTATGGTGCTGCTGTGTGTTAGACAACGGTGACATCGTAGTTGGTGCAAGGTATTCAGGTTTTACTCTCAGTGTATTTTTAGATCTAAATCTGCAAACCCTTGATGAAATTGCAAGCATCACTTTAGGTATCAGTTTCAACTATATTTAAAAATACAGCCGTCAAAGTGTGTGAGTGGATTAAATTTAAACATGTGCTATACTTCATCCAAAAAGTCATTCTTTTGTTATGTGAATCACAGAGGTGGAGTGAGTTCTTTGGGAATGTGGTAAAACATGAATAGACTGAGAATGGACTTACAACTACTGTATAAAGAACCCTTTTGATAGGCATATCCTACCTTGATTTAAAAATTATACTACAGATAGGGTTACCTGCTTAAGTCCTTCTCTGGGTGTTTTTAGCATGAGAGCAAGTTCCTTTCATAAAAATAATTGGGAGGGGTTGTTAGAAATAATGATGGTTTCTCATGACATAGAAGTCACCATTAGAATGTATGTAATCATTTTTACATTTAAAATAGTATTTCTGTTTGAATGTTTTCTCTCCATTCAGTGATGGAATTATAAGAGTGTTTACAGAGTCTTTGGAACGTACAGCAAGTGCTGAGGAGATTCAAGCTTTTGAAAATGAGCTTTCCCAAGCATCCATTGACCCTAAAACTGGTGATTTAGGAGATATTAATGCTGATGACCTTCCTGGAAGAGAACATCTTAAGGAACCTGGTAAGTTATTGTACTTTTGTCATGTTAGAGGTGCCTCCAAATCTTGGTTTTGAGGTATTGAAACTTTCCATAGTTTCCAAAATTAAGGCTTTGATCACTTTCARTAGGGTTGCTGAAGAAAACAGCTTAATTTTGCTCAACTATCCTTTCATTGATTCTTTTGGAGGCAAGGCTCTAGTTTAAATAGATATATATWTTTTTTTTTTAGCCTAAAATGGTAAAAAATATTTCTTTTATGAGATAATTTAGAAGAAGGTGGAATTCAGGGTGCTGCAGCATGTTCAAGATGTTTTGGATCTGTTATGCCAGCTCTGCCAATAGTATATGAGACAGTTATGTAATTTGCAAAAGGACTACTGAATGTGGAATTTTTTTCCTAAAAGAAAAGTAGATGTAAATTTTCTGCTTTAGCTTTCGGCGTGAAAAATAGTTTGTCTTGATTGACTCAGTTTACACTTTCCAGGTACTCGGGAGATTACTGAGAATACAGTGGAAGCAGTGGTAGTTAAGATTACTCTTAAATAGACAAATACTTTTTCCCAAGGCGAAGTAACCAGTGACCTTAGCCCTTGGGTCTGATCAGCAAGTGGCATAAATCTTACAATTGTATGAAGCTTCCCATCTTGTTAGACCGTGGGAGAATATCATCTTTCTTGATTGTCATCTCCCTGGGAAAACGGTAAACTTTTGAAATACTTGACTTAAGGATTGCTTTTGCAACTTAGTCTGGTGGCAGATACCATTACCATAATTGCAAAGTGCTGCTGTCAAGATTTCTGCTATTCTTGTTGTGACATGTAGTATCTAGTTACTTCCTGTGCTGTGACTTTAAATGTTGTTGAACTATCTTTTCATCTTTAAATTTGAGCACTATTTGAAGAGTGTTTTTCTCTCCTAAAGTAAATTGTATTCTTGAATTTGTTAAAACTCTTAAACACTCCTGTCTACAGGAACAAGAGATGGACAGACACGGCTTATTAAAGATAATGGGAAAGTAGAAGCATATCAGTGGAGCGTTAGTGAAGGAAGATGGATAAAGATTGGCGATGTTGTTGGTTCTTCTGGAGCAACACAACAAACATCTGGAAAGGTTTTATTTGAAGGAAAGGTATATGCAAACTTTAATTGGTTTTATTCCTTGTTAAGTTAATTTCCCATTAAAAATTTATTCCAGTCTTGCTTAGATAAAATACGATTTAGAAAATAGGTATTTGTTGGTACTTTTTGTCGTCTTTGATGTATTAAAACTCACAGATAGAAGTATAAATAAGTACTACTTGCTTTATTACTTTTGAAACACATTTTGTAAAACGAGCAAGCCAATGGAGACAGATTATTTTGGAGAAAGGTAAACTATTCGTAGAGAAATGATCAAGTTCTTTAGTATTTATTGCTAGTACCTTGAGAAGTTAGTTTTAACTTCCTTTCCAAAGGAAGTGAACCGTACAATTTATAATGCGAGGCTTACCTAAAATATTAGGTACCAAGCTTTCTGTACCCCTTTTCTATAGTAACTTTTGAACCTAAAGACAGATAAGCTGAAAAATGTTTCCTTTACTGAAATACACACAGAAAAGTCTCTGTCTAGTGCCACCACAGAAAGAATGCCTTTGAGATACTAATTTTCTCTCTCATGTGGTTTAAAGAAACTTAGGAATTTGTTGTTTTCTAGTATTAGAAGTGTGCTTTTAAGACTGAAGTTTTTTGAGGCATCTGACTGCCCTATAGCTTTACAGGCACCCAGAGCTGTCCATGAGAGTTACCCGATACATCTGTTATTTTGTAACGTATCTGCACACACATTATCATGATATGTTGTTCTAGCCTGCTGCTCTTGAGACAGAATTTTGGAAAACACAGGGTATGGTTTAAGTATTTTTTACTTGCAGCCTGTGTAGGAGAGTAGTATTGATAGAATCTGCAAGTAGCAGTATTCACGTTTTTAGGCTTAGCCCTGGGCCTTTATTAGTCTGCATTTGATGCGTCCTTATGTAAAAAGTGCTGACAAACTTCTAATTTGTTTTTATTTTATTCTGCTTAAAGGAGTATGACTATGTTTTCACTATTGATGTAAATGAAAGTGGGCCTTCCTACAAACTGCCATATAACATTACTGATGATCCTTGGCTGACTGCATACAACTTCCTGCAAAAGAATGATCTAAATCCTATGTTTCTGGATCAGGTGGCCAAGTTTATTATGGACAACACAAAGGGACAAACACTGTTGAGTACAAGTGATCAATTTTCAGATCCGTTTACAGGTAAAAATTTTAAACTTAAATGATGACATCAGTCACTCCTCCCAGTTTTGTGTCAT
This sequence comes from Phoebastria nigripes, assembly GCA_035582835.1. Taxonomy (NCBI): domain Eukaryota; kingdom Metazoa; phylum Chordata; class Aves; order Procellariiformes; family Diomedeidae; genus Phoebastria; species Phoebastria nigripes. Next base: position 158,766 of record JAYKAV010002142.1, on the reverse strand, counting down.
CAGGAAACTTGCTAAGGGTGCACTCTTGTGCGACCCATCTTCCAGATCATTAATGAAGATGTTGAACAGAACTGGATGCAGTACTGTTCCCTGGGGTACACCACCAGTGACTGGCCTCCAACTAGATGTTGTGCCACTGATCACCACCCTCTGGGCCTGGCTGTTCAGCCAGTTTTCAATCCACCTCACTGTCTGCTGAGGCAGACTTCAGTGTCGTAGCTCCTGCACTTCTTGTACAGGACTTTCATGTCCTCAAATGATTGAGGGCAAGGCACAGGCAGATCTGACAAGAAAAATATGAATACTTGACAAAATTGTGAAGTATTTGTCAGAACAAATCTTCAACAAAATTTTAATCAAGCCAGTTGTATTTTTCAGTCTAGTCTTTTTTTCCAGTGGAARAAAACTCCACTTTTCCTATTACTCTAAGAGAGGGCCAGGTGCTGTTAAGGCAATTAATAAAATACAAAAATTTAGCTAGAGAATTAACTGAAACTGAGTGAAATACATAAATGACCCTTTTTCAGGCAGGAAATGGAACTAGAACAAGTTAATTACTCATAAGCTGAACCATGTTAATCAATTACATCCTGCTTATCACATTTACAAAATAAACCAGTCTTATTTCAACTAGTTTCACAAAGATGAACTTAGGAATAAAATGTCATTAAAATAATTGAGCTAAATCTTTTTCTTGCAATGAACTAGAAATGAGAATACAGGTCGTTAGTCAGGTTCAGATGTAACTAATGGAGCTGCAATCATCTGAACTTACACACATACTTTTGATTTGGCTGTGTCCAAATGTGTAATGCGTATGCCCCAGAAAACGAATTTCTGACCCTCAAATAATTAGGAAGAATTTGTTCAGCATCAGGAGACTTTTGTGTGGATAGGATCAGATTTCTTATAATGCCACAATAAACAATAAGATGTATTTGATGTTTGGCTTTATTTTTGAGCTGCTTCTGTCTGAGAAGTATTGACATTTTAATAACATCAAGCTGTGTATAGTAGTCATTGCTTTTCTTACTGTTTCACTAGGTGCTGGACGATACGTTCCAGGCTCTTCATCTGGATCAAGTACAATACCTGCGGCAGATCCATTTACAGGTAATGTAAAACTCATAATCTGTCTTGCTAGCATTGAAGATGTGTATTTTATTGTGTTCAGTTGCATTCAGTGTTCGGCTGTAGACCACTGTTTCTTGCAGTTCTCCATTTGGGGCAGTAGTGTGGGACAGACTGATGAGGTGGACTCCGCCACTGTCAAAGCATGTCCAGATCTGTTCAGTAGAGGAGACCCCTCTGCTGTCTGGTCTGCCTCATGTCATGCTGTCCTCTACAGCAGAAAGTAAGGTCTTACACCTTCTGTTTTGTCAAACTCTCATACGCATGGCCAACACAGGAATGCGTATATTCATAGAAGTAGTTTTCTTTTTTTCCTTACTATTCCTTTTTTCTTATTACGTGACCTTTATTGGTACCTTCCACCCTAAATTTTAGATTCTAACCCTCCCTGGCATAGCTAGTTTAAAGTCCTCCTCACTAGTTTAGCAAGCCTGTTTGCAAAGACATTCCAGCCCTGCTTTGTCAGACTTATCCCGTCCCTGATCTTGCTCCTCGAAGAGGGTCCTGTAGTCAATAGACGCCGAAGTCCTGCCTGCAAAACCAGCCATGCAGTGAGTTGCTGACCCACTTGATGAGCCTGCTTCTACTCAAGCATTTTTGCTTTGCTGGCAGCATCAAAGAAACACCACCTGGGCCCTTCATGCTTGCCCCCAGAACTTTCTAATCACTCTAGATACTCTCCAGGACTTCCTCGGCTGTATCATTGATGCCCACATGGAAGAGTAGCAAGATAATAGTCTGAAGGCCAGGCAAGCCTTGGCAGTCTCTCTGCGGCATCCTGGATCCTGGCCCCCAGCAGACACAAACCTCCCAAAATATCAGGCCATGTCAGTAGATGGGTGCCTCCATACCTTGCAGGAGGAAGCCTCCCACCACTGCTGCTTGCCTTTCCCCTTTTTGCAGACACGAGGTGCAGTCTCAGCTGGCTCTGATGCATCCCCTGTTGGGTGTTTGCCCTYACCAGTGCCAGGACACTGTGCCTGTTTTGCAGTTACAGATCTACAGATGGAGCAGAAACCTTCCCCATCTTGGCAGTCTTTCTCCGTTCCTGTTCTGCTGTGGTCTCTGTGTCTCCTCCCTTGCTTTGTGTGGCTCAGGCTGTGGTCTCTGCAGATGCAAAGACCCTGCAGCTCCTTCACCTGAGGCCTCACTGCCACAAACAGAGTCCACCACCCACAGCAGAGAGAGAGGCCACACCTGGGCAGCAGTGCCCTCGCCCTGGAGCTTGTCATGGATAAGGTATCTGCTGTGCTGAGGGCCTTTGCACCACTGGGTGCCAGAGACCATGCCAGAATGTCTCCCAGCTGTGGGTCACTTAGCTTGCAAATGCCATCACCACCACCAGCATCACTCTCACACATATGCATAGATTTAATCCTTAAGTTTCAGGAAGTGTTGAAGACTTCTTTTGAATTCCTTTAGTGCAAAATAACACCTTTAATAGTGATGTTTGGAAACTAGTAACTAAATACAGATATACATTACCTCTTATACCAGTGGTGGTGTTTAAAAAGCCTAATGTCTCTGTTCAGGTGCTGGTCGCTATGTTCCTGGTTCAGCATCAAATGCAGTAGCTCCAGTGGGTGGGGTTGACCCATATACAGGTAAGAGATGATGCCTGCCAAGGAAAAGCATCCCTGATCTTTTGCTTTGGTTTTTCCTTTGACGAGAATTCTATCTTGATGCAAATTTATACTTAATTAAAAATAATGAGCCAACTGAAGCTGCTTATACTCTGGAAATTATTCAGAAGATAGGGGTAGCAGAACCTTCCTTTACACGCAGGAATCATGCACAGAAGCTTTAAAATACATGATAGTAATCTGGTTTTGAGAGGATTTTTGGTTTCCTGCTAGTTATGTTGTTGATCAAAGAAATTGATATATGTACTGGACACAGTATCAGCCACTAATTCACCTGTGATTCTAGGAAATCATTATAAGTCAGATATTAAAGTTTTTTATTACTCTTTTTCTAAAGAGATTTCAGGCTACTATTGCATGTGACATAACTTGTTCATATCTGCAAATCTTCCAATATATAAAAACTTTGCCCATTCATTATGAAATTAATCAAAAGATAAGATTTCAGGGGCAGACGGGATCTTTGTCCTAAAATGACCCTTGCCATTTTCATGTCCTAACTGCAATACCCATTCCTATGAATGTATATTTAGTTCATGTAATTCAGAAATCACTGTTAATAATTTACACTTGTATAGTTAATTTTTACATTGGGGGAGGACAGTTTGTGAAGGTATTGCTTTAAGCTTTAACCCTTGAATGTAAAAATAACGTAAGGAATGACAGCTATTTGCGTAAGCATTCAATTTTTTTTAAAGATATTTTTCTGAGTGATGTCCAGCAGGAGAGACTTACTGGTAGGATATTGTTCTATGTCAGACATTTTGGTACACTGTTGAATTTTTCTTACTTCCTTTATGTAGGAATGGGTGCCTACCAATCAGCTGCAGCGAAAGTTGAAAATATTTATTTTCCAAAGAAGGATGCTGTCACCTTTGACCAGGCCAATCCTAYGCAGATACTGGGTCCGTGTTTTCATTTCAAGGATGGTTTTATTTTTCATCTGTCTGAAGTAACTTCACTTTTGATCTTTTCAAAAAGCTAAGTGATTTCCCATAGCTTTCCTACTGTTTCTTGGTTTTGACCTCTTAAAATTGCATTCATCACTTTAATGGTGCATGTATTTGAAGGCTTAGGAGTATGAGTAAATTTCACAAGAACTCTTACCTAATACAGGATATGCAATTTTTTTCCCCTCAGCTTATGTCCGCTGTTGTTCAGCATCTTTTTTATCAAGCTGGTACATTTGAATACTGTACTTTTTTTCGCTTAGCTGCTGGATCATGTGCAATCCCTTTCTGATGTTGCTCCTGAAAGTTTTAGTTCACCAGATAGCCGTACAGTGTAACCTATGAAGTTTTCAAGTAAGGCATTCTGCAATTTCACAGGTTGTAATAGTCAGTGCTGTATTTAAGCAGAACACTCTGCATAACAGAAAAAGAAAACAGTGTACAATATTTAGTAATTACTTTTTTGGTAAATGTTATTATTGGCTTGTTTTTCTGTCTCTTTTCCCATGTTTCATTCCTATTCTACTCTCTCTTCTTCTATATTTTCTGTAAATGTTCCACAAAATCTCTACCCTATTTGTGACCAGTTCATTTCAGTATGTTTCTGTAGAGTGCCTTAGTACATTTATGGGTTTTGTAAAACTAGTTTGTATTCACAATGTACCTGCCTTGAAGATCTCCAAATTAAAATTCTCTCGCTTCCTACCCTCATCTTTATATACAGAGCTTGAAAATGTTGTAGTTGTCTAGTCAGACAAGGAAACTTAAAACAAGAGATTCTACTTTTTAGAAAAAGTATACCTTCACCTTTATCCAGCTTCTTGAAGAGGGCAAGCTCCTGGCCTTACAGTCATGGAATCATAGAACAGTTTGGGTTGGAAGGGACCTTTAAAGATCATCTAGACCAACCCCCCTGCCATGGGCAGCGACATCTTTCCCTAGGTCAGCTTGCTGAAAGCCCCATCCAACCTGACCTCAAACACTTCCAGGGATAGGGCATCCACAACTTCTCTGGGCAACCTGTTCCAGTGTCTCTTTTGGTTTAAAACCATTACCCTTGTCCTGTCACTACAGGCCCTGGCAAAAAGTCTGCCTCCATCTTTCTTATAAGCCCCCTTTATATATTGAAAGGCCGCAATAAGGTGTCCCCAGAGCCTTCTCTTTTCCAGGCTGAATAACCCCAACTTGCTCAGCTTTTCCTCATAGGAGACGTGTTCCAGTCCTCTGATCATTTTTGTGGCCCTCCTTTGGACCCGCTCCAACAGGTCAATGTCTTGCTTGTGCTGGGGACCCCAGAGCTGGATGCAGTACTCCAGGAGGAGTCTCATGAGAGTGGACAATCACCTCCCTCGACCTGCTGGCCACGTTTCTTTTTATGCAGGCCAGGATACCATTGGCTTTCTGGGCTGCGAGTGCCGTTGCCGGCTCATGTCCCATTTTTAATCCATGAGTATCCCCAAGTCCTTCTCCGCAGGGCTGCTCTCAATCCATTCATCGCCCAGTCTGTACTGATACTGGGGATTGCCTCAACCCAGGTGCAGACCCTTGCACTTGGCCTCGTTAACCTCATGAAGTTTGCATGGGTCCACTTCTCAAGCCCCCCTCTGGGGCCTTCTGTCTGCAGTATTGCTCTTCTACGTATTGTTCAGGTTTCATTTTCTGTTTAAAAACAGCAGTCGGAATCTTCAGTCAGCCTCRTCCTGTTTCCCTGAATGTTCTTGGGCTCTGGTGTTTGTTTGTTCAGGGAGAAGGTAACGGATTCACAAACTAGAAATTTTTTTTCTGGAGGTTGTCGCTGGTAAATAGATTTAGCCTCCTCATAGTTTTGCATGGGTTTTACAGTAAAATTTTGTTCAGAACTTACTAAGAGGGAGAACAGCAAGACTGGCAGACTTTCATTCTGCTACATTATAGGAAAGCAGAGACTTTTACTTAGTCTTAAAAACATACTGCGTCAGTTCATTTTTGTCCAATATTCTTGAAGGATAATCGTATTAGCCACAGGCTCAGTGGGTTGTTTGGTTTTTGAAGCTTAGAATCTGAAAACTAGGTTTACTGAGTTTCCTGCAGTTTTGTAACAGTGCATGGTTAAATACACTTGTAAATATTATGGCTGGACTGGGATAGATTTAACAGCTGTATGGTTTTTTTCATAAGAGGCCCACTGTTGATTTTTGTGCATACTATAAAACTCATAAGGGTGTACTAACGTAATGCTGCCTGCTTGTGTGTTTATTGACATGGCCCTCATCAGTTCTGGAAGAACCATGATTGGCAGCTGCTTAATGCTAGATCCATTTTAAGCAAAATGCTGTACATTAAAATAATTTTTCCAATACTTTGATTTTTAAATTACATTGAAATTTGAATATTGGACATGGTGCAATCATATTTTGCTTATGGCACAAATAATAAAAATACAAGAACTGTGATCACACTAAGAACATACAGTTTCTTTATTTTTTTTACTACCTAATAATAGAAAAGAGCAAAAAAGGAATCCTATTTCAGTTATGAAAACTAATGGTCTTGTGATTCTTTTCTGCATTTTTGCCTGCATGTAGGCTAAGATGTGAATTCTGAATCTCTGTGTTGCGGTATTAGAGGGGGCTTAATAGTAGCAATCATTGTGATGATTAAAAACTTAAAATTAGAACGATGATGAAACTGGGAAAAGTAATGTTTAAAAATTGAAAAACCCCCGAAACAATTACAGTACTTGTAACTTGTTAGTAAAGTGCTTTTGTAGTATTTCACTCAAGACCTGGATTTGTGAAGTTCTAATGTCTAGAAAGCCATGCCTCTTCTATTGGTCTTACAGGCAAATTAAAGGAACTTAATGGCAGTGCAACTGAAGAACATAAGCTTACAGAAGATGACTTGATAATCCTAGAAAAGTTACTGTCTGCAACATGCAACACCTCTGCAGAAACACCTACAGCACAGCAGCTTCAGACTTTATGGAGAGCAGTTAACTGGCCAGAAGGTAGACACTTGCAGTTATTTTTTGTACCGTCATCTCAGTACTTCACCATGAACCAGAAGTCTTGTTATGCTGGCTGATTCASAGAGTCTGTCCCAAAGAGTTTATAACCCAAGTAGAAACCAGAAGATGATAAACAGATGCTAATAGCACTGATCAGGAGCAGGGGCAGTGGCATGAATTGCAAAATTGGGAATTGGTTGCCAGCTTTTGTTGTTGGCACAACAGTAAATATAAAGGAGAAACTTGAAATAAACATYAGTCATGGTTATTTCATTAGCAGGAGCATGCTCAAGAAAGAGGTGTGAGGTTTGTTTGGAAATAGAGCAAAGAAGTGTGAGGTTGGAGTCCTAAGTTGCTATCAAATGAGAGATGAAATTATGGAGATAAATTATTAAAAAATCTCAAAAGTAGCACCTGTTTAATATGGTAGAAAAGAAGTTACYGAAGCTAGGTTATGTGCTCAGAACTGCATTAGTGAAATGACATTCTGAATGAATGCAAGTGGAGGTGATGTAATTTCATTTGATAATGTATCATCAGCACTGATGGATTGGAAAGGCTATTTTGTTACTGCACACTCTGGAAAAAATGGATACATTGCATATACAAATATCTAAATATGCAGTTAAAATGAATTGCTTTCTTGAAATTGCAGTTAAAGATTTATTTTTTCTCATTTTTCTTTCTGTAACGAGTTTTGTAGCTATACTAAACTGTAAGATACAGAATGAGGACAAAGGGAGATGCTGCTTGTGTATGGGGTGTTCAGTCAGAAGCCGAGAAGGTTTCAGAGACCTTTTTGGATTAGTTACCATATTTTGTGCTTGCCTTCAGTGTTACCAATTAGAGCTTTTAGGAAAGATTTTAAGATTTTTGGCAAAGCACTGTGTTTATCCTAAATTAAGGAGCAGGTTTTTTTGTGATTAATTGAAGTGTTACTAGAATGGGTTTGTCTATACTTGTCTATGAATTTCAAACAACTTGTGCTTTACCTGAATCTCTTCCTGCATGAAACTGTTACTGCCTGTTCCCAAAGGTAGGGGTTTAAGAATGTCTGTATCCGAAAGAAACTCTCCAGCACATTTGCACATAATGCAATATTAACACTAAAATATTTTTTTGTTTTGTTTCTTAGATATTGTCTTTCCAGCCCTAGACATTCTTAGATTGTCTGTCAGGCATCCCATTGTGAATGAGAACTTCTGCAGTGAAAAGGATCATGTACAATTTATCATCCTTCTCCTTAAATTTCTGAACCCTAAAGGAAAGCAAGCAAACCAGCTGTTGGCACTTAGAGCTCTTTGCAATTGTTTTGTCAGCCAGGCAGGCCAGAAGCTCATGATGGAACAGAGAGATGAAATAATGACACAAGCAATAGAAATGAAATCAGGCAATAATAAGAACATCCACATTGCGCTTGCCACACTGACGTTGAACTATGCTGTATGTTTACATAAAGTCAACAACATTGAGGGCAAAGCTCAATGTTTATCAGTAATCAGCACAGTTATGGAAGTTGTTCAAGATCTTGAAGCCATTTTTAGACTACTTGTGGCTCTTGGGACGCTAATCAGTGATGATACAAATGCTGTACAATTAGCTAAGTCTCTTGGAGTTGACTCTCAAATAAAAAAGTACGCCTCTGTATCAGAACCGGCTAAAGTAAAGGAATGCTGTAGGTTTGTTCTTAATCTGCTATAATTGTTTGTTTTTCTTAGCACTTGGGAGACACAGCGTATGCAGAAAAAAAAAGATGCTTTTGTCCGTATTTTGTGACAGACTATAATTGAGAAAATACTGTGGATGAATTAAACTTGATTTGCTGCAAGATACAGAGCAAATAAAACTTTTTACACTGTTTGTCATTTGACTGGTTTTGTGAAGCCTATAACGTGCAGGATCTTTGCAGGAAGTCCTTCTGACATAGCTCAGATCAAAACAGATCACCAAGTCGTCAAACCATCTCAGTACTTAAAGGTCATCTAGATGGAAATGTAGGAAATGGCTGTGATTCAGTGACTGTCATCTCCGACAACCACCTCAAGCACATTTCTATGTTTCAGCACAATGAGTCTATTTCTTGAACGTGCATTTTGTCAGCAGAGAAGGGGCCCCGAGAACTGTTAAGTTCAATGGTGCTTTTCACAAGCTTATTAGTTAACATTGGTTAGTATTAACCCTGATCAAATATGCTGGTAAGGAAATGGCATTTACCTAATTTTCCATCAGCTTTTTTCCACTTCCGTTTTGAAACCTAGCTGTTTTATGGCTCTTACTGTTTTTAACCTAGAACTAGGTGACTTTTTGAGGGGTAGAATCTTTAACTGCCATATACACGTCATGCTTCACTGATAAGTGAGTATCTTGTAGCTTGTAAACTGGCTTTAACTTCTACAAAAGCTTTTACATGACTTTTAATGACAGGAGTACTCCACCAGTTGATAGCAAATGTCTTACTCTAAAGTATGTTGTAAAATATTAGATAATTTAAAAAAAAAAAGTCATCTTGAAGAGTGGGAGAGTAATTTAGCTGCAGAGAACAGACTGAGCAGCAGAAACTGGAACAGGCTTCCTAGAGATGTGGTCGATGCCCCAAACCTGTCAGTGTTTAAGAGGCATTTGGACAATGCCCTTAGTAATTTGCTTTAACTTTTGGTCAGCCATGAAGTGGTCAGGCAGTTGACTAGATGATCATTATAGGTCCTTTACAACAGAAATATTCTATTCTAAACTGTACAAATGTAAAGTCAAGTTTTATGAAGTAGCTTTAAGATAGTAACTGTGGTGACTGTGAGAAGGGAAAATAGTATTTTACAGCTATTCCAGCAGATGCAAGATAATCAGCTCGAAAGGGGAATGTTATTTCTTACTACTCCTGCAAATGTTACACTTTGGTTTAGAATTAAGATGAAGTCAAGATGGTCAATGCTCAAGTTATATTTTTCATTAGACTAATAGAATGGAAGACACGAAAAAAATGGGCAAGCTTTTCTGGCACATGAGCTTTTCATCACATGACAACCATCTGCCTCATCTGTGCCAGATGTGAAGGATTTTGTGACCAAGAGCTCTTAACTTTTTTTGCTCCATCTAACTGAACTGTCTGAATTACTACATTACTTCCAGCAAACCTTGTTTCTCAGTCCTTAGTTGCACACTTGTACTGTTACAATTCTGATGAATTTCCAGATACATATCCTCTCAAACAGTCTGGATCATGGCCTTAGTCAGTTTTTCTCATTTGATCCATGGGAGGATCATGTATAAGGCAGTCCAAGAGATTATTCAGGATTTACAGTGCTTAACAGTAGATCAATCCCTTCCTGGGAGAACATCTAAGAAGCCACCTTTAGGAAACGTGTCTGTGAAATAACGTGCCTGTCTGTTGAATTTTGGTTGCCTACTATACAATTGATCTTGAAGCTTTAGCTTTTTAATGTTGTGCTCTTTAACTGTGTTTGTACATGTGCTATTTTAAGAAATCTATACTCATCTAACATTTTGCTTTTGTTATTGTGGGATTGCTCTGTTACAGATTACCTCTTTATGTGAAAATTGTCATGAATTTCCTAGACCAAAAATTAATGTTTATATTAATAAACATACTCTGGCAACTCCAAGAAATGGTATATTAAGAGATATTACAAAATTCACTTAAATCTGCAGAGAAATGATGGGGCACAGCAAAAAATCCTTCATTTGGGGACTGCAGCACTACATGTTAGGCAAGATACACAAAGCAGGCCAGGAATATTTGTATAGAAGGACAGTTGCTGCTACAGGGTACTGTAATACCTGACCATTCCATGATGTAGCATTGTCTGAGCGAACAGAGGTATTGGAGGACATTGGATTCCATCCCCAAGGAATTGGCCTTGGAGGGTCTGTCTCCACAGAGACGTGCAGTGGCAGCGTAGGTAATGGACGTAATGTGTAAAGGAGGTAATGAAAAAAAAAAGTTACAACACACAGCAAGATCTTACAGTATGTTCTAAGATCTTACAACAAGTTTTTTTTTTTTTTTAAGTGACACAGAAGCATGTTGGTGTTCTTATGCCTTCATGCATTTGTGCAGTAGCTTTCAGTGAGGATTTTCCCAAGCTAGCAAAACTGGGTACATGCTAACACAGGTTGAGCGCAAAAAGGGGAGAAACTCCAATCTTTTACAAAGCAGTGGACATTATTTTTCTGTCTTCTGAAGTATAACAACTATATATCCTCTTTTTGTCAGTATTCTTTAAAATTAGTAATTGCTATTGCTCTTGTTTTAAATGACACTGTTCTAAAACTCCATTGTGGTACACACAAGCATGCATGTACATAAACACACAAATATATGTAAGTGTACTACAAAATCTGCAGCTGAGATCACTAGGAACTAGAAAACCTTAAGGATGTCACCAGGATGAAGTTTCCGTTTCAGTGAAAGGATGTTAAATCTATGCCTAGGAAATGCCTACGCCAGACAGGAGGTCCATGGTGTTTTGAGACCAGAGGACATTGAAAACAAGTATGTGCCTAGCACGGAACTCAGAGCTGGCTTCCTAGCTGCAGCAATAAACCTCAAATAAGTTGATCTGTGTGCTAAGTGCTCCTGAATTGATTCATCAGGGGAATAGTAAAAGTATGTTTGAGAGATTTCAAGAGCCCCTTGAAGAGAAATTCTGTCTTCTAAGAATTCAAAGCTTCTCAGTAGATGATGTTATTCTTCTGTTGGCATCCTTTTCTAAGCTAGAATGGAAGCTYTTGGAAAGAACAGTAAACAGCATGTAGTAGCGCTTCACATTAAACCATTGTTGTTAGGCCTGCCTTGGGTTTTATGAAGTGGAAGTATGTGGGATCTACTTAGACCAGAACTCAGCATACAATTTAAAATGCCTTACTAGAGAACTGAATGAGGAATCAAAACTGACTTAGGTCAGCACCAACTGCTGTACTTGCCAAGACAAATGGAGACTATAGTCACATAGCCTGGGATACATGAATCAAAAGATTTCTGTAATTATTATTATTATGACGTGCCTTGCTCTCATCAGGGCCTAATCTTAAGCAGACTTTTAAATAAAACTACTCAGTCATGTTCAGGTTGCAGACAGAAATAGACTAACTTCAGTCTGCAAACCTATTTCATTAAAAGCACTGTACATTGAACTATACATTCATGAATCGTTGGATGCAGTCACTTCTCTATAATGTAATATGTTAAAGTAATGTACTATAGAAGAGTAGAGCCATAGAGCAGTACTAAAGAGGTAACTGTAAATGCTTAGGAAATGTTATAACCTGCTGGTTCCAATTGTATGAATTTTTTTGTTTAAAAATACTTAGTTAAACTGTCTTAGCTGAATTTGATCCATTACTATATACTGTGATCGTTTTCCTTTTTTTTTTTCTCCTTCTCTTTAAACTATCAACAAATCCAAAGTCTAGGAACAGTAGATGTTTCCCACCTTTTCAAAATGTGTACTGAATAGACTGTGAAATTAAATGCTCAGCAACAAGATGCCATCTGCGACTGTTGAAAGCCTAAAGGAGTATCTGAGCATTTTCAGATTTCCTATTCTTCCAGTGGATTTTTGATGTTTATTCACTGTAGAGATTGAGCTTTCCCTTTTGCTGGGAATTTTTTCTTCTAGACTTTCCAGTTGCAAAGATGAATTTGCAAATGTGGACCAAGTCACTGTTGATCTGTATCAAACACATGGAAAAAAGAAGCGTTAAGTATGAACTACCCCTTTTTGACAGTAAATTTTGAAGCCTAACTGTGACCACATAAATGCCAATATTGTTAGAAATCGTTTTATCAACACACCCAGTTAGCTTCTGTACTCTGCAAATAGATGCTGCATTCATTGAAAACACAGTCCACACAAATAAAAGTGGAGGTATTGTATAAAAATAGCAGCTTAGGCAGTTATTAGGTATTTGATTATTCCTGATTCATCTTTTAACACTTGTCCTGTTTGCATGCCTAAGCATATACTGCTTAACCTTTTATTTTCCGTATAGTTGCTCAAGGGATCTCATTTTCATGTCAAACTTGTACGCCCCTCATCAACACTTCCTAATTACATGACCTCTGCCATCTTCAGAGTACACTAAGGCTGTCATTTTGTGATGATAAAGATGAATATCTATTCCCGCCCATCCAGGTAATCTAACAACACAGACTACTCAGGATCAGCTCTGACCCTGTGACTGCACATTATCTGACTCCACAGGGACTCACGCTTACTGAAGAAAGGACAGATGATACTTAATAATTTCTTCTAACTCTTTTGAAAACACAAACCACTGAGTTACCTGTATTGGTTTATTACTTTTTATCATCTGGCCACAATGCTTTTGCTCACCGCTAGCTTTGTACAACTTGCATTCGGTGGACCTCTACCTAAATGGGGCAGTACCACCAATGCTGTTTGAAGATCCAACACAATCTGGAATATATCAAACTGGAAGGCAATGTGATTGAATCTGGGAAAAAAACAGACCCAGAAGAAAGATGAATGGACACTGGTGCATTAAACAAAGAAGAAAATTTTTGCATGTCTCTGCACAGAAAAGGAGGTTCTTAATACAAATTCCTTCTGTGTAATGATAGACGTTTCTCTACCCTGGTCTTTATTTTTGGCTAACTATCCTCTTCGACTGGCATTTCCCTCTATAGCTAATCTTGGCGTTGGTGGCTGAAGGCTGATCCGTGTCTTACTGAATTGCACAGAGTGGTCATCCGCCTTTAACCAACTTCTCTGCCATGATTCCTACTTGTTTGCATCCCATGAAAAATCGTTTGTGCCACACTTCTGCAATACTCATGAAATACCACAGAAAAACTAAATTTATTGTTGACATTAGCATTCACTGGCATATGCATATTTGATTTTTTATTATGGATATTTCCATGCTTGAACCATTTTTAATGGAGCGTATCTCAGTAGAAGTTAGCAATACATCAACCAAATCAGTAAGAACAAGTTTCTGGGGTCAAAAGGTTACATGAGAACCAAGTTAAGGTGATTACTGTGATGTGTCACCTGTTCCTTAAAGCTTCATACCAGGGGCTCTGAACAGCAGCTCTAACAATTTTTAAGCAAGTCTGAGAGGTGACTCTGGAACAACAGAGAATTAAGTCGAGTGTCTCTCTGCTGGGCAGACTATATGGACTATAGCAAAGACTAGAACCAGACTAATCAGCATTAAAGATTTTTTTGTTTTCCCCAGGCAGAACATCTTACGAGTCTATTCCGATGTTTTGCAGGTGCCGCCGAGCACAAAGACAATGTTACCTGGATAACGTAGTTTGCATGGACTTTGTGTCATCTGCTTGGGTTTCCAAAAGGCGTCAGACAGGATGTTTGGTTCCAAAGATCCCTCTGCCAAGGGAAGAGAATGAAGGTCCTCACATTGTTGAAACAGGTTGAAAGCCGTGGAAAAACGGTCAGGATTAAGTAGTAACAACGGAGGATCAAAGATATTTGTATAAACGGGCGGCTTGCCCACGTTTGGAAACACTTTTATTCCCACCTMGCTACCCGAAAAAAAATAGGCAACAGAAGTACAGCAGCACCGCAGACCCCTCCGCACCCAGGCAGGCGGAAAGCCAAGGTGCGGGGCAGCTGCCGCCGGCAGCAGCACCCGCCGCGCGGCACAGCCGCCACGCAGCGGCCCCGGCCGGAGCCCGAGGCGTGCGGGGGCTGGGCCGAGAGCCGCCAGGACGGGCGCCCGGCAAGGCTCCCGGGGGGAGGGGGGGCCACCCACCCGCTACCCGCGGCGGGGCCCCGCGGGGCCAGGTCCGCCCCACCTCCCACCGCCGGCCCCAACGGCGGCCCCAACGGCTCCCCGCCGAGCCCCGCCCACCCCGCCGGAAGGGGGCGCTGACGCGTGGCGAGGAGGCCTATCAGGGCTCTGCCGGAAACACGCCTCGCCCTGGGCGCGGGCCTGCCGGGCGCGGGGCGATCCCCTGGGCGCGCGGATGTGAGCGCCGTGGGGAGCGGCGGGCGCCGGCGGGCGATGCCGGGCAGGAAGTCTTCGAAGGAGAAGAAGCGGCGCCGCTCTCGTTCCTGCTGCCCGGGGGGAGCCTCGGGGCCGGGTGGCAGCGAGAGGAAGCGGCGGAGCACCGAGTCCAGCCACGGCGCCCTGGAGGTAGCGCGGGAGGGAGGGGCGGGCGGCCGCTTGGCGGCTCCGGCCGCTGCTGTGTCCCCTCCGCCTCGGAGCGACGGGGCTCGGGCCCGCCCGTGCCTTCTGGGGCGCGACCCGGCCCTCCCCGCCACCGCCGCGCCCGCCTTCCGTGGCGCCCCGGCGGGCGAGGCCTGGCCGCTGTCGCTGCCGTGAGTTGGCCGCGGGAAGGGTCGGGGGGCAGGCGGCTCGCCCTCGTCTCGGCCGGGKGGTTGCGGCTGGCTCCTGTCCGGAGCCGTGGCACAGGCACAGGGCCGGTAACGTTCGRTCTAAACCTGTCAGCGTGCGGCTGCATAGAGAAGAAAACTCGGGCGGACAGCGCGGAGGGGTGCGCAGGAGGGGCACCCACGGCGGGGGTGCATGCTCAAGGTGTATTGCTAGCTGGTTTTTTTTAACTGTAGAGGTTTTCCACTGATGCATGGAAGATATATTTTCTGATACGAAGCCCACTTTTATTCTCGGAAGACTGTGCCACGCAGGGAATTGTATGCCAATTTCCTTTGTAGCAGGGTAGCTGTAAATGATGAGATTAGTGATTTAACTGCACAGCAAATCAGAGAGACGGATTTCCTCTGCCTTAAAGCATGTTTTCATGTATAAGCAGCAGCTAGGTATTTGCAGGCAATATTTTCCAGTTAATATTTAGAAGCACTTTTTGCCCCTTGAAGCTTTTAAAATTTCCCTTAGCGTAAGAATGGTTTCAGTAACCAAAAACCAAATTAACCAAATTCAGTAGCTTCTGTAATGCAGTTACCTTGCAAACTAAAACACTATTTGGAAGCTCAAAAGTCTACCTTAAGATGTACCTTGCAATTATGAAGGGAAAACTATTGCAAGCGCAAATGAAACTGTAACTTTCCTTCTTCTCTAGTTCACTAGAAAATGTGAAGATTGTACTTTTTCTCCTTGATTTTAGGAAGAAAAGTGCAATGTACCATCTGGAGAAAAAGTGGAGGAAGCTGAACAACCCAGTGATATAGAAGAAGGAGGATTAGATCTCAGCGTGTCACTCAAACCAGTCAGTTTCTACATCGCGGACAAAAAAGAAATGCTTCAACAGTGTTTCTGTGTCATAGGAGAGAAAAAACTACAGAAGATGCTGCCTGATATCTTAAAGGTACTGAAATACACTTACCTTTATATACTTTTTACAAGCTTGAATGCTTGTGTAACAAAGCACATTTATCTCTCAAGTCTAGTGGACTTCCAGCTTAAAAGCTGCCTGTATATTTCTTAAATAAAGATTATATCAAGTCTCTGAAAGTGAGACTCTTAAGATTTGATATAGTTATTCCATCTTACTCCTTTTTCCACTGCTCAGCCATTGGTGAACTGCAGGCTGCTTATTTTTATTCTGTCTGTACTGGTTAGTTAAGTGCAAAAGGAGTTTCATAATTGCATGGAGTAAATTCAGTAGTGTTGTTCACTAATAAATATGCTGATTTGTTAATAAAAGTTTGACTTCTGTTTGTGTCAGCTGAATTTCTTTCTATGGTTTTAAATTAATGTCTGAGATAAGGCAATAAAACTCCTTCTTGATAAACAGCTTCTGAAGCTGTAACTTCTGTGGACTTTTGCGGTAGTATTGCTAGAGTTTTACTGGCTTAGAACATACGCTTTTTGAGTCTTTTGAACTGCAGGACTTGGTAATAAAAAATTAGGCTAGCAGCCTGTACAGAAGAAGAGGCTGAGGCTGCAGGTGAAATGCCACTTGTGTGACGTTTGTTAATAGTTTTAAAAGTTTTGTCTTTAATTTTTATCTTTATGAGTCATATTATTAATATAAACGAGGCAGGACTTCTTCATTGTAAGCACGTAGTGAATTGCATACAGTCTCATCCATTTCTCTTCTCTGGGAGAAGAGGTCACGTGCAGCTGGAGGCTAAGGCATTACTGAGTTTGAAAGGAAGTTGTCTCGTGGTGTAGAACCAAACTTGCAGTAGGGTTGTCAATGTTACAATATGCTCAGCACTTTCTAATTTTGGTACTTGAACGTGGTATCATAGTTCATTTGAAAGTGTGAAATTATCACTTTATTTCACCAAGAGGACACCAAGTAGTATGAAAGATGTGAAGGTAACTGGAACACCCATAAAATCTGTGGCAGCGTCTGGTAGTATCAAGCATGAGAAATGGATCACAATTTACATATTTCTTATGTTTTCTTTATTATGATATACAACTGTTGGTGTGTTGTCAATAGCAGTGTTTGCTTCAGTTCATGAACTTGGATTCAGCAGTTGGCTCTGGTCTTTGCAGGCTTAATTTTGTAATCCACCTGCTCCCAAGTGATGGATGGCCCAGTATTTCTACTGCTCAGTGTTGCAGCTGCAGTGAAAACTCCAAGCCATAGGTCAAGTAACTGATAGTATGTATTGCTTAATTTTTCACAAAAAACCACACACACAGTTTCTGGTAGTTGTCAAAACTGAAACACCTACCTGGTGGTGTTCAATAGTTGCGTTGATGCAGGTCAGAATAGGGAATGGACTTGCATCTGAGTTAGCTCTTCATTCAGTACAGTTGGAGTACTACTTACCGTTCATAATTACTCTGTCCTCAGAAATCTTTAGTAGCTCGTGGTCTGTCTTATCTGTCTTCTTAGAACTGTTCCATGGACGAAATCAAAAGGCTTTGCTTGGAGCAGTTGGAGCTGTTATCTGAAAAAAAACTGTTGAAGATATTTGAAGGTATGAATGAAACTTTTAGGCGCCACTGTACACCAGAGACACCATGCCGCTAAACTACATTTTCACTCTGTTTCTACTTACTAATATATATAAACACACACACACTAGTAAGTATATATTAGTGTGT
This sequence comes from Phoebastria nigripes, assembly GCA_035582835.1. NCBI lineage: Eukaryota > Metazoa > Chordata > Aves > Procellariiformes > Diomedeidae > Phoebastria > Phoebastria nigripes. Next base: position 141,064 of record JAYKAV010002142.1, on the reverse strand, counting down.
ATATATATGTGTATATATATTAGTATTACATATATACACATGCTAATAGTATATATATAGTGTGTGTGTGTGTGTATATATATATATGCTGGTTTTGATCTTTTAAGCTTGGATGAAATCGTCCATTGATTTAGACGCTATTAGGGACACATTCAGAAAACAGTAATATAAGCTTCTTTTCCTTAGTACCCAACTAAGAACAAAGCTTTTGACTTGGTGGAAAAAACAAAGCTAGGAGTGTGGAAGTATTGTTTGAAATCCATTATTTTAGGTAAACTGACATTAAGTTGCCTCCTGGTTCTCTGCAGGGGAAATCTGATATACTGCAATACCAGTTCAATTGTATTAGCAATTGCACTAGAGTATTCGGTGTAGTTAAAGGATTCTTGGTGGATCCCTCTGCTCTGCTGAGACACACAGTACATGTACTTTGATTAAGCATATGACATTCCAGCTTTTCAGTATTTTATTGAACTTCCACTTGATAATTAAGGACTGTAGAATTTATTTGTAAGCATATTGCTGTCTCCTCAGTTAAGTGGAAGTGTTCGAATCTTGAATGCTGTGGAGTACCTTCTATTAATTCTGTCTCCTATGCTTTATTTTTAGTGCCTATAGTATTGTACTAGCAATAGCTGTTCTGGTTTTTTTTGTAATACGGTGTAACTGAAATAAGGTTTTTGGTTTTGAGTAAGTCTAATTTTAGAACATCTGCTTTAACTGGGGAAAAAAGCTCTTCTGCTGATTATTGCAATAGAGTTAATTATTAAGAGTAAGCCTAACTATATAGCATTATTTATATTACCTGCCTAAATTTTCATGTTTGAAACTGTGTATATCTAGGCAAGATTGGAGCTGATTCTGATACTGACGAGGAGGCAGATGGAGGAGACAAGGCTGGAGGTGAATCAGTCAGTCAGTGAGTAAAAGAAAAACACTTAAAAACTTAATTTAAGAATACTGAACAATACAGGGATTTTTCATGAGAAATGATCAAACTTAATAAACCTCTGAGACAATACAAGACAATACGCCAGTGTTGGGCAGATTAAAGTACCTCTTAGTTGCAGGTTTGGTTAGTTCGTCTAGACTTACTAAATAGGAACAAATGGATGGGAAAGGTAGTGATAGTAATCCAAATTTCACATTCTGGTCAGTATTTTTGATTTAACAGAGACCTGATTTCTGATCCTGTCTTTGGTTCAGAACAACTTATGAAGTTATTGAATGAAGTAATTTTCTTTGATCACATCTAATCGTACATGATACAAATATACTAGAAAATGGAGTGATACTAAGTTAAGTGATGTTTCAGTTTTTCTCATGTGATACAGTTTTAATACCCTCTGACACTACTTCTTCCAGGGTTCCATTTGGAGCTGATTTGTGACTGTGTTTGTTGCCTACATGATCTGTGAATGGCGTTAGTATACCCATTTATGTGGACTAATTTTCTTATTTTGACATTGCCCTCTGCTGGCTATTTAAAAAAGCAAAATAAAAAATTCAAAACCTACAAAATACACTAAGTATCAGGTCTCTTTATGTAGAGGAGTCTCTGTTAAGTGATTGATGTTTTGCCAGTGAACTTCTAAATAGAATGAGAAGACAAACTTGTTGGCTAGGGAAACCATGAAAAATGCCCCTGGATTTTGATGTCTGGAGAAATTATATGATTTTTTTAAGGCTAATTCACAAGCTCTTTACTATTGCAAAATACATGAAATGTTCTTCATCTTAAAGAGGTATGGCAGGATTAGTGCTGCTAGATTTCAGGAAGGTAGTTCCACGGCTATAAGGTATTTCAAAGCTACTGTTGAGACATGTATTTATGACCCTCATCTACAGTAGATTGAGTAAAGTCTTGCTTATGTGCAAATAAAGTAATGATTTGAGCTGGTAAAAACCTAAAAAGGGGAAATTGTTATTGTCGATTAATGAATAAAACAACAAAATAAGGAAAGCAAGCAGGATTTACCATTTTTTAACTAGGGGTATCTGAAGACACTTAACCCATTTGCCCATGGCAAGTAGGAAAGTTTCAGGAAAACAACATCTATAGGATCTAAATTGCAGTTTGGAAGTCTACTGTTTTTACATTGTACAGATAATATTCCAGGCATAAGCAGTGAGTAAACCAAAGTGTGTTGGTGTTGTCTACCTTTTCTCATAGCTGTGTTGAAGTACAGCAGAATTAAAACTGACCAAGTTCTTTAACCACTGCTGCAGTTACCAAAAACTGACAAAAACGTGACTGGTGGGAAAGATGTGAGCAGTAACTGACAGCAAAATCGAGAAGAAATTGTGTTTAAAAAAAAGTACAAGAAACTAAGAGGTCTTGATCAAAGTTATAGAGCAGATTGCTTCCTTTGACAAACAGAATGGTTGAGGTGCCCCTGGTTTTTGTATCTCTATCTCCATCCTGAGATGGAGACCCCTCCAAACTGGCCAGGCAAGATATATTGGTGTAGGAATTGTGGCTTTTCTTCTCCTAATGCAGTGGGTTAAAAAATAGCACCCTTGTGTGTAGCATACTATCTCAGAACCTTGGCTTGTAAGTTCAGCTGTGTGCTAGCTTTAAGAAAAAACAAAAAAGGGAAAGCTGTTTGGGTGATAGAGAAATAAAGGGACAGGAAGAAATAGGTGAAATGAGGAAAATTAAGGTTTTATATTAATCATTAAACCCCATGCTCAGTAAGTAGAACAATATTATGCTTTTACAACTGTAAAATGTCAGAGGCCCTTTTTACTAAATAGGTCTGATCTTTGGGCATTTAGGTTAACTTTTTTGCAACCTGTGTGTAAATATAAATGCAAGTTTGCAAAACTTCAGAAAACTGTGTTTCAGCCAGAACAGTAACAAGTCAGTCAGTAGGCAGGGAGCCTAAAGATGCAACAGTGAAGAAATAGTGAAAACTGCATTGCTGAGCTAAACTTTGGTTGTTTGTAATCATTAATACGTTTTTAATTATCATCTGAGTTTAAGTGGGTGACTGTTTGCCCTGGGAAGAGAAAAGACTTTTCAGAATGAAAAAGACAGTTTCTTTGTTTATATTCTCACTGTTGGTTCTTTGTAGTTTGTCTTCATTACTTATGGTTTTATTGTAAATGACTACTTTTTTCTGCATTCTATTAATGATGCAACATTAAAGCTTTTTTGTTTTAAGTCCAACTTGTCTTAGTTGTTTTCATGGACATGTAAACGTGGGAAGGGAAAATATGAATAGCAAATCTGACTCTAGTCAAAAATTTGTTAACTCATTGGAAACATCAGTTTGTTTCTTTCATCCTTGTTCTTTAAAAAAAAAAAAATTGAAAAACGTATTCCTTCAGCAATATCCATATATCAATAGAAATCCAGAAAGCTTAAATCAACATATCTGAAGAGATTAAAAGTGTATCAAAATATACAGGCTTTCTTAGAAGGGTATAGTTTGTACTGTGTCTTTTTTTTCCCAAAATACACAAATACTTATCTGTCTCTAAAGACCTGTTTCCTGTCTGTACCTTCTAAAAGTGGCAGGGATTTAGAGAAGTTTCTCCAGGTACATGAAAGATTGCAAAATTCAGATCTTTATCTGAAGCTTTTGGATAGTATTGCATCTGTAATTGTAAATTGAACCTTCCTCTTTCTGATGCACATATCCTCATTCTGCCACCAGAACCTGTGGCAGAGCTCTGTAAAAGCTTCAGATGCTTCCATTAGCATGTAAAACACTTGCCCTGTTATTGTGTCACCAGCTTATTCTGAGTTAAACGTTAGAAATCCTGGAATAAGCATACTGAAGAAGCAGGGCCTATGTTTGCCAATAACTGGGAATTACTGTTACAATAGATACGYTTCACTACTTGTGAGCTCTGTGTAGATTTTTAACTATGCAGTTCTCAGATTTTTGTTATTGTTTCTGTGTTACTGTCTGCAGTGGAATACCGTTAAATCAAGAGAATTGCTGTACACCAAGCTTCCAACTAAATGACAGATATTTAATTGAAAGGAGTTAGCCAATTAATGTCCTGCAAACCCAAGCAGGCATTCTTCCCATCTCATTCAAAAGGTATTACCATRTTCTTGAGCTATTTCTTTCCTGTTCCCTGAATTGGCTCTTAAATACCCTCCARCAGAAGGACTGAAAGTAAATTATTTGTTGTAGTAATAAAATGTGTATTAAAAGAACAAGCATGCCAAATATCGTTATAGTGATCATATGTTCATGTATATAATGTGAGTAAATGATCTTTGGCTTTGAAAATCTAATGTGCTTATTTTTTTCACTGTGTGAAAATTTGCAGTTTAATATTCACTCTTTCAAGTGTTCATAGGCTTTTTACTGCTTTGCAGTCATGAGTGCAGTTTTTGCTTGTTTTGTTTTAGAAAGGTTAGCAGTTTAGATGCTTGCCTTATTTTAACATGTTTTGCTCCTGGGTACTGGGCTGTTCACAAGCACGCAATTGCTATCTGATATTTACCCCCTAGGACAATTTGGTTATCTTCACCATTTGGAATCACTGRAAGAATAGGCTACATGAGTCACTGAGCAGATACATTAGCACTTGGCATCTGTCTTCTGTTCTCATGGTGTCCTCAAAACTTCAGCTGTAATGAGACTGATGGACATTTCGTAGCACATTAAACTATTTGACCAGCACCTGTCATTTGGGATACCTTTCCTGAGGAGCACTACTTCATAAGGATTTTTTTCCTTTTTTTTTTTTTTCAAATTGCTTGCTGTTAATTATTTAATTCTCACTTGTCATGGAAAACTACTCTTGGAACAAAAATTTGCAGGAAGCTTACAAGGACTTGGGACTGCAAAGGCAAATTTTAATTTAGGAAGGTACATCATCTTTATGTCAGAGTAGCAGAGGTACTGATCTCAAGCCTCACTCAGAGATTTAGGTGAATGTTTCTTAATGACAATTAAAAGCCCTGTAAGGAAGTTGTCGGCATGACTGTATCTCATGTTGTCTGACTGTCTTCTAGTCTAGCACATTAAGATATTTTTTTCTGTCACAAAACTTTTCCTGCTGGTCTCCAACCACAGTTACTGCTGATGCTTGGAATCCCAGCCACCAGTATTGCAGTGCTATTGTCTTAGTCCTTAGCCGTCCACCCCTCTGACCAGTACCCCTTTTCCTAACCTGTGTTGCTGTTTTACCTCATTCTGCATAATCTGCTGGAGTTGTGGTACCAAATCACCCTCAAACCCAGATTTTTTTGACAGCCATGCAGATTCCTGAAAGTAATGGGTTCTGTACAGAATCCACGTGCATGAGCCCAGGTAAGCATTGCACTAGCATGGAGCATGCCAACATGAAAAGCTAGCATAAGGCAAATTTAAATTTACAGCATTTGTCACCAACAAACGGTAATAGTTAGCTTCTTTCTGCTGAAAAGAACATACTGTCCAAATGTTGTTCTATTAAAAAAAAAAAAAAAAAATGCTGAGTTTATCTCTTGGAAGAGTGACTTTGAACTTAACTGTCATCCTGAGGGAGAAGTATCTTTAAAGACTGATTAAAAAGAGGGAGCTCCAAATTACGTGGTCACTTACTAGCATGGCATGAAAGAAGAGGGTATTAAATTTGCATACTGTGCCTTAATTTTAAATTAGCATATCTTCTGCTCCCATTGTTTGGAGACATGATGTTGTGCTACCCTTTCTTAAATCTATACCGCAGTATAGATAATTAGGAAAAAAATATTTCTTACTAAGAAACAAATTAAGCAAGGTTAACAAGTTGAGAGCAAAGCTGAACTGTGAACTGAAATGCTGCTGCTTGGCCACAAGATGGTGCAAAATGCCCGCCTGCTAAATGAAGTAGTGAAGCTTCACCAGCAGTTCAGTCCAATCCAATCAATTCTGAAAGAGCAAAACGTGCTGTAAAAGTACTTTTGGGTTCTAAAACTTGTTTTGCTGACAGTAGGTAGTCTTTAAAGGAACGTGGTTTTGCTGTAATCAGTGATAGTGTCAAGGCAACAGGAGGAAACTTTACAACAAGTTGTCATGTGTGATTTTTCAATTGATAATTTCTTTTTATGTAGCTGTTAAAATGGGTGTAGGTAATTTCACAGCCAGTGTTTGAACCATAGAGGTCACTCTGAGTTTTCTGTCAAAGGGGTGATTATAATTCCTCAGTGGACTTTGGCGTGGGAGCTCAGGGTGATACCAGAGATGTGAGGTTTCTTGCCTGGAATACTATTTGTGCAAGATCAGACTTTCCCAAGTGACACATTGCTGTCCAGTGCAGAGATGACTACTCAGTTGAAAATGATGAAGCGTGTGTGTGTCATACTGAGCATGATGTCATATGGTATGGAATATCCCTTTGACCAGTTTGGGTCAGCTGTCCTGGCTATGCTCCCTCCCAGCTTCTTGTGCACCTGGCAGAGCATGGGAAGCTGGAAAGTCCTTGACTAGTGTAAGCACTACTTAGCAACAACTAAAACATCAGTGTGTTATCAGCATTATTCTTGTACTAARTCCAAAACATAGCACTATACCAACTACTAGGAAGAAAATTAACTCTATCCCAGCCGAAACCAGGACACATCCCATGCTGCCTTACACGTTCCTACACTCCCCTTGAAAACATCTGCCAGTATGTCTTATGCAATCCTGAAATGCTCAGCATTTCACCCCAGCGTCCTATACAGACCGCCTTGCTCCTGTAGATGGTAACACCCTTCAGCCTATAAGGTGATTTCTCTAGCTGACTGCTCTTACTAGGTTTCGTTCCAAGAAAATGGGCTGGTTGCTCTCCTTTCACAACCCTAGGAGAAACTCAGGCAGGGTGATCCTGCTGCACTGATGAAGTTATTAGTGTTCCTCTGCTTGCAGTTTTCCTCTGCTCCTCACTTGGCATTCATGGTTATGGTGACTCATCATAAACGCATAACCTAATGGACAGGACAGATTTAGCTGGTGGTCTGTGCTGGCATATGGCCTAACCCCACSCAGTAAAGGAGGTGGGTGGGGAAATGTTGCTACCAAGGAGTCTGGCAGTGTCTCAAAGCAGAGGACCAGTTATAGCTGTGGCCTGGAGCCTGGCACTGAGAGTGCTGAGAGAGTGTTTCCCCTGGGCTAAGTTGTGCAGGCTGTGGTTATTGGGGTGGGTCTCAGTTAACTCTGACCTTGTGGTTGTGTATATGAGTGCAAAACTTTTCCTTGCGGTCTATCCTCTGCTCGATCCACTTAACAAATTCAACATGGTAATGTCATGTTGTCTGGTGTTCCTTTTCCCCCGTGACAGCAGGAAGATTGAGACCTTGGTTAATGTGTCTAAACCATCACATACAGTAGACCTAATTTTATTTGTTGAATTCCTGGGCTTATTTTACATCTAACAGGTGAGGGCTGTAATTCATCTTGTAACACCTCTGGCCTTCATAGTAGAAGACTGATGACTGGAATAGAAAATAAATGAGCAAACTCTTTTTGTTTGTGAAGAGGCAAAGTTTAAATAATTTTTTGAAGGGGTTAGCCGTATATACAGAACTTCCCGCTCAGCATAGCTATTTGAACATCTAGTTTGTATCCATTCTCTCTTTTTCAGCCCTGCCTGGGAATGGAAAGTGCAACAGAAATTAAAAGTTTGGGAGAATGCTTCTTGAGTTGACTAAGTAGGAAAGCAAACTGAAAGGATATATACCACTGAGTTCTGAAAAAAATGCATCACASTAAATAGTCTACTCCTAGTTTATTATAATGGCATTGGACAGTACATTTCTGTTGGGGTGTCCTTACTTAAGGTGCAGAACATTTAAAAATGTTTTTTTCAGGTGCTGTGTGCTTATGGAAACAGCTATACATTCTCCTTAGTCAATTATTGCATGCTACCATACACATTTTTGTTGCAATGGGTACAAAAAGTGGGAGAAACAGAAGAGTCTATTGGTTTGTAACCTTTGCTACTACAGAAAAGGAAATAGCAATCAAAATAACTGTGTCTCAGACCAAGATGGCTAGAAGTATTACCATGTTCTCCCTCCTGACATAGCCATTGGACACCTGGAAAAAAATATATCTTTGAGAGCGTGGAGAAGATAGATCTGTATTCAATTTTAGGAAAAGCCTTCAGGCCATTACTGAAAAACAAGTTCTTAAAGTCATTATATTTACATCTGTGATACCAGAATACTGCTATCCTTTTTATAGTGCTGTTTAGCTCCCACAGGCAGGATAGCTGCATTGATTCCATATTAATATGTATGAAACCAATGCCACACTGACATTCAGGGTAGGAAATTGGCAATTCTACTGTCAAAATGCTCACTAAACATGGCAATTGAACTCTTCCTGTGATTCCGGGTCCTTCTGCCTTCCTTCTTCCTGTATATTTCACAGGATTTTCACAGTTTGTATAACTAGTACCTGTGAATTGTCTGAAGGACATGAATATTTCACAAAAGTATCTCTTTCTTATCCCTTGTATAAATCAGTTGAAACCTTAAAGGTCAAGGGTAGAAATCTTTAAATAGAAGAAATAGAGAAGTGCAGATATTGAATACGATTTAACAGTTGAGTTGCATTTCGTCTTAAAAAGTGGCCCATTGTGAAACTATGAGATTGTGATGTAGGAGAGGTGAATGGTGGTGGGGTGATGGTAACTTCATGTAGACAGCTTCTTAATTTCAAAAGAAAACAGAAAGTAGTATTTGAATGCAACTGAAACTATAGGTTTTTTTCAAATCATTTAACTGTGTGACAATTTATTCTGAGTTTTAGAGAAGAGCTCCTAATGTTAAGGAGAGGCTACCAGTGAGGATTGTTATTCTGGGCTAGGGTATAGTGGAAATACTTGCTTTATCCTTGTGTACCGCTAGGCAAAGCAAGAAAAAGCTCATTCTCAAGTGCTTAGGTTAGCACTCTGTGTGTTCCTTTTGTCTTTATTCATACTGTAGCTGGCCTGTTGGCCTACCACCACATCATTTCTTTAGTTAAAATAAATGTTTCTTAGAAACGTTCTCTTAAATTGTAAAAGATGTAGATTAAAATGTCTTACTTGTTTCCAGACAGGACAACAGTATAGACTCTACTTCTTCTCTGAGAGAAGACAACAAGCTGGACGGTCAGGAATCAAAACAAGGTATGTAATGGAGAAAGCTGAAATTTTGTTTTCTTGCCATTGGGCAGTGACTAATTCCAGTTAACTGATAGCTCTCTTTTGAACAGTAGCTGCAATCACAGAGAATCAGCCTCTTAGAAATCAGCTGATGTAGGGTTACAACCTCTCCCTTGGGCCCAATTTCAGAAAAGGAGAGGGGAACATTGAAGAAGACATTGTAGGAACTTTGGCTTCTTAATTCTGTGAGATTGGAGAGTTTTTTGTGGCTAGAAGCAAATTGCAGCTCTTCAAAGTGTGCTAGTTTAGCTTCTGGAAAATGACTGAAGCTCTTGCAAGGCTCATTTGGCTCTTCATATCTAGTTTTTCAGCTGAAGAGGAACTTCAGTCATTTCAACTTCTTGGTATATAGGTGATTGCTAATACTGCTATTAACATTTGCTGAATTTGAGAGTCAGTTTTACTTTCTGTTGAGATGATCATAAGAGTCTACAGTACTCTGTTTTGACAGTCATAGAAATCCATTATAATAATTGTTTGCTGAAGGACTGCTTGTAATTTAATAATTTTGTTCAGTCTCAATATATGATACCTTGCTTTGTTTGATTGTGCAGAGCTGAGGTCCCGCAGAATGGTGCTTAACACCCACGACTCCTGATAACTGGCAAATTTTACTTGAAGTCAGTGCCAGTGGAAGTACACACTCAAATCTTTAAATCTCTGAGGACGAATGTTTTGTCTTGTATATTTTCTCTTTTTAAATGCAAAAATGTAGTGGGTGAGACATTTCAGGTACTACAGTGATTGGCAGAATAGAAAATGCAAAAGCAGGTAAGTTAGTGGTACACATTTGAGTACCTGCTGTGTAAGGAAACAGTTTTCTTAACCTGCAGYAATATTTGTTTTATTCCAGTCATTAAACCAGCACCATATAACAACTGCCAGTATTATTTTGTACATGAAGCACTAGAATTGTAGGTGTTTCAGTCTCAGTCTATTTATTTTCATTTGGACTAGCTGTATGGAGTAACATCAGAAATGGCTTTTCCAATCAAAGACTGTTGCAAATTCTTATAAGCTATATTTCTCTTCTATGAAGATCTAACATTATTTGCTTTCTGCAACTCCTATTTCACGATTCAGAATATTGTCTAAAAGATGTCTTTTGGAATAACTTTGTGAAGCATGTTTTTTTCCTGAAATAATTAGTGAGGGGAATTAGACGGAGAAGTAAAGAGTCATAATAAAAACATCAAAACTTTTAGGAGCAGGTTGCTATGGCTTTGTGAGGAATGCTTTAAATGTTGCTTGTTGTACTATACGGAGTGACCTTAGAACTGACAGATTTCCTGCAGATCTCTTCCACTTTTGTATTATTGAAGGGAATTGATGACTGTTGCAGGTGATTGCTTCATTGTCGTTTTTTATGACTTAATCAACCAGAGTATCATGATGGCTTTGGGCTATAACAGTGGCTCCACTGAAGATGTTAGCTTTAAAGAGCTTTTGAGAATATCAATATAAATTTAAAAATATAACTCTAATCATTCTGCTGAGCTGCAGCCTGTGATGCTATGGGAAAAAAAGAGAGAATAAGAGGATAAGAAAAAGTGGATAAAATAAAATTAAACAATGGAATTAAGTGTGCTAAAATTAATTTTGCAACTGTAGCTGAAGGAAAAAGTAAAAGTTATCAAAATGAAAAAGATAATGAGAAATGCCAACCATGATCTTTATTACTGGGTAAAATTACAACTGCAAAAGAGGGAAATAAAGCCCATCAGCTAATTAAACATCTAGAGGCCAATGAGCTTGTATGAACACTGTATTACATAGTTTTGGAGGCTCCAAATTCTGAATGGATGACAAGGCAGCTTTGCCCAGGTTCCTGGTCCATACTAATTCTGGGACAGACATGAATGACTGTTAATGTTTTGTTTCTGCTTAATATGTAACCACTACCAAGAGGAATCCTGTGGTGGGTTGACYCCAGCCAGCAGTAGGCACCCACCAGCTGCTCAATTACTCCTCCCCCAGTGGGGTGCGGGAGACGATCAGAAGAGCAAAAGCGAGAAAAACTTAATGGGTCAAGATAAAGACAGTTTAATAGGTGAAGCGAAAGCTGTGCACTGAAACAAAGCAAAATAAGGGATTTATTCACTACTTCCCATTGGTAGCCAGATTTTTAGCCACTTCTTGGAAAGCACAGCCTCAGCATGCATAGCAGTTACTTGGAAGACAAATGCCATAACCATGAACATCCCTCTTTCCTCCTTCTTTCCTTGAGCTTTTRTTGCTGAGCACAATGTCATATGGTAGAGAATATCCCTTTGGTCAATTGGGCTCAGCTGTCCTGGCTGTGTATCCCTCCCAACCTCTTGCCTACCCCCAGCCTACTCGCTATGGGGTCAGAGTGAGAAACAGAGAAAGCCCTGAGGCTGTGCAAACACTGCTCAGCACTAGCTGAAACACTGGTGTGTTATCAACACTGTTTCAGAAACAAGTCCAAAATACAGCATCATGCAGGCTGCTGTGAAGAAAATTAACTCTGTCCCAGCCAGACCCAGTACAAAGTCAGTTTCTCTTTGGCAGTGAATTAGGATGAGTATGCTCAGAAGTTAGCTTTCAGGCTTTGAACTACAATCCATTGATGCACCTATGTTTTTGATCCATGGAAATGCTGCTTGGTTGAGCAACATGTTAGGTAAATACTGACTGATGCCATGCAGCAAGACAGAAGAATTTCCCGTTCGTAATCCTGTTGATTCCTGTTTCTTTTGGTCTTTCACATACTTTGTGTCTTGCAAGGTAAAGTTGAAAAGATAGTATTCAGAGTTGATTTGATAGTATGGGAAATAGGTAACAGTGCATCTGAAACTGAAATATTAATCTTGAAGTTACTGTCACAGTAGGAACAGGGCAAAACTACTTAGGATTGAAGAAGGCCCTGGTGTGTTCATCTCTTATGAGTCCTTTTTATACACACTGCTGTGAGGAGGATTTTTTATAGCTTCAGAATCATTCTATGTTTTAGGCTTTCAGTTTTTATTGTTTGAAAATTGTGATTTATCTTACAAAAAACAGAGACCAAAAGTTCTCTGTAAACTTCATCTATATGACATATCGTACATTTTCCAGAGTTGAATTTGCTTTCTTGTCATCTTTGATTAGAATGTTGGAGATGCCACATATGTTAGCTGTATATGTTCCCATATATGCTGTATTTACCAGTATGATGGCCAGTTTTTGCAATCCAGTAAACCAGTGTTATGAGGTACTGGATTGATAACTATGTAGGATCCTAAATCAGGAGTGCATTCTCAGTCAGGGTAACATGCAGTATTCCTAAATCGGGACTTAAATGCTGTGACAAATCATAGCCTGTGATCAAGAGTGAATATCTGAATACCTTTTTTCAAGTGTATGTAGTAAAAAAATCTTTAATCCTGAATCAATAAAACTCTTGGAGTTATGTTTTAAAGTGTTACTATTGTTTATAAAACCAACTTGAGATTTTTTTTGACCAGAAAAAAAATTATTTCCTCCCTCCCTCCCTCCCTCCCTCCCTCCTCCTTCTCTCCCCCCCTCCTTCCTTCCTTTCTCCCTTCTTGTTTCAAAGATGCTTTACTCTTTTTTGAAAGGGGAGAGAATTGTTTGCATTGGATCTGAAACCCACGTCAAAGGAACATTCGTATTGAGAAGAATTGTTAAAAAAATATTTCCAGAAGTTTTCCAACAGTAAAACATTAAATATGATCATCTTGAGCAAAAAAAGCCAGTGATGGGAAGATAATTAGTTAAAGGTATTAAAATCATAGGTCCCTGCTGTGTTAGACTGCATTATCGATGTTTTTTTTTTTAGTTTGAATGTCAGTAAGATTCTGATTGCCAGATATTWAAAAAGAGCAATTCACAGAGGAAGTATTTACTTGGGTTTCCAGTATATTGGTTGTTTTGTTGTTGATGAGCAATCATTGCAAAACCCCTGCATATTTGAGGTTCAGGAACGAAAGGTATGGATGATGAAACTAGCAATTCAAAAAAAAATTAACAGTTCGGTGAAAGAGAACCTTTTAAAGCCAAATGTCAAGATACTAATTTTAAGAATCAGAGAGTCACAGAATTGTTTAGGTTAGAAGGGCTGTTTTGAGATCATCGAACCCAATCCCCCTGCTCAAGCAGTTCAGCTAGAGCAGGTTGCTCAAGACCACATGCTGTTGCGTTTTGAATATGTGCAAGGATGGAGACTCCACAGCGTCTCTGGGGAACCTGCTCCAGTGTTTGACCACCCTCACAGTAAAAAAGTTTTTACATGTGTTCAGATGGAATTTAATGTGTTTTAATTTTTGCCCATTGCCACTAGTCCTGTCAATGTGCAGTACTGAGAAGAGCTTGGCTCCCTTGTCTTCATGCTCTCCCATATTTTTAAAGGAGAATTAAAGAAAATTTAAAAAGACAGGTTTGCAATACTGTCTGAATATATATTAAATATAGAATATTTTTGATGTACAGACGATCATTATAGACTAAAGTAGTTTACATAGGAATGTAAACTTTCTTTGAATCTTCATGGTAAGAAATTATATGTATTTCAAAACCACAGATCTTTAGCTCTAAACCCTCATTATTGACTAACAGGGAACACAGCCATACCTTTGGATAGTGGTATGACCAAAAGCAATTATAAAGCCTTCAGAATCAGTACCTTTACCATCATCTGTCTATAAATTGTTCATTTTAAGCAGGAACCAATCCTACTGTAAGTTTCCACAGATACAGAGGTTGGTGAAGGACCAGTAATTTCTGAGGCCAATGTGTCAAAAGCAATAGTCTCTCTGTAGCCAAACTGTGAGAACAGTTACTCAGGTTCTGTTAGAGTTTTGCTTTTATTTTATTGGACTGCCTCTTCTAATTTTTTTTTTTTTTTTTTTTAAACAAACTCCAACTTTTAGCCAGCATTAAAAGCCAATGCCATAACTTTCCCCATGTTTTTACTGAGTTAAATATGTCTGAAATGCTTGTGATAGATTATGAATAGTTGCACTGTAAGTGGAGTTTCTATTAATTTTTAGTACTGTGCCTGACTATAGTGTCCCACTCCTTTTAAAATACATAAAATAGTTTTAAAGTGTCATTTTTAAAATTGCATTTTGAAAACTAAGTTTACTTTAAAGATAATAAACAATAATCAATTTTGCACTGCAGAGGCTTCCTTGTGATATAAAACCTTATGACATTTTAATTAGGAAAATAGATCATGTAACTCCATAGGATGGAATAAATTTTCCTGGTACTGCTGCTTTGCTATAGTGCATGTTCTTCTAAATTGGCATAAAAATGCATTAACTTGTCTAAATTAGATCAGCCTTAGAAGTTGGAGGAGAAAAAGAAGAGGAATTAGTTGTCTTATATTCATAGATTTTTTGCCACTCTCTTAATCTGCAGAGAAACACTTTAAACAGAAGCGATTTTGTAAGTTGAAAGAAAAATGGTTCTGTTAGGTGACTATATGATTGTTACATTTGTGTTACAGGCAAGGGAGAAGATAGTGATGTCCTCAGCATAAATGCAGATGCATATGATAGTGACATAGAAGGCCCATGCAATGAAGAAGATGGCCCAGATGTGCAAGAAAACACTGTCAGAAGTGGAGCCGGTCAGATAGATGACCTTCAGAAGGACATTGAGAAAAGYGTGAATGAGATACTGGGGTTGGCAGAGTCCAGCCCAAAGGAGCCCAAAGCAGCAACCTTAGCTGTTCCTCCATCAGAAGATGTTCAGCCATCAGCACAGCAGCTGGAGCTTCTGGAGCTCGAGATGAGGGCCAGAGCTATTAAGGCTCTGATGAAAGCTGGTGATGTAAAAAAACAACCCTGAGATTGCTTAGATTTAATTTTCAATACTTGTTTTGAAGGATGTGATGTCTGTTCTCTTCAGTTCTACAGTATATTTGAGTTGGGTATGACATTCCTCATTCAAACCCTATTGTGTATCCTGACCTGTGGCTTAAGCCGTTGATAGTTGGTTTCATTGCCTTTAGTGTGCTGCTTCCATGACAAGCACAGAGTGCTGTGATGCTTCGCTGAGATCAGGTCTCTTTGTGGTGGGTTATCTCCTCAAGGAGTCACACAATGCATAGAGCTATGCCAGGAACCTGGTGCCTTCCAGAAAGGTTAGGAGAATCAAGTTCTTTATAACCCCATGGTTAGAACTTACCAGCTGTTTTATTTATTAGCGACTTGTTAAACTGCTTGAGAAACTTGGTTTATATGTACTTCATTAAAAATACCATTTTGAAGAGGTCTTTTGTCGTGTGACTGCCTTCAGCATTCTGGGATGGGATTTGAGATTGCTTATTTCTCCTTGGGGCCTGTCGCAAATGAGTGGTTTAGAGGCCGCTTAAAGAATCACCGTCAAAGGTATTAGCAGAAAATGATTTTAATAGAGATTTATAAAAGTGCGACTTAAAAGAGTTCRATGGCAAGGTTCACTCTCACTTACTACATGGATGAAGTATACAAAGGAAAAYCATGTTATAATTGAGCTAGAATGATTTGTACAGAGACCGAGGACAAAAAGGGTAAGGGAGACCCTCCTGTTGAGTCACGAGGTTCAGAGAAGACTCGGCTGGATCCAATCTTAGTCTCAGACTTGGACAACGGTTTATGTCTAATGCGAAAAGCATAAAGAGACCCTCCTGTTGAGTCACGAGATTCAGAGTAGACCTGGCTGGATCCACTCCTAGTCCCAGACTTGGTCAACGGTTCATATCTAATACAAAAAGGGTAAGGAGACCCTCCCATTGAGTCACAAGGTTCAGAGTAGACGCCCCCTTGCTTTCTAAACTCCTTMTCAGAGAGGAGTCTAGGTGCAGCTGCATCTATCCCTAGTCTCAGACTTGGTCAACGGCTTATATCTAATACAAAAAGGGTAAGGAGACCGTCCTGTTGAGTCATGAGGTTCAGAGGAGACCCCTTTGGATCTACTCTTAGTCTCAGACTTGGTCAACGGTTTATGTCTAAGGGATTATATGTGTTTAGCAGCAGTCTAAGGTTCATTCACAGTTTTAAGGTGGATCACAAGATTTTAGCAGCACTTAATCATTGACTAATTTAACACTTAGCAAGTAAGTTAGTAGAGTCTACTACAATCAYGACAGTGACTTAATTACAGATTATGCTTCCTATTAGTTCACACACACACACACACAGAGAAATATATATAAATGTACAAAAGGTATACCTGTTAAAAAGTCCCCTCGAGTTCAGTGAAATATTCACGTCAAATGTCTTGGCATTCCTCAACGGGCGAAGGGTTGAACCTCGAGGAGTGTCTTGGCCGAGGAGTATTTCAGCCCAGGTCCCGTGGCAGTCGGCAATGGTCCTCCCAGTATCACAAACTTGAGAGTTCGCGAGCTCTGAGAGGCGTCCCACTCAGAGGGAGATGCTGGTCACAACCCGCTGCGGTCCAGGAGAGCTCAAAGGGTCTCACTCAGGACCGTTGTTTATAGGTTYGCAAGATGATTGGCTTTAGTCATCCGTAAATTTCCATCCTGGCCATGGTCCCAGGTGGTAGTCACTAAAAATTCTAAAGGTTTCAGTATTGTTCCACCTGAGCTATGACTCAGATAAGGGTATCAGGGGATGACACCTGGGCCAGGCAGTAGGAGTACGTTCCCAGCCTCAGCTATGCAGAGTTTCTGATACGGCCAAGGAGCGCTCAACTGCCAGAGTCAGTACACCACGGCCAAGGTTTCACAGGCATTTCTGAGATCAACAAGCGGCCCAGGAGAAGTCGTGGGGAGTGCTCCACCGCAGGGCCCAGCTCATCATTATGTAGCTATTCTAGTTAAAATGAATGATGATTCACTTAAAAGCATACTTAATTTTTAGAAAGTTGAGTTCTTGAAGGGAGGGATTTTTTCCTTTCAAATAAACAGTTGAACCATGTTATTTTCAGAGTTATGAAAGTGCCTGAAAGTGACAAATACCAGAGTTTTGGTACTGTTGGTCATTTAATTTTGTCATTCTCCTCTGCTGTTTATCTTGTGTGTTGTAACTGAAACAAAGAAAATAGAGTTTTTTCTTGACTATGAAGCTTTTTTGTTGAATATTTGGCATAATATTTAGGGCAATGCAGCAAATCAGACTATGTAGAAGACGTTGAGTTTTTAACATTTAAGTGATGTAGTCATTTCATGTCCCCTGTAAATAGGAAAATCCACCTAATTTCAGTAGAAGTGTTTTTTAGAAAAGGCATTTAATGTATTTATATCTATTATATAAGGTTTTAAAATCATAATTCTGCTTTTATCCATTTCACGGCTATTTCTTTGTAAGTAAATTGTATTCTAGGATTAATTTTCCTGCTATGATTTCTTACAACAATTAAAATAATTCTGATTTTGTTTAGAATTGGTGCTGGTTTTATACTTGGCTGCTAATCAAATGCATATTAAAATATTTCTGTGTGTGTTTGTTTACATACACACACACACAAAAATCGATTTTTGTAAGGTGCGAAGTTTAGGGATGTGGTCCTGGTTAAGTAAAATGATGTATTATACATTGTTACTCCTGATTTTCCCTTGGTTGTTACTTAGAAACCAAATTAGATATTTTGCAACAGTAGTATAGATAATTTCCACATGCTATTTTGTGATGTTACTGCAGACCTTGTTCTATTCAAATGTTAGGTCTTGAATTCTCTCGCAAGGTTTATAATTTTCTTTTTTCTCCTTCCTTTTTTTTCCTTTCCTTTTTTTCCTTTATTGTCTTTTTTTCCCTTTCTTCACTTTTTCCCCCCCTTTCCTTTTAACCCCTTTTCTACCCTTTTCCCTTTCTTTGTTGGTAGCTAAGTGCATTGTCTTTAGTAGCAAGCCTCTTACATATTTCTTAAAGTGTGATTGATTTCCTCTAGAATCAACAGTATTGTGGGTAATATGGTAGCAAAATAGTGCTGTGTAAATTTGATTATAAACTAAAACATTCATTAAATACAGCTGAGAAAATTACAGTGTGTGTTCACTAAATGATGGCAGTGACCTGAGTAAATTTCACCTGACTGTGATCAGTTATTCGCAGCATAAACATTTTTCTATTATTTTTTAGCAAATGGAGGATGTCAGTTAGAATATATATATCCAATGCAAAAGGTAACTTAACTGTCTCGGAATGTGTGTGTGTTGTCTTCAGTTAATTTCATTTGGGTGTTTGGTGAACTTGTGATTTGAGTACAGAGAAACAAAATCAGGTAATGAGGGACAGACAGTTAGCAAAACCTAGATGTGCTGTCTTGTTCTTTGTAAAGTCATAGGCTAGTGGAACCGAGTTAGACTGTAAAAATAAGTTTTACTGCTGCTATACTTAGATCCTTAAGGCACTGAATACCTCACATTGCCTGCTGTGGAAACGAAAAAGCTCACCTGCAAGGACATTTTCTTCCTAGTCCTGCTGTGCAACCCTGTGTATCTGGACCAGTAGGAAAACTTGTTCCTTAGTGTTTGCATCTCTTCTTTCATGTCCAGGTTCATTTGCTAGTTCTACAATCTGCCATAGCATTGGTGAGACTTGCAAAATCCCAAGCAAAATGAATAAACAAAAATCGGTCCTTAATATTGAAGAAAAATGTACAGTACAGTCACAGTTGATTGATAGGACAAATGTTTCTAGACCTGTATCTTTCCCTTTTTTACTGGTACTCCCAAAACCTGTGGTTTTATCACCCGCAGAGGTGATTCCTTGCTGACTGCAAACTCCTGTGTGGCTCCCATGTATTTCTGCCAGCCACTGAACAGCAAAAGGCTACTTCATGCACAAGCCATGCCTTGGTAAGGCATAACTTAGGGTGTCTTAGGATGTAAATCAGGTTTAATTAGAAATACATTTCCTATGCCACCAGAAGAACTGATACTGTCAAATGTACAAAGTCCATTCAGTGATGTCGCAGAACGATACATTTGAAGTTGTTTGGCAGCAAGGAATACTGCTAGAAGTAATGATAAACTAGAACGTAGTTCTCTTCTGCTGCCTACTTGCTGGAGGTATATGGCATTTATTTCTGAACTGAGCTTCATTTTCCTATTGGTTTTCCAGGACACCTTTAAAAGTTCATTTTGTAGTGTGTTCAACTGTCAAAAGTTATTATTTCAAGGTCTGTATCAAGAAGTTGCATACGGTAACTTTAATATGTACTGTGACAAAGATGAAACAGGTTTACTATGCATATGACAGAGAAGATTTGTAATTACAGCCCAATTAAATTTGAAATTAAAAGAGGAGAAAGATTCCAAGAAAATTAAATTAAGCTGTTTACAAAAATAAAATAAAATATACGTATATCGTAAGAGACACTTTGTGTGATTGATTACACAGGTGCTAATTAATTTTTAAGATATTGTACTATTGCTGCTTAGGTTAAAAACAGATCAGCTAAATTATATGGGTTCCTGCATTGATTTGTATCACTGCACAGTTAAAAAAATCCAGTCTATTTAAAATATGTATTATACAACTGTTTTGTTGTTCACTTTTAAATATCTCTTTRATTTTTTTTTCCTTGAAAAATAAATTTAATATTTCACTTGGAGGAAGAGGCAATTTGTATGTAAAATGCAGTCATGAATTATTTATGAAACCTTAAAATAATTTTACTGGTTTTTGATCAACCACTTTGCTGGGAAAAAATGTTATACACTGGGTGTTGGTCAGCATGAGGAAAAAGATCCTGATTATATTCTGGACTGCAACAGAAATATTTTCTAATGAATTTTGGCTGTCCTTATAGATGAAGCACGGTGTTTTTTTAAGAAGAAGGGTTGATTGTGTTTGTATTAGGTAAATAAAAAGGCGTGACTCCCCAGAGAGCCAAAAGTATCTATTATTTCTGTTTAGAGGCTTTGATGTTATTTTTATGGTGATTTCGTAGAGAATAATAATTAGTCTTCAAGATGCCACTTTTGAGAGACAAATCACAGGCATTTCCTCGGAAAAGAATTAGTTCTGTTTGTAACTCTCTTCATTACAGTATTTGCTCTCAGAAAAATATTTTGCCTAAGAGACCAGTGTCTTGCGTAACTTTTTTTTTAAGCTATGTTATAAAATATGTTCTTTGCTGTTTAAAATTACTGTAATTATTAATCACAGTGAATGGAAGTTTTGATCACTGACTTCAGGTTGTTTCTCAGTAGATACAAAGGTAGCACGTAGGGAGTCAAATCATCTGTGTAGATGATTTAAGATGCTGCTGTTCTAACCGGATACAGTTGAAATGCCACATTAAACATGAGCCGTGCGGCACTGCATTGTGAACCTCACCAAGCGAGGCAGCTGGATAGCAGTCTCCTGCAGCGTTGTCTGTATTTGAGGGAGCACGGTTTCACAAACAGCAGCCACTGTGGGGGAACCCTGTAATGGGACAAAACGTCTCTTCACCATCTGAATCCTTAAATGGTCAGAGCTATAAAGATCATAAATGGTTGCTTGCTTATAAATATTATTTTTTAAATATTAGTCTACAAAACCGCTTGTCTTAACTAAAATTACTTCGTTGTCATCTGTGGATAAAGCACGTCAAGGGTTTTCTAAAAAACAGCAACTGAAAAAAGGTTTTGTGCATATGAATGCATAGTAAGTTGTTATATGGCATTTTACATGCCCATCTTAAGATTATAAGAACTGATTTAGCTTTATGAGATCACTGATGCTGGTAAATGTGCCCTTTTCACAGAAGATAATTGAAGATTAATTGTGAAATAGGCCCTTTAGTCAGGAAGGGAGATGAGGTGGTTAATTGATGCAGAAACATAAAGAAGAACAGCATAACTTTAGGAGCATAGACACCAAATTAAAAACTGATTATGAAGTCCTGCAATTTAGTCCCAGTAATATAAACCTTCATGTTTATTGCTAAGTCAATCTGCAATATATGGAGAGAAAAAAATGTGTGTTCACCTTATTTATGGCCAAATTTAAATGTTAAAATACTGGAGGTTTTTGGTTTTTGTTTTTGTTTTTTTTTTTTTTTTTTTTTTTTTTTTTTTTTTTTTTTTTTTTTTTTTTTTTTTTTGGGCCTTTCTTGGCATTAATATTAAAATATGTAAACAGAATACATAAAAGGAGAAGAAAAATCTGAAGCTTGTAAAAAGGTTTAGCCACATACAGTTAATCAAACTGACTGTAGTCAGACAGGGAAAGACCCCAAAAGCATAAATGTAAATATTGCATGGTTATTAAATTGTAAAGCAAAGTAATCATCTCTGTTTAAAAAAAAAAAAAAAAAGCATGTTAGTGCATCATAACTTTCTTAAGCACATGGGAAAATGTCATCTTTTTTCATGGGATCTGTCTTGATTATTGTCAGACTCAAAACTGAATTTTCATCTTTTGTATCTAATGGTTCTGCAAAGTTGTTCTAGATGAATATTTTACACCATGAATTGTTGAATCTATGATCTTGCATCCCATCTTCCATTTTCAGACTTACAATACCTCAGCTTTGCTTCCCTGGAATACTGTGTGCAGTTCTGCATGTCTGTATCGAAGACATATCTAGTGGAAGTGGAACAAATGCAGACAAAAACTTCTAAGGTCACCAGAGGAACAGAGGACATGAGACATGACAGAAAAGCTTGTTTAATCTAAACATGTTGAAACTTGCTTGTAAAGACAGGCAGAAATAGAGTACTGGGAAAGACATTTAAGCTGAATATGAATGCTGGTGAGGAACTACGAATATATTTTGGTTAGGCTACTTGTTCTCAGGCTGCCTTCTGGTCTCTTCCCTCCTGTACCAGTGTTGTGCAGCTAGTGTGTACATGGGTATGTAGAGAACCACATCAGGAAGCTCGTTTGAGCAGGGAGTCCTGTCCATTTGCTCCTGCCAACCTGGATCAGCATCCTGACCAAATTTGCTGTGTTGGCACAACAGAATGAGTAGTGAAAATCTAACTGCTGAAAATGTCACTGGATTATCTTACGCAAGTGATAACCCCAGGTTCTTCTAGTCCTTGAGATATGAGGCATCAGAATCAAGGTCCATGATTTAATTCCGTCTTGTTGAAGTGGTGCAAAAATGGTAGCTGAACTGCTCCAAATATAAATTATTTTAGCTATTAAATTTGCCAATCCATATACTTCTGATTATTGGTATGTTTTTTTAAGCAAAGTCACTGTAATTGTTACCATGTGTAGTCTGGTTAAAGTTAATGTCTCATAGTTGTACAGAAATTATGCTTTTGAATTGCATCCACACTAGGGGGCCGTGTTGCTTTAACAATGCCTGTTTCAAAGAGCTATATACTAAGAGCAGAACCCAAACTCTATAAATGAGTTGTAAGCACTACTTTTCCCTGCATAAAAAAGGAGATGAGAGCAGAAAAGTAAAGGGGAATGACTTGCAATTTAGACAAATATAAGGTAGGAGCAAGGAAGTTTTGTTATATGTATACTTAGATGAAATGTTGAAGTTTAAGGATGAAGCAATGCTCTCATTGTCTTGAGATGAGTGGAAAGGCTGAGACCAGCACCCTGGTTACTTCAGTACTAATGTGGCACTTCAGACCTAGGATGCATAACACAGTTTGCTGGAATTGGGGACAGGTAGGTTGCTCTTCATCAAGATTTAGCAACTGTAGCATTTTTTGCTCCGTAAAGGGGAATTTCCATACACTGCATATCCCAGTGCTTCTGCTTGAGTGTCCTATGTCTTTGTCTGCGCCAGTTCCTGTATTACTACAGGTTGTAGGATTGCTTTCTTACAAATACAGCCACTCCTTAAACTATCTTTTTAGGAAGCTGTCTGCTCTTTATCCCAAGCAAAATTAAGATTAATTGTTTGATATCTTCTCCAACTTGCTCTCCAGGCCTTATCAGGACATTGTCGTAGAGGTATACTGAAACTCGAGTAGATGCAGTATTAGAAAATCAACTGAAGGGACCTCCTGCCATTGTAAAGGCAGGTAATGTCTTTTCTATCTTCAACCCTTTTAAATACGCAGTGGATCTAAGCAACTCTATTAACAGATTGTCTTCTTGTTTAACTGTGTAAAAAAGGGTTTTTTAAAGACATAGGTTTCTTATGGAATTTATCTTTGTACTAAAATGCCATAGAGCTATTAATATTGTTCCCAGGAAGTTAAAATAGGTAGCATCTACCATAGTAGGGCCCTATGTAGATGATCTAAGTTCCTTTTAAATTCCTGAGCCTATTCTTTCATATTCAGAGGTGTGGGCACCTCTGAAGAGCGAGAACCCACTAATAGAAAGAGTCAGGTATCAGGATTTAGGTAGAATTTAGACTGTTCAAATATGTCCCTTCTTGCCAAATATTGGTGTCAGGTCACATAATACTAGAGCTTCATCAGTTGTTTCACTAACTAATCCGCGTATTCTTTTCAAAAATACAATAGTCCTATCTGTTTTACAGGCGAGCCCATTGCGACAATTTCTGTGCTTTCATTGTTTTAAGAGTATGCCTCTACACATGTCTTGGCATGATGATGTTTATCATCAGTAAATTACTCATTTGGTGAAATAAACTGATACAGGAATTGGTAGATCATGGTTTTACTAAATCTCCAGTTGGTAAATCTTGGTCCTGTACCAAGAATAATGAGGCTCTGCAGGCATCCATGTCTGTTTGCAGGCTAGGGTCATTCCAGCCTGGTGAATCCTGTTCCTTGCACTTTTGCTACATTTTAATAAAAACATTGGCTGTCTGAGAACTGAGAACTGAAGTTTACTAAGATTTTTATTGTCTCATGAAAAGTATGACATGTCAAAGATGTGAATGAATGAAATGCTTCTTAGTGGACCAGTTTTTGGAAATATGTTACTTCACTGCTACAGCCCTAAATTAACACTGAAATTTGTATCGGGAAGCCAAGCCATAAACAACAGAGGGGGAGAACAGGGAGCCACTGGGCCCCTAATTATACCTCCACTTGCTGCAGAAAAAGGTGATGTTGCCAGTATTGTTCACTAAATATCAACAGGCCAAAGGGAATGAACTTAACTGAAGTGAGAGCTGTGGTCAGTGAAGAATGGCAGCTGCTAAAGCTGTTGGAGTATAATACATGCTTATCCTTGAAAACTGGAATCAGGGTCAGGAATCAGCGGGCAGTGTTTGAGACGGTCGACATGTAAGCCTGTCTCGAATTGCAATTCAGACTATCCCTTTAATGTTGGAAAAGGGTCTTGGGTAGAGTACCTTTAATTTATTGTTACTTTAGCAACGATATGTATTAAGCAAATCTCCAAATGCCAAATTTTCTATGGACCAGTAGATTTTATATTTATATTATTTATTTTATGTTTTATATTTATATTTATAAGGAAGGCTTTCCATGTTAATTGTACTGTTAAGCAAAGAACACTGAATCCTCTGATGAGGAACAAAAATTCTGTTATCTACCCTCATCACGTCTTAAACAAAGGACATGGATGCAGGAAGAAAGGCAGTGCTGAGATGTATGTGAATTTTTTTGTACATCTGTGATTATATTGTGAGATGGCATGTACATTTACTACTAACGTTATAAATGACATACATGCCCATATATAAAAATTAGGAGTTTTCATTCCTTATTCCTTTGTATGCAAAAGGGAGAAAATGTTTGCTTTTTGCAGCTCCCTGTATTTTTATTGATAAAATGTTGTAATCAACACTTTGTCTCACTACTTCATTTCATTTTTTTTATGTGTATCTCAGTGGGAAACTCTAAACTGTACTTCTATAATGTCCYCTCTTTCTGCTAACTTTTATCTTTAGCTACTGAAGAAGATTAATAATCCCCATACCTTAGCTGCAGAACTTTAATAAACAAAGCTTAATTAAAACAAGAGAAGCACAATAAACCCAAAGGGTTCTGCTTTAGCACTACAGATTCATGTCATTTTTCTTGTTTGTTGTGTGTTTTTAAAAATTGGGGTGGGGGGAGGGCTGGAAGAGAACTCCAGGTTTTTATATTTAATTGAACTAACAGCATGCGCTGATAAATAATAAATAACAGTGACACAGAGTGACTAAATAAATTGGTTTCCTCAAGCAATGATTCATTCACTGTCTTTCATTGCCATCAGGTTAAGAGACAGCTTCTTTTTGTCAGCCTGCAGGAGAAATATTTGATAGTGTAACAACCTCCTTTCCATTCCAGCCACAGCAGCCATTTAAATGCATTGCATTAATATAAATATTAATAAAATAAATATAAATAATAAAAATGCAGCAATTAAACAAAACTTGGGCTGCTCATTGACTTACCAAAAAAAATCCCTGCAGAATCAGTTATCAAGAAAGCATCTTGCAGTGATTCAGCGCGCTTTGCAGGAAGGAAACACTGCTGAAAGGCAAGGTTCTTGTACTTTTGCAGAAAAAGGATTTTGAATCCATGTTGAGTTATGGATAAAGTCCCTGATCTTAGTAGGCCTCTGCTAAGCGCTCATCATTCAAGAATAGGGTAAATACAGACCATGTTCTTGCAAAAAGTCTTTGCCGTCAGACCTATACCCACTTATGAAACAGATTGATCAGTTCTTTAAGTGTGCACCATTTGGAATATTTTCTAGTAGCTTAATGTATTGCGTGGTTTTACTAACCTTACATGGGGTCATTGCTACGGAGACTGGAAAACAAGAAACTAAACAGAAAAACTAAAATTCAGCTTTTCTGACCTTCCCATCACATAGTCCAACAGCAGGATGATAGAGTAGCCTTGGGGGGATACTGCCAGAGTGAAATTTATGGGGCTACTGCAACTTGCACATATAATTCAGACTGAAGAAGTCACTGCATTCATTGTACTGATACTCTGCTCATTTCTTTAACTGGATTCCTTTCACGATTTTGGGTCTGAAGAGCCTAGCTGGTCAAAAGACCATTTTCCATCGAAGATAATTGGGGCAGCTGGGAGAATATGCTTATAGAGGAGATGGTGGCAGTTCAAGAGTTGCTCATAGGGCAGGCTCCTTGTTGCATGGCTCTTCATTAGGAACCTTACCCTGACCATCTGCACGGCATGGTACATGACTGACACGGCATGGTGTCCGCAACAGCTCAGCCTCTGGCCCACTCGGTATCCATGCAGCACTTAGGAAACGTTAATGAAAAGGAGGGAATTAAAATGTACTAGACTTTTTAGATGTAATGAATCTTGCCACTTGGCTGCATAAGTGTTATGAAAGGCATTTTCAATGCCCGGAAGGCATCCTCAAACTTTTTCACATCAGAAACCACACCTACTAGAAATTAATTTTTTTTGGATCAGCTCTACAGTTTCCCTTGTCAGAGCTCTTTTCTCCACTCACTTACCATACTAACACCCTCTAATGTAACTAAAGCAATGTCCAACATAGGCTATAATACAAGGAGAAGTGTTTGCTAGCTATTTTCTATGTCTTTTGAAAGAGTTAATCTGATTTGATCAGGAAGTACGTTCCTGATCACACCGAAAACTCACTGTTCATAATATATTCTTAATGCCACTACGGTATTAGGACAGATGCTGACTGTAGATTCTGCTTCTAGCTCAGCGCCAGACCTGCTTGCAGTATTGAAATTCCTCATTAATTATGCCATCTCTCCCAAATACCTGTACTTTATACCTACAAGTATTGTTAGTGCATTTTCAGCTAATTATTGCTCTCTCCTATTGTGTTTGTACTACTTAGAAATAAACATTAACCATGTACAGGCTGTTATATGTATCTCATTTATCTAACCTTCTAATTCACCTTTCCATCCAGTTGTCATGTAAAGCACAGTTCTGCCCTGCACAGCACTGGTTTAAGCCCAGGACGCAATAAAGGACTGCTCTGTGTGTGCATCCAGAGTCAGGTATGCTGCTGCTATGCTTTGACAACAACCGTAAATTGTACTCCTGTAATGGTACTGGCCAGTGGCAATACAAGTGGCATAACACCTTCTCAACACAGAAGGATGATTCCTGCCCCACATAAATTTCCTTCTCATTACGTGCTGCAAAGTTATAGACCTAAGGCCTGATTTGCTGATGATCTGTGTTTTTGTTAACCCTGCAGAGCTATCACAAGAAAGCCGGAATGAATTGAATTAGTGCAAGTCTCTCTTTTTTCAATCTTCCATATAATATCAGCTTACAGTTGTCACCTCTGCAACTCCATACTTTTGTTTCCTTTGGACTTAGGTTTCTTTCCCTCCATAGGCTGTCTTCCTACACTTAATTTTTGCGTATTCTCAGTCAACAGCTGATATGCATCTTTCATTTTTTTAGTCAGAAAATACTCTATCCTGTGTTGATGCTTTTCGGAAAAGAATTGTTATTCAACGCTCAAGGTTCCCAGAATAAAAGGCCCAAATGCCAACTATAATTAAGCCTACTTACATTCTGTTGAGACTAGAGGATTTCCACAAATTAAATAATTATGTTCATATTAAAAAATGTCTATGTTATTTCTTTCTGAGACTTTCTTTGTCCCAGTCATTGGATCCTGTTATACCTTCTCCTGGCAGACTGACGAGCCCTCTGTTATCAGGTTTGTGCTTCCTAAGAGGTACTTAAGGACAGTGATCAACACATCCACTAACCTGCTTCTAATGACGTAAAAAGATTGAGATCCTTAAAATCTTCCTCTGCACTGCACCTTTTCCAGTTACTTAATTCATCCTTAATTAGGTCTTCCAGGAATCCTCTCCAGCATTCTGATGTCCTCCTTGAATTGAGAACATTGGATCATCATAAGATACTTCAGGCCAGCAAGGGACCTCGGGTGGTCTCCACTCCAACGCGCTGCCCAGAGCAGGCTCAGCCGTGGGGTCAGACCAGGTTGCTCAGGACATTATCCCAAGGGGGCTGCAAACCCTCCAAGGAGGAAGACGGCGCCACCTCCCTGGGCCAAGCCCCACTGCTCAGCTGTCCTCATGGGGGTAAAGCTTTCCCTCGTCTCCAGGCTTTCTGGCCCTGCTCAGCTGGTTGCCCACCAGGACCCAGGACCTTCTCCCCAGAGCTGCCCCTGGCCCCACTGGCATTGCTGTCGGGGCTTTGCCTGCCCCGGACATGGCTGCCCAGTGCTCCTGCCCCAAGTGCACAGGGGTCCTGGTGGACCCTTCCTCCCACCGATCCAGGTCCCTCTGGGAGGAACATCAGCACTAGAAGGATTATTTTTTTATCATTAGCATTCATGCCAACTAGAGAGTACATCTCCTTTCTCCACTCCTTGATAATTTCTTGTTTTTACTACTCAGGCACCTCCTCCTGCAGCAGTGTCCCACATTTGGAATTACAACTATCCTGGATATGGGATCCCCAGAATTTTTTATCAGCTCTTTGATCTTACTTTTGGGTGCCCATGGTGAAAAAACTCATTCTACCTAATTTCAGCCTCTTCATTTAGAATGAATGAGAATCTTAAGGAACTGTCCTGTGGAGCA
The DNA here is from genome assembly GCA_035582835.1 of Phoebastria nigripes. Lineage (NCBI taxonomy): Eukaryota > Metazoa > Chordata > Aves > Procellariiformes > Diomedeidae > Phoebastria > Phoebastria nigripes. Next base: position 112,597 of record JAYKAV010002142.1, on the reverse strand, counting down.
GGGCAATCCTATGATGTCCTTTACTGAGGTGGGCAACTGAGGCATAGAGATTTGAAGGTCAGTCCACAAAGCTACTCAGGCATTGTCATGCTGACTATTAGTGACTACCTTTTTTAGCTGCTGCTCTGAGTTAGGCTTAAGGTTCCCATCTTACTCTTTATTTTCCCAACAAAATGGGCATCAGGCATCCTCTTCACTGTTCCTTCTGTGATCTCTTGCTCTGCTCTCAGTCTAGTGTTTGGTAGTGGTAGAGGTACCTCCTTCATATCTATGGGAGAAAACTGACACTCTCTTATGGGCAAACTCTGATAATCTATAAAAATTCTTGGTTCAGCACATTAATTTTGGTCCTGCAGACTTACCTCCAAGGCTAGAGCTGTTGTGCAGTTACAGTAATTATTAATGAGGTTTTCATAAAGACAGAACTTGTGCACCTTCACAGGATGGTTGTCTCTGCACTCGTGTTCAAATTAGTTTTTCTTTTTTTACTTTTCCTGCACCTGTTTATCATGCCTCCTTGCTCCTATCACTCGGGTTTTAGGTTGTGGCTCAGTCTCCCTGTGAAGGTTTCTGCTAGCAGTGTTTTGCTCTCTTGGACCACCTTATATGCCTTACCAGATAACTAGAGATTTCTCTTCTGTCTTTAAAAGTACAGCCAGTTCTGGGGGTGATCCTGAGGCTTATATGGAGAAAAACAACTACAAATAGCATCCTTACCTGCGAGACACTTTTCCTGACCCTGTCCCTTTCATATCCTTTCTCTCTTCCTTCTCTGCTTGTGAAGCACAGCCTAGTTTAATGAGCCCAATCTTTCCCTCAGTTAATGAGAACAGAAGGGATTTGTGTTGTTCACAGCCAACAAGTGTTTTCTTGGCAGCAACTAGAGGTTGTTAACATACTTTTTGGTCTGTGGGGAAAAAGGTATTGAACAGGTGCTTTATATATGTTATGAATAGAAAGAGGGAGTATATATTATTTTATACATAAAATTGGTTGGTTTTGTGACCTAGGTTATTAAATCCAATGAAGCTGGTAATCCGATTTCAGGGTGTTTCGATATAACGTTGTCCTTAAAACAAAACTGACAAAATCCAATATGCATTTACCTTTGGAAAAATATACTTTCATAAGTTCTTAGGGCAATAGAGCTTTTCTCAAAATTGAGTATAGAAAGTACTTCTGCAGTAGATATCTAACTCGACAGCGTTCAAAACATGTTTCAGTACCCAGATGGTGCAAAGTTCCAAGCTAAGAGAAAAGCTGATCATGAAGTGCATAAGTAATGAATAACATTAAAAATCTCTTCGTTATTGAAGGATCTACATTCTTACTAGTAAAGAATGGAAAAGTGAGGGAGAGTGTTTACAGTAGCTCGGCACCCTTCTTTTTGAAGAACTGCATGCTCCACATTAGAGTCTTTGTATTATGTTACCCCACTGCAGCATGTCCTCTTATTCCACATGAGACCAAATATTTCCAAATGACTAGCCTATCATTCTCCGTCCTGTATGTGTAACATGCATTTATAGATTATTAAATAAAAATAAAATAATTGCCTGAACAGTGTTGTGCCTTTAAACAGTGTTTATACCATATGATGCTCTGACTTGGTATTTTCTTTTCATTTGATGTATTTTTGTTATTGAAAATATTTATTTTGCTAACACTGCTAATGAATGCACTGCTGTCATATCTGGATACGATTTGCAGGGGCCATCTGCAAAGAATGAGGAACAGCTCTCTAAGTAGTTTATTAGACTGCCTGAATTTGTATGCTAGTTATACTGCAAAATTTAATTGAGGGGTGATTTCTTTTGTCAAGTTTTAGGTCTGCTGTTATTGCAGGGCTGCAAGTTTTTCTGACTCAGAAATGCAGCAAAACTGTTGGCTTGTGAAGGTTTTACCATGTATCATAGGCTGTTTCCATGTGAATAAAGAGAAGTAAAAGCACCCTGCTACTATTTCCTGTGTATGCATATATGCGCAGCATATATGTATGTATGCACATAAATAACAAGCCTCTCTTTTTTACCAGCAGATGGAGCTAACAAAGGCCGTCCTTGGGAAAGGAATAACAGGAAAACAATATGGGAGACTGGATGGATGAGGTCTCTGCACAGAAATTATTGGAAGAAAAATCACAGATAAATCATGGCAAGTATTGACGAAACCAGTGCCTGTCAACATTTTCCTCAACTAAATGTTTTCATTCCATGAAAAACCACTGCCAGTGTACATGAAGGCTGAATGGACTCATTCAGCGAGTGTGTCTGAACTAAAAGCTTTTTAGGARATAGGGTTCTCTTCCGAATCCCTGCCTTTTGGTCAGGGAGTCGGTAGGCATTGTAGATTCCATGCCAAATTCTGTTTCTTCCTAGCTGCTTAATACGAGTCTCCCTATAGCTGTAGTAGTGGGGTGAGAGGGAAGAATAGACAAGACATTACAAGGAACTTGGTTGACATTTTAATTTCTCTGTTTGTAAGTGGAAAAATTCTAAGTAAGGGCAGGAATGAAGTTTGCTTATGTATTTTTGATGGGAGGACAAGGGCAAAGCAGGATGTATTTCTTTAGTAATAAAGTAATCTTATGTCACACAAATTCATGCCTAACTTTTTAAGAGCTAATAAGAGATTAAAACAGTACTGAAGCCTTTCTGAGAAGATGAATTTCTCCCCTGGAGTAGATACCTAGCTTAGCATAATCCTGCAGCAGAGCACCAGGTAGCCTCTCCCTGGGCACAGTGGTGGCTGAGGCCCTTCTGCTGCTCTGAATCATCCCCCCACCCAAAAAGCCAGTCTCAGCACATTACAGCAGGTGTGTTAAACTGGTCAGTGAGCTAAGAGCGTTTTGAGGTACACAAGATTTTCCCTTTTGACAGGTTTGCTTTTAACCCAGGTGCTGCTCACAGTACAGCCTTACTGAACAGTTGTGTCAGTGTAACTGAGGGGCAGCACAGGGGGAAGAATAAGACCCAACATCTGGGGCAGGAACTTCTTACACTGACATTTCCTCTGTGCCAAAAGCCCGTGACACTGTGTCCTAACATCTGCAAAGCTCTGTTAATACACGTGTACTTCATGGAACACGTACATGCATCTGTCTTACCCGACGACAGCTTTTAATGGAGGAATTGTTAGTCCATTTCTTGCACATATCATTCCTGTAACATACCAAGTTGCTAAATTATGGGTAAAGTTCCTCATGTAATTCCTTGCTAAGGTGACCTGAGTGATAAAAGCCACAAAGTCACTTTTGTGAAAACTCTGAGGTCATTGAGGTCTTTGGAAAATGATACTCCTGGCCACGAAATTAAAGGTCAAGTCTCGGTGAAATTTGCATAGCAGTCTGAAGGTGTCTCTTGAAGGAACTGACTGAGCTTTCTCATGAACCAAAACATGTCAGCAGTGGAAATGGAAGTAACAACGGGAAGAGAAAAATGGGGAGAAGAGCCGGCAGGTGGCTGGGACCCACAGATGTTGAACTGCATACAGAGGTGTTATAACCACACTGTCCAGCCCCGCTGCAGGGGTGGGGAGCTTTCATCACCGGCAGCTGCCGATGGCCGGCGCATGCCGGTGGCGAGCGGAGGCTGCGCATTAGGCAGCTCTGAGTCACTCCTGGCGAGGGCAGCGGAACACAGGATTTAGTCATTTCACAAGGTGTAGCTGGAAAACGCCTCTCCCATCACCGTGCCCAGGGAGGTGCCCGATGCCTGGGGCTGGGGCTACCCCTGCTCCCTGGTGGGTGGTGGGATGGTCCTGGCTGCCAGGTCCTGCCCTGCCACCCCCAGGGGAGCCCCCAATGCTCCTGCGCCCAGCAGCCCCCAGTCCCACCAGCACCCTGGCAAAGGTGATTTTTTGACTTTTGCTTTATTTTTCTTTTGCTTTATTTCCTTCTTCGGTGACTTCTGGCTGGACTGTATGATCACGTGGCATTTATTCATGCCCACGCCTAAGAAGCATATTGGCTCCAGGGGAATGCAAGTAATTAGGTATTAACATGAATAAGAACCAACAAACTGTTATGTGCCCATCACCATCATTTGAGAAATGTCCAGCTTCCTCTTCCCATCTCCTTATACACCAAGAGAAATAATTGTTAAGAGCGGGATCCGAAACCCACAGAAGTCAAATGTCGTCTTCCCACCAATAAGTCTGATATCAGTCCACTCACAACTAGAGTAACTAAGGTGGCTTCTCAGGTCTTTGTGGTGGCACGTTTGCAGCCCAGGAAAGCCTGTGACCCTGGCTGCGCCGCCCTGCAGAAATACAGCGTATAAGGAGCTTTGTACTAAATGGGTCTCTTGGGAAACTGGCTTAATTCTGTTATTTTTATCAATCCATTTTTCAAATCTCTTGAAGAGACTTGACTTTATTCTGCTTTAACTGGTGTTTGCAGCTCCTCTACCTTTAGTATAATTTGCAGCTTTCACAAATGTAATATTTATTCCCTCTAAAAAACTATACAAGCAAGGCTTTAAATAAAACCAAGCCTGACACAGTTCCTTTTCCCTGAATATATCTGTATGCCTTTGAAAATTTACACCACTATCTTTCACTTTTGACTCTGCCATTCAGTCTCTGTAAAAGTTTGTCTTTTATCCAAACAARTTTGAGTGAGTTTTGAGATAAGTTTTCATAAAAATGCTGAAAGCTGTACCAGCATCCAAATACAGTTCATCTAGTCCCATGTTCCCTTTATCCCCTAATCTTAGAAGTCAAATAATAGGAAAAAACAGTTCAGTTTTTTGATCATATTTGATCTTTAAATCCTCTGCTGGTGCTAGAACCAAGGAGACATGGGTACAAACCTCTGTGCTAGTGCAACCTGTCGCTTTCTGAAAGCAGAGCAAGACCAGTGTCCCTTCTCTGAAGAACTGCTAATACAAAGAAATAAAAAGTTCTAGAAATCCCCTAGTTCAGCGCTACCAACAAGTGTTTTGCACACAGAAGCCTCTATACTGTCATCCAAGACCTTGCTTTTTAACGATCAGTTCTTGAAGTTTTAGAACTTTCTGCATAATTTTTTTTCTCCCTTTTTTTCCATTGATCAGATTTATATATATGAGATGGTGATTGGCAAGACAGCTTTTTATGCTGGAAAAGCAGTATGGCACTTGTTAGCTTTTCTGTCCAGGAGATTTGAAAAAAGGAGTGAAACTAAGCTCAAGCATGATCAATCAAGATTTCCAAAATCTTGAAAGTGACATTCTTTAAAATGTTTAAAAATATGTTTTTTAAACATGAAGTTCTTTTTATTTGTTTTCTGCTCCCTTAACCTTGGGCTGATGTCTTCAATCTTTTCTCCACAGATGGGAAGGCAAAAAGCTTGCTTTTGAAATATGAACACAAAACAAGAATTTCCCTGTGTCACATGGCTCTGGGAGCAGAGGCTTTATGAACAACACATTTTGTGATATTYGTGATAAAATCACACATATTCCAGCAGGCTTGGCAGTTAATTCCCTTAGTGCCCAGACTTGCGTATCAATATCATTAGGCTGTTACACTGTACTGAAAATCATCTGGGCAGATAAAATCAGTGAAGATTCAGGAGAGAGGCATTTAAGGCAGCGGTTTGTCCATYTGGTTCTTACCGCTATTTTGGGGGCTATGTCTGTCTTTTTTTTCCTTCTCACAGTTTTCTTTGTTTCTGTTTGCTGAAGGTACATTTTACAGAGGAGAGTATTTCTGCTACTTTTACCTCTGGATTAGCTGGACTGCCTGTACACTTGTACGAAAAAAACACTTAAGAGCTTGACACTGTACGTTGTGGTCCCAGGACAATAAAGTACCCTTTGCTCAGTTCAGATTTCAAGCCACCTTTACTCTTAATTCTGTCACCTTACATTAATCCTTGCTTTTGTTTCGTTGCCCTTACGCTTTCCCCTGCAAGCTTAAACTAACCTTCAATAGTTGTGGCTGTTTCTCCCATGTTCGTTTTTTTTATTTGCTTTTTTTTCTTCTTGAGCTTCTGGGTCTCTGAGCAGTTCACCCATGGCTCTTGTGTTGACTGTCCCTTCCCCACCTTTTTTTTCTTTTCTTTTTGCATTCTTCTTTTTCAGAGAAGTTGGTGTCTGCTGTGTTTTAATTATACAGGTTTTCCCCAGCTGTCTTCTGCACACCCTGCTCCCCTCCACCTCCTACCAGTGTCTACATAAGGTTATGTTGCTTTACTTAGAGTTATTGTCCACTTGACCAACACCATCTCCCTCTGGACTCCTAGTCATGCTCTCTGAAATCATTCCTGTAAACAGAGGTGTGGCAGGGTTGCTTTGTGCTGTAGCCCGTTTGGGGGACTTTACATCCCTGGTATCCCTCTGACTGTTGCAAGCAGAACTGATGGGGGCAGGGGTGGGGACCTTTTACTTATTTATTGAGCATTTACCTGCATCTGTCAAGTCAGGGCTGTTGGAGGTTGAGCAGGATCACAAGATGTTACACTAAAACAGCCAAAGGAGAAGAATAACATCTAGAGATGACCACATCTGGAGGGCTGTGCCCAGTCCTGGGCTCTGCAGTAAAAGAGAGGCATGGACATACTGGAGCGAGTGCAGAGCAAAGACACAAAGATGATGGAAGGACAGAAGCATCTCTCCTATGAGGACAGGCTGAGAGAGCTGGGACTGTTCAGCCTGGAGAAGAGAAGGTTTGGGGGTGACCTTATCAATGTGTATAAATACCTCATGGGAGAAGTAAAGAAGATGGAGCCAGACTCTCCTCAGAGGTGCCCAGTGACAGGACAAGAGGCAATGAGCACAAACTGAAAGACAGGAAAGTCCATTTAAACATAAGAAGACACTTTTTTACTCTGTGGGTTTTTGAGCACAGGAACAGGTTTCCCAAAGAGGTTGTGGAGTCTCCATCCCTGGAGATAACCAAAACCCAACTGCACACTGTCCTGAGCAACCTGGTCTAGCTCAGCAAAGGAGCTGGGCTAGGTGATCTCCAGACATGCCTCCAGTCAGCCTTTCTGTGATTTAGTAACATTTCTAAGCATCCTCACAGTGGGATTTATCATGCTCTCAATTTTTCACAGTGAAATCATCAAGGAATTTTGCTTGCAAGCAAAAGGGGATTCCCAGATTAACTTTATTATATCTGCATATTGATCTCAGACAGAGTCCCTTTGCCCTGATACCCTGATCTGCTGTTCAGATATGCTGTAAGTGATTCCTGCACATTTCTCCAGGGAATCCTGAAGCCCTGTACCCACAGTAAGCCTTGTGGTGACAAGAGGAAGGGTCCACAGAGCTTTTGCAGAAATGTGTGGGTCCCTTCTGCATCCTTTCGAAAGCAGCTAAAATGCTTGGTTGTCTGGTGATCTTGTTTTTTATTCTGTCCCATTATTGATAATGTTCCATGTGGCAATAACTTCACCAAGACATACTTAATGAACTTAAAAAAAGTTTTGAATATAAAGGTTATATTATCAACAAACGGTGGTTTGAAAGAACTAAATAGGATTATGAAGATTATCCTTCTTTAACAATGCCTTAAATTTTTATCTCCTTATCCCTTCCTCATTGCTTTCTCTCTCAAGACATTATGGTTTATTGTGTCTCCACTAGGTACCTTGCATATGATTTACACACTGATTGGCTCTGCTTTCAGAGCAAGGTAATGATATAATATCCCCATTTATATTCAGAGCAGTCAACACTTTCTAGCTCTCTGAATAATAAAACCACCTGCATTTAATATACATGGAAAAATGGGAAGGCAAATAGCAGATATGGCACAATCAGATAAGTGTAATCAGATAAAATATCACAATATTATAGCAGATCAGCATCTGGTAATGACTTGAATTTTAAAAGACTGACAAACACCATGGCCTAAAGCAATCAGGCATACCTCATTCAGAGCTACTTATCCCAGATTTGATTGCTCTTCTCATATGTTTCTGGCAGATTAAACATTCAGGCTTTCTTATTTTAACTCCTCCTGTGCTGTGTCTCCTTAAGTGGAAAAACACTAGCTTTTTACCTTTTTCTCCAAGAGTGAGAAAGCAAAAACAAATTATGCTGTGGAGGAAGGAACCCAGCTCCCCTCAACGGCTGCAGTAAACTGAGCCAAGCAGCCCTTCTGCAGTATGCGCACAGTTGCACATAAGTTTGTCTCCTCTGTCTCTGCAGCTGCTGCCAGGGCTCTGGCATCTGTCCTGGCTACTGGAGAACTAGTGGAAACTGAAAGGGTTTTTTTGTATCTGGCAACCCCTAGATGAGTGGCCTGTGGAAAACTTTATTCGTGCATGCTACTGCACTCCGCAGGACTCTGGTCCCCTTTGGGGCATCCTGCAGTTACTGTAACACAAACAATACGAATCAAGCAACATCACGGTAGAGCTGGTACTCTATGGAGGTGGGACATCATTATTTCTATGTCTCTGTCAATAGCAAGTCTCAGTTGTTAATGCGGGTGCTGGAGCAGCACCTAAAAACGATGTCAGGAGCATGTTCCTCTCTCCTCCCCTCTCCCTTGCCTCCTCCCTGACCTTTTTATGGTATATTCTCCTCTCATTTAGACAAACACTTCTGGTCCTGTCAGGACTGCTGATTACATGCAATAAAATATAGCTGCAAGCTCTCTCGTACAGCTTGGTTTAATGCAAGCGTTGGTGGTGAGGAGCTGCTCTGATTTCTTCTTTCTGATTTGGTGTCCCAGGCGATGCTACTCCTGGAAAGCGTATCCCTTGCCTCTCGTGTCAGGTATGGGGAGTTCATTCACTCCTGATTACTGAGCTTGTGATTGGACTTTGCATGCTGCAAATTGAAACACTGTGTCTCCAGAGTATATTGGGACCTACATGCTTGCACTTGAACTAAATGTTATGCAAGTCTGTTTTGTTTTTTGTTGTTTGTTTTTTTTTTTTTTTTTTTTACATCACAGGACTCTGTGCTTGCTGTAGCTCCAGAAAACTTTTTACTACAGCTAAAAACATGCAACAATAGAGCATCTGAGGAAGAAAGGCAACATCCTACATCCGTGTTTTTTCCCCATTTGATCACACCTGTGATTAAATAATATCTCAGATATTTTGCATGTAACTATGAGAGAGATTCTATGGTCAGAGGATATCAGCAGGCTTTATAAATGTAAAATCTGAAAGCTAAATGGTGCCATTGGGCCCCACGTACATGGTTAATATTAAGTTGCACCAGCCCTGGAAGAAATCTTGTCCAAAGAGGGGTGTGCACCTTGGAGAGGGACCTACGGAAGATATTATCCTAGTAAAGCCAAGGCACTTTTAATATCAGCACAGGTTAAGCGCTCATTTTAACTCACCAGTCCTCAATAAATAGTAACAAGTGTTACTATTACATTGAGCCTTCTTTTAATGAGGAACTGTCTTGGCATCATTTTGGCTCCCATGAACTGGACCATGTAAAGTAAGAAGACATGATCCTCATGACTAACTGTGGAACTAGAAAACAAAGCTTTCCTGCCTTTGTTTCCTCTCCTGCTTTCTTGGTGTTATAGGTGGAAAAAGCATATTTTAGAGTGGCACATACAGCTTAAACCCAACGTAGCTTTTCCTGTAAAATCCTGCCCCATGGCTTCTTCACCTCTTTGTTCTCTCTCCTGGAGAGTGAAAAAACAGTGAGTGGGGATGAGGCTCTACCCTCTCACTCGACTGCTGGTGTACTCGTATAGTATCAACTAGAGAGGAAGGAATAACAGAACTAAATACATGATCCAGACAGTTCAAGAAACTGGTACTCACAAAGCTTGGTGTATCCTATGTAAACTCACTTCATCTATGCGTAAATGTCATGGTTTAACCCCAGCCGGCAACTAAGCACCACACAGCCACTCGCTCACTCCCCATCACTGGGATGGGGTTGAGAATCAGAAGGGTAAAAGTGAGAAAACTCATGGGTTGAGGTAAAGACAGTTTAATAGGTAAAGCAAAAGCCGCACACACAAGCAAAGCAAAACAAGGAATTCATTCACCACTTCCCATCGGCAGGCAGGTGTTCAGCCATCTCCAGGAAAGCAGGGCTCCATCACGCCTAATGGTTACTTGGGAAGACAAACACCATCACTCCAAACGTCCCCCCCTTCCTTCTTCTTCCCCCAGCTTTATATGCTGAGCATGACGTCACATGGTATGGAATATCCCCTTGGTCAGTTGGGGTCAGCTGTCCCAGCTGTGTCCCCTCCCGGCTTCTTGTGCACCCCCAGCCTCCTCGCTGGTGGGGTGGGGTGAGAAGCAGAAAAGGCCTTGACTCTGTGTAAGCACTGCTCAGCAATAACGAAAACATCCCTGTATTATCAACACTGTTTTCAGCACAAATCCAAAACATAGCCCCATACTCACTACTATGAAGAAAATTAACTCTACCCCAGCCAAAACCAGCACAGTTAAAAATGCATGGAAGGCAAGATCAAAATGTCACAGCAAATCAGGAGCAGAGCAAGGAAAAAATGTTAAAATGTAAGTGTTGCTTCCTGTCTTGTTTAAACTTTATGAAACACAAACATAGACTTCTTTTTTCTTTCTTTTGCAAATAACACAGATTTCTTCAATTTGGAGAARGAGATTCAAAGTGTTCCTGCCATTAAATTCACTCTTATGAGTGTATATTCCTGTACTGCTTCATTACTGCAGGGGATCAGTGACCAAACATATTAGGCATCCATTGTGTACAAGGAAAATAAATGAGTGGTGATTTGTCACGAGTTCTTTCTTTGTATTAATAAGATGTGTGGCACAGAGATGAGATACGATCTGTGTTTTCTTTTGTCTTCCATTCCTTAATGCTTCTGACTTCCATTTCATTATCCTCACATCTTTATTAGGCTCCTTTGGTTTGCAGTGTTTTGTTATAATGACTTTGTCTTTCACAGGTCAGTGCTGTTGATGGCATTACAGCTGGCCTGGACTGCAGCTGAATCAGTTTTGGGGGACCCAATATAAAGTCATTGCTGTTACTGGCCACAGCTTGCCACTTTGGCAAAAGTATATGTTATCACTACTTAAAAATTGACTAAAGTACATACCAATCAGAACACTAAATGTGCTTGCCAGGAGCTACTAAAATTAAGAGTGTGAAGCCCTGGCCACAGTGGAAAAAGAGACAAAACTTTCACTTTTTCACTGGAGACAAGACTTTATGCAAAATGTGTGTCTGTCAGTGTAATGTGGCTTTAGAAAAGTGGTCCAATGAGTACCCCAGGGACCTTGCCTCTAGAGTTATTTCATGCCTGCACTGGGGGGATAAGGAGAGAAAAAATTTGATCTCTAACAAGTGAGAAGTTCTGATTTTCACTCTATTTTTCTGTCTAAAGGATGGAAAGGAAGTCAAACTCAGTCAAACTCCAGCAACATTTTTTCTATTTCTAAGACATACATGGGGACTTCATCCCCTTTCACATGAGTTTCTCTTTTGCCTCCCCTTTATCGGTTGAGAAAATGAAGTATGTGTTTAGTTTTACACACAGCTCAGGGCTAGATTTAGGTCTTGCGTTAGGGTTGATTCAGATGTCCAGCAGGACCACTCATGGAGGAAAGTCCTCCAGTGGGGCAGGAATCTGGGCATAGGCTTTCCAGAGGCATGGGACATGAGAGACCTTCTTGCAGCATCTGATACAAGCCTTATCCTTCACCCAGTGGTGGATGCTCACTGTTACTGCACWGTCAGGCAGAAATCCCGTTTGAACTCCACATGGAGTATGAATGGTTCAGCCCTTCTCAGCAGGAGCCAACAAGCAATTTGAACTCGATTTCAGATCAGTTTTATAAGAACCTCTAACACATTTGCTTTCCCAAGCTAAGGTGTAACAACAAGTAATCAACAGAAAGATGCTACAGCTTTTCAGATATAAGTCACCAGCATTGTCTCCTTGCGCTTGGGAGTGCCCCTGAATGCACTGCTGAGCAGCAGCTGTAAATTCATTAGCTCTAGTGTCAAGGCTTCAGATTGAACTCCCTCAGTCTACTGGGATTGCTGCTAGWCTAAGACCACAGGTAAAATGTCCAATTCCCTCTTTTTCTCATGGTTTTTAGGAATTTCTTCTTCCTTCAGAGCAGTACCACATACTGCTGTGAAGATGCATACCTCTATGTGGACTGTAGTATTTATACATGTGGATTTTCTGCCTCTGTTTTCTGCTAAAAATAATGTTGAATTCCAGGCTTATTTTTACAGATATGCGGAGCGCTCCTTGTCTCTCATAGCACTGAGAGTTGTTGAGAACCTACTGAATATCTTACATGCAACTTGGTAGGATTTGTGTGCCAGATCATCCAAAGGTTTCTTTGAAAATACGAGCCTAAATGCTTAAGTTGCAAAGAATTTCTAGCTTAGAGATACTGATTTCCTTTGAGAACAACTTGCAGCAGCAAAATTCCCCCTCTTGAAATTCTGAACCTGTATCCTCCTCTTCTATCTCTTCCTTGGATGATGTTTTTTTTTCTTCTTCTTTGTCTTTGGCTTGTGATCTAGAGTATTATGTACATGAATATGTACAAAATGAGTGTGGTTTGGTGTGCTAAGAAGTGAGATTTATCTGCACCTCTTGGATAAATCATCTCCTCCAGTGCCAGAGAAGTGTGAGGTACAGAAGCTTGGAGAGGAGTAGAGACAAAGGAGTTATAGCCCATAAGAAGAATGTCACTCATTTTAAAGAGACTGCAAGTGGCGAAAATGATCAGCTTTTGCACACGCATGTGTGCCCCCTCCCCCCCCCCCACCCCCTTTGCCCCTGTCTTGCTCGCATTCACTATCAGGGAGACGTTTCCTGATTTATTACTTGAAAGGCTGCCATTTTTCTTCATCGCTTGAAAGGGAACTTTTTTTTAAAAAATGTATGTAGATAAGATCTCAGGCAGTCCAAAAGATACTGCAGCCCACAAATGAAATATCAGAATGGGGAACTTGACATCTAAATGTCAAAAGAGCTATTACTCCATACACATCCAAAAAACCCCCACTCAGTGTCCCCCCAAAAGCTAAAATGGAGTATGAACCTCCATAGAAAAATTGGAAAATGATGCATTAAATCACAGTTAATATTCATTATGCTTCCTTATTCACACTGGTATGCTGTAAGACTGTCAATCTGCAGTCTGAGGGGCATACAGAGTCATTATTGCATGCCTATATTAACATTAGTAAGAATCACTCAGGCTTGCTGGGGAGAACAATATACTCCCTTGCTTACTTCCTATTTTACAGCTACCACAGATATTTTGCAACAGAAGTGTGACTGAACTGTTTGCAGCTGTTCTGAACCCAGGTTGAGAACTGCTGTTACTGAAAGCTAGTTAGCACTTCTGCTGAGTTCAGATAGCTAATTTTCATTAGTAATTGAGGTTGAAAAACAGTCGATAGTGTGTACCAAATGTACATTAACTTCTATCTCTGATTGGTGATTTCTCTACAAAAATCCTCATGAAATCTATTTTTCAATTAGTAGGAAAACTCTGGCATTTCAAAGGAGCTCAGATATGGTTTTTAAAATGTTAAAATATCTCTCATGACTTGTATTTAGGAAAGCAGTATTGGAAAGTAGCTAAGTAGGCTGAATAATGAGAAAGACAATTAACATATTTTCAAATGCATCAATATTATGGCTTGGCATGTCCTTCTTCCTGTTTAAAATTAGCAATGACAGATACTGAGACCCTATTAATTTCTTAATAGGCTGATAGGCACAGCCGAGCATGCAGCAAAGAGTAATATAAATTAGTACTTGGGTTTATAAACCTGTAAAGCCTATTGGGGATGATGTAGCATAGATCAAGATGCAGAAAGAGAGAAGACATAGGTCGAAGTCATAGCCCTATATCTCAACTTTCTGTTCGCTTTTTTCCAAACCCTAGGGACATTGGAATCAAATTCCAAAATAATTCTCTAGTTTTTCTCTAAAAATGATGCTGAGCCAAATCCAAACCCCTTGTTGCAGGACTATAAACCTAAGTTTCTTTAATTTTCTGTTGTGAATTGAGCCTCAAGAGATGTTAAAAATCTGGAAGTTCCTGAGTGTTTTTGTATCCCTAATTCAAGATGTGTATTGTGATGTCACAGTAGGAAGTATGTGCTTGTGGAAAAAAAACATTCACATACTTTATAGAAATTGTGAACATATTTATTTTGGCTTTCATACTGCCTGTGTGTATCTGCCTTCTACAAGCTGTTCCTCTCAACACTTAGCAAGAATGTTTAGAGAGGTGAAGGTATTTTAGTTAATCTTGGAGACCCACAGTATCAGATGAAGAGAATGAAGTCTAAAGTCTTGACCATGGAGACAGCGAAGGGGCTAATTACACCAGCATGCATTCCTAAAACCCCCTTTATTTCATAAAAATTCTTCCTTTTAGAACTCAGAATATTTTTGCTCTGAATATATTTTTCAAAGTACAATGGGGAGGGGAGAAAACAGTTTTAACAGAGAGAAGTGGAGGAATAAAATTAAGAACAACGCATCAAATGTTTCTGGGTCCCAGTGTGGTCATGGTGGACACCAAGTTAACCATAAGCCAGCGATGTGCCCTTGTGACAAAGGTGGCCAACAACATCCTGGGCTGCACTGGGAGGACTGATGCCAGAGGTCAAGGAATATGATGCTTCTCCTCTACTCCGGAGCGCTGGGTCAAGTTCTGGGCTCCTCGCTCCTCAGTGCGAGAGAGACCAGGCATACTGGAGTGACTCCAGAGGAGGTCCACAAAGATGATGAAGTGATAGAAGCACCTCTGAAATGAGGAGAGGCTGAGACAGCTGGGACTGTTCAGAAGTGAAGGCTCAGGGGGATCTTATCCATAGTATAAATATCTGATGGAGGAGCAAAGAGGATGGAGCCAGACTCTTCTTAGTGATGCCCAATGACAGGACAAGAGGCAATGGGCAAAGGCTTAAATACAGGAAAGTCCATTTAAATGCAAGACAAAACTTTTTTACTGTGAGGGTGGTCAAAGACAGAGAGGTTGTGGAGTCTCCGTCCCTGGAGATATTCAAAACCTGCCTGCACACAATCCTGGATGACCTGCTGTAGCTGAMCCTGCTCTGAGCTGGGACAGTTGGACTAGGTGATCTCCAGAGATGTCTCCAACCTCAGCCATCCTGTGATTCTGTGATTCTTGACAGTATCATCCATTACTTGCCTATTAAAAGAAGTGCGTGATTGAATCTTGATAAATTTTTTAATTAAAAGAAATCACGTACAGCAAAACTCCCCAAATCCTAATAGTCTAAAAACCTCCAAAAATCCTAATAGTAAAATTTCTTTTGGAACTGAGGTGTAATTTCTTAACAGAAAAAAATGTTCTAAAAAGGAAGATACATATATATTTATTCCTGAAATTTCCATGATAAATAGAGATCAAGCACATATGCAAATAAATCGCTTTAATGAACAGGTTCAAAACAGCATCTATTTTTAACTAGATGCAAGAGGCTTCTATTTATTTTAACTGGAGATTTCAGGGAGATGCTGAAGGTAAAGCTGATTTTACCTTTCATTCTAAGTAGTGTAAGCAAAATTAAATGACATGATGTAGCTGTCATTTCATTCAGTTATTTAAGAAGAAAAAGTTCACTATTTAGCACTTATGTTCTGTTTTTTGTTGTAGGACTGGTGGACATGTTTCATTCTTCTGAAAGCTAATTCAAGCCAATTCAACCCTGAGGTCTGTTTTCAACGCATTTTGGTTGCAGGGACACAATGAGCACCTCTATAATTTTCTTATGTTTTGATTTAATTTATTCCAATTTTCTGTAGTACTGAACTTAAAATCAGATCAACTAGACAGACTGTGTGTTTGAAAAGTGATTTTGGATTTTATCTTCTTACTCCTGAATCTGTCAGAAGATGCTTCTAGCAGGCACAACACCCCCTCCCTGCTTCATCCACAGGGGTATTGCCCCTTTTCAAACAACCAGTGTAACACCTTTTTCTCTGCAGCGAGATCTTCCTTTTGTTTTTTGTTTTTATGGCATGCAGCACAAAGGTAGCCAGGTCCATTATGCAGAATATGAAATATAGCCACTGAACAAGCAACAAATTAACCTTAGCTTCACTGTGAATTAGCTGGAATACAAAGTAATTCTGCTCATTTCTGATTTGGGTACCTCTCCAAAAGCCTTCTCCCTTCTTTCAGTGCTTCTTTTCATGCCTTTATTGTTACTGCATGGGAAAAGTGTCTGATCCCGGATGAACATCATATGTCACGGTATTTTACTACATATTTATGTTAACTTTTCATTCACTCCATCCTGACCTTTTTCCTTTTTTTTTTTTCTTGGCAGTGTGAGAGCCCAATAAGCTGGAGGCCACATTCCTACTCCTCATATTGACAAGTGACTGATTCCAAGGAGAAGATTGTTGCTGGTCCAAAGCGCCACAGAAGATGGTGTGGCCCAGGAATAATCTCCATAATAGACTTGTGATACAGCATTAGGTAGTAGCATGATATCGTTTGTGCTTCTACTCCTTTTCTGACCCCTGTAAGAGATTCAGGTTCATAGTGATTCATTGATTTCTCGCAAGAGCTACGCCCTGTAATTCTGCAAGGTGCAGACCCCTTGTTTCATGAAGCTTTTCTGATTTAAAGATGTTACTAATTAAGGTAAGGATCAGCAGTCACATGCTAGTTAGTGCTTTATTTCAGCTGTGGTGAAACATGAGGGTATTTGTGATGCCTGTCATAAAGCTTCTTGGGAATTTAGTCATTAAACGCAGTCACTCTGATCCTGTTTTGTCCATTATTTGTATCCTCTCATTCCAGGTGATGGAATCGTTTTTTAAAAATACATGCCATGTGAGCTGGTTGAGTGGAGAACTGTGAAAGACTCTAATAAATTATAGGTCGATTTATTAATTCTGTTCAGGGCCATGCTAACAGGGCTGAATTCAAGGGAAATTGAACTTGTCCTTTTAGACTGGAGAGAACCACTGGTTTAAAAACAAAAAGAGAGATGTAAAAGTCGGGTCCATTTCGGCTGCATCCCAATTTCAAAGTTAGAAAACTTCATTTTCTCATCTAGTGAACAACTATAGTTACCCTCCCCCTCAGTAGTGGCAACCTTTCAACAAACTAAAACAGCAGAGAAAGGAAAGATGTGATGGGCCTGACTGAAAGCTAATAGAAAATGGTATCTTGAATATTGCAAAGTAGCACCTTCTTCTGAAACCCTCTAAGATAATGATGTTCTACTCAAATAATATTTGGAGGACACTGGTTGTGAGGGACCAACGTGAAAAGCTTATATCCCCTCACCAAAGTGTCTGTCAGATTTGAACACTAATGTTGCACTTTGCTTGGAGTAGTAAATCAGATGAGATATATAATCTGAGGTGCTTTTTCTACTGGGTATAATAAGCAATTTATTTTCATTTACATTAATTTCTCTACGTGAGTAACTACCAGATGCATTAAACTGTTAAATACAGACAATTCCCAGCTGATTTGTTGCAAAATAGAAATGCTGAATGAATATATATATATTTATCTACCTATCTATCAATCTATGTACCTACCTATCTACCTGCCTTCCTACCTATGGGCATATATATAAAATAATCCACTTAACATAGATGTTACTGGTATGTCAAGTGGTGGAATTATGTTAATGGGCCCTGCCATTGGACTTTTTGCAGCGGTCTGCAAATGTTTTAAATTTTTTTTTCAACTGATGATGTGTTAGTGACACAATGACTGAAGTATTAGGAAACAAAAACCTACACTAGGGTAATCCCATTGCAGGATTGGGAAGGCAGAGAAGTCCCTCCCATTTGGTTCTGAAACATATTTTACCAAAGCCAGCAAAAGGTAATGCTCCATTTAATTTATGCATCTCATTGTAATATCAGTTATATCTGTTTATACTTAAGTTGACTATTACTGGAGGAGGCAGCTAGGGAGCAGTGTGCTGTTGTAAAATAAAGTAAGTAGGTAGTGAGCAGATTTAGCAATGAACCCATTGGCCATGGAAAAATGAGACTGTTACAAAGTCTGTGTTTAAAATGACAGATAAGGTTAAGCCACAGAGATCAAACCAAAATTACAAAAATTCTCTAGGATTCAGGTATTGTGGAGGTGAGCTTTCCTCTATTAAGACATATAGCTTATTTAATTGGATTAGAAGATACAGTCAATGAGATTTTTGATCTGGTTTTATATTTATACTTAGTCTTGCTTAAAAAGTAGCAGTAAAAGTCTTTGAGCCACACATTGATTCCATGGATGCTGCTATAAATTAAAAAAATGCCATTGGTTTTATTGCATTACTCTGAATTGACATCAAGAGTGTAATCTGACCTGCCAATTCTACCAAATGCATTTCTTTCCTTCAGAGAAACTAACTAAACATGAAATTGGCTTTGAATTTGTCTATGAGTATTATTTATCTATAGAACGAATAGAGATTTTTAAGTCAGGATCTCTGTGGGACAAAATGTGTGCTGATATAGTTTAAAATAAGTCTGAAAACATGTTTAAGTTACTAATATTTACTGAAGGAAACTAGGGGCAAAATACCCTATCTCTCATAGAATTGAAAGTCTAAATTCTTGTGCAAATCTGCAAATTGGTCTCTGCTTTTAAAAAAAAAAGTCGAGGAGAAGTCTTTTCCAACATCACAAGCTGAAAATTAGTTATGTTTTACGCAGAAAAAATACTACTTGGGTTTTTCAATGCAGCAAGTAGAAACTCTGTGATCATACAAGGCTATTTTATGTTTTGGTGTGTATTGTTCTTAGTTAGAAATAGTTATACTCTATTGGATACCCATGGAGATATTTGGATTTACGGTTATGTAAGAATATGACATGTACATTTTTTCTTCTTTTACTAGAAGAGGCAAGAAATACCTTTTTCTTATTAAAGAAATGCCACAGGTTATTCAACTAACACCAGAAGTGAATAAAACCAGACTTCATCTTTAATTAATGAGTTCTGCCTTAATGTGATCATTTTAGGTGGATGTCATTCATCTAGAAGCTATCTCCTAACCTAATAACATCAGGAAGAATGAGCTGGCAGGACATTCTTTTTGGGAGACTAGGGTATACCTATAAGGTAATCTCTTACCTTTTTTTCTTTTAAAAATGTAATAGAATGTAACATTTTGGAATAAGAAAACCATACACGTCTTTTCTAATAAATTTATTACCCTCAACTGAGTAGAAAGTATTAGTTTCTGAAGCAGCATGTAATGATTTAAAAAATGATGTTCATACTTATTGTCACACCCACTCAAATATTAGCAACCGTGTATCTCCAAAAGGCAAACATTTTGTTGAAGTCCTCTGGACAGTGTGGAAACAAGCTGTGTTACCTGGGTTATGTTTTTACCCACTTTATCCCCATACGTTTCAGTTGTTACAGTCCTTTGATTTAAATTCACTTATGTAGGGTTCTTTTCACTGGATTGCAAACTTGTTTTTTTGAAGTTRGTTACGGTTCAAGGTGGCAATTTGAAAGAAGTGATTTCCAGTTCTAGATGACCTTAGAGGAGTTGTTTGGAGTTTGGTTCAGCTCCCACTGTATTTAATGACATAAACTGTCCTTGACTGCTGCAGTAGGATGAAGCCTATAGGGTCCAGTCCTTCCGTCTATCGAGCACTTCAAGTTAGTGCTAAGTGGCCTTACCCTCCATTACAGTCAATGAGAGTTAAAGATGAGCATTTGCTCAATGTAATAGTCACCTAATTAAGACCTATTGTGGTGATTTAAAAGATACACAGATTTTTTCCTGCTCCTCTGCGTCGTAGTGAATATCCTCTCAGCTGCATTGTAGCATGAGAGGTAGGGGTGACAGAGACATATATTGGAGGAAAAAAACGTTTCAGATATAACCACCACAGACATATGGGAATAAAAATCTTACACAACACGCTGAACCACCAAGCCAGACAGCACTGGGAGAGGTAAGAAGCATTGTCTTAAACCTCATTTCCTGAGGTGATATAAATGGGTCCAGTGTTTTCAAGCTGCCTCTAGCTTTATGCTGCTATAAATCAGTGGAGAACTGGAGTAACACATAGGTATGCACTTTATTTTGAGACTCAGCATGTATTAGACCTAACAACAAATCGTCCCTTAGTGTTACAACAAATAGTATCTTGCCAGCTTATTCAACATCTGTACTCTTTGTGTTAGGTGTTATGATGACTCAGAACAAAAAGAAAAAAATCTGCGGTGAAGGATTTGCAAGCCAAGCATAAGATAAGACAGCAGCAGAAAGGATGTAGTACAAAAATGCTTACTGGATTATAAAACTGGGCTTGGCAGAACTTGCGAAGTGTTGTAGTACATGCTTCCTCAAGCAGCTATTCCCACAAACAGTTCTTCCAAGAACTCCTTTTTCCTGTTATGCTAGATTTTGTATACTACTTTTGCAGCTTTTGTGTTTTTAGTTTTTGAGTGCATCACAGTTTTGTACACAAAGCGTAAAGACCAGTCCCAGCTACCCGATTTGAAAGCAATAGGCTCCATGTATTACCATCACTGGACCTACTGTATGTGTACATATACAACTGATAGACTAATATCAGTGGACGTGTGTGAATGCCTTTAAGAGTCCAGTTTGGTCTGATGAACCCAGAGCATCCTGGACCTTTTGCAGGTATATCATAATGCGTACAGAGCAGCAGTAGGCTAGGGCAGAACATCACATGTGCAGAAGAGCTCTTACATGTGCAGGGGCCATTTCTGGGCACTCTGCCTGACATACAGAAGCCTGGTAAGGTCCATCCCCCACCCCAAAGTGGCAACATAGCAATGAACCAACAGTCAAAAATTATATTCTGCTGCCAATGCTGTTGAGGTTGGTGGGTCTGGAGAATTACCCCTTCAGGCAAAATTGATAAACCAGGACTTGACAGAGAGGTGAGCAAAGGACAAACCTCTCCTTCCTTTCTTTTTGAAGGGAACACATCCCATTTAGAACCAACTCTCCTGCTCCACATGGATACGATGCCACTGGAATAGCTGCAAGTTGTATTTACACTGGAAGATTAAAATGAAGGACCTGATGATGTAGGAATAGAGCTGTACAGGTGGAGGAATCACATTTTCCTCTTGCGTGACTGGGATATGTGAGTGCACAGGTGTGTGTCTCTCAGCCTGCATGCATGTGAATTTTGAATCCTTGAGCCCTTCCTGCGGATCTTGTGAGGCTGTGAAGTACTTCTCAGATATTCAGAGAAATTTTCTCACGTGTGAATGGAGTAGAGGGAATTGCAATCAAAAAGGTTCCAGTAGCAGGGCCAGAAATTTTAAATTCCCTGGTCTTTAAGCTACTGCCTGAGCCACACCTACAGAAAAACTACACTGAAAGCGCAAAAAAAAGGCCAGGCAGCATAATATAGCACAGTATGTAGGTAGCTAACTACCTACCATTAATCTCCTTCTGAATCTTCTTTCCTCAGATTCATTCATTTGTTTTGTCCCTTCTTGACATTATAATTGCCTTAAGAAAAGTGTGCAGAGTGCATACTGCGCTTGTCACTATCTGCTTGCTTCACTTTGAATTAGGGGTAGAGGAACCTGAGGGTGTTCGGAAAAGAGGATGTTTAGCCAAATTTTCAAGTTGTCTTTTTTAATGTTCTGGAAGCTTAAAAGCTTTTAGTTGTGAAGGGAGGCTGTGAATGCAATGAAGAGACTCTCACTGGTAATCACGGGAGTGTACACAGTGTGGAAGGTCAGTGCCTGCCCAGTTGGCTTGTTTAAGGTCTGTTTCAAAAATGAGGGTGTGCCTATTAGTCATGCTTGCTGTGAGCTGCCGGCAATCTCCCTCCCTGGAAGTTGCAGTCTCTCTCGCTCTCTCTGTGGTTACATTCAAAGCCAACTAACAGGAACAAACACCAGTTTGAAAGCCATGCCACTTAATTAGCCTGACATGGTGTTCTTGGCAGGGTTTTCTGCAGTACCTTAAACATGTTTTTTTCAGGGCCTAAAAATAATGGAGCATAATGAGTGAATATTTGCAAAAAAATGTGAGTGTAGGTTTGTCTGCAAAGACTGTGCAAATATATCAGATGTACAATGTCAATGGGGAAGCCTGGCTGCTCACTATGCACTGTATTTTCAATTTTTCTACTTGAAATGGAGGGCAAATTCAGGGTTGTAAGCCATATGTGAAGGCAGCTATAGTTGGACCAAATGCAGTATTTATAGCTTTCTGTAGTATTACTTGTTTTATGGTACCAGTTGTCACCTTTCCCCTTCCCCTTCCCCTTCCCCTTCCCCTTCCCCTTCCCCTTCCCTTCCCTTCTGAAATACGCAGCTGCCTTTCATACTGCCAGATGTCTTCCTCTGTGTGAGGAAAACCTGGTCCAAATAACTATGTCCCCACAAAGTGCTTAGGCTTCCAGGAAACATTACGTAGTCACAGTTGTCCTGAAGAATTCAACACAACCCCCATAACTGGATCCAACTTCCCCTGAGTGATCAGCAAGACCACAGTCAGAGTTGCAGAGATAGAAGAGTTGCACATTTTGTGACCACCCTGCTCATGCAAGTTCAAGAGGCATAGTCTTCAGCGCTGGCTCAGGATGTTGATAAGCCCTAAGGTGCCCTTGCCTACCCATACACACACAGATGTGCAAATTCACACAAAACCTGAAATTCTGATGGGTGGTACACAATTCTTTTTTGTTCTGCTCAGGCTTTTTTTCTAAGACTAACATATTTTCAGCTGTGGACAGTTCAAATATCTTACTAGATGTGATGTCTTTTAAAAATATCATTAATTTGGTATGACCTTTGTTGCCTTTGGTATTAATTTTACTACCTGCATGACAATTAAATATATTTTATTTCTTAATATGATTTCCTCTATAATGATGTATTTACTCTCTTTGCGGTGGGGACAAGCTTGTTACCTCTTTCATAATTAAGTTCAAGTAGCGCTATCAAAGCTACATTATAAAGTCCTAATTAACTGTTAAGAATTACAGTATTCTGCTGAAACTACTTTGTAATTAGCAGGCTACCAGCAGAGAACTGGTTGCCTGCCAGTGTGTTGGCTTGATTTTCACATATACTGGAGCCCCTCTGTGTTGTTTGGAAGGCAAAAATTTCAGCTGCAATTGGACCTGAAAAAATTGTGGTTGTGTGAGTTGTTTTTTTCCTATATATTGCAGCTGTCTGGTACTGATTTTTCAGAAAGATTGGCCTAGGATCTTTTTACGTAGTAATTTATGGTGTGGAAATATAGCGAAGTTTGTTATAAAAATTATTATTTCAAATGCCTCACTAATGTCTTAAACTGGCCTTGTTTATTTAAAGTATACATTAAGGTACATGGACTTCTTTAAGGCATAGCTTTAAAGGATACCTTTTTTGAAGTGTACACCATTATCTGAACTGATAAAATGCTGTTTACCTCATGAGAGGAGAACCTGAAATTAGAGCATTTATCAGAGATATGAACCCTGTCCCGTGGACCGAATGCTGACCCCTAAATCTAAAGATTATATTTTGAATATAAAGATTGCTGTCATTCTTGGGGATGATCTTATAGAAGATCCATCTAGCTGATATATTTCTGCCATAGCATCATAGACTTTCTGCCACCTTTTACGTGCCTGCCATCTACTCTGCAGCTGCCAAAACCTTTGGCTAGTATCCAATATCTTCTAAGATGTATGCAATGAAAGCTTCTTCAGGCTTATGTTGTTGTTGCCGTTAAATGTAGGCATAGTGTAAGCTCTGGCTTATTGTTTCCCCTCACTTCTTATTGCATTACCAACTTTTAAATGAATGGCATCTTTCTCTTCTTTGATTAATCCCTAGTCAGGGCAATTTTTTGGCTTTCAAAGAGAGCAGTTTGACTGACACTTTTTTAGTATCCTCTACAGCCAGCGCAACGTGGTGGCTGTCTTTCATCAGTTCCTTGGAAACATGGCGACCTTAGCTCTCCGAACTTTAACCCAGCAAACGCATTGATGTCACCCAAAATAAATACATAAGAGTAAGAAGTTTGCAATAGAAACATCTCTTTTGGGGGATGGGAGGAAGAAGATAGTGCAGTGCATAGGTCTAGGAGTGGGACATCTCCCAGCTCCATGCTCTCCCATTGTACTTCTATGCTTTGATTTCCCCTGCTGTAAAACAAGTAGAGTTTCAAGGAATTTCGGCAGAAATCATAAGTCACAGGAAACATTTTCATTGCATGGAGTAAGGAAGTAGTGAAGTGATTACTTTCTAGAACAAAGTGGCTATATGATTGATTGTTATTTTCCCATGCAGCAGAGTTTTAAGGAGGCAAAAAGTCCATCCATAGAAGTGTGTGACAGAGTATAAGCTTTCAGTCCAGAGGCCATGCAAAGAATATGGTTATTTAGTGGAATGAGTTCACTCTTTAACGGAAAGTAATCCATTTCAGCGAAACTATCACATATAATTTGGTGCAATTGAACTTCGTCTTTAACCTTTTACTATGATTTATGTGATTAGGCCACCAGAGGAAGTGGTTTTGGAAAGCATGATTAAACACTTTAAGGAAATAATTTCTATCTTCAAGCACCTTGTGTAACTGCACTTTTCAAGTGTTTGTCCTTCCTCATCAGCCTGGCTGCATCGAAATGTAGAAACATGTCCTTTGAAATGCTATTTTATTTTCTTAATTTAAAAACAGGTGAGAACAACTGAAGCTACAAATGAATTGTTCTTATTCTGATACTGAATTTTTTCAGGTTTTACGCCATAATTTGAGCTGCAGTATCTGTTTAGTACATTGCTACTCATTGTAAGCATATCATAATAAATAGAATTTCTGTGCAGTTTATCTGCTGCAACTTACCATCTTAAAACTAGTATCTGAAATTATAGCCAGTAGATAATGCCTGAAGAAACACAGACACCAAGGCAGAGTTCAGAAAGAAGTCATTTTTGAATCAGCTCAAATTCTCTGCTTAATACCTTTACCTCTGTAATGAATCTACATTTCTGAAGAGGATGCTATGCTGTCCAAACATGTCCTACCGTGTTTGGCTTCTGGCATCAATACCAACACGCAGTGAGAGCTACAAACTATTCCAGTGGTGAGCAGGTTGTGACCCATCAAAGTTCACCAGCTCACTGAACAGTGATTAACATTTAAAATGTATGCAAACTAGTCTCCTAATTAAAGTTCAATAATATAAGCCTTTGAACCTGTTCATTGCCTTTGGAAATAATCTAAGAAGAGAAACAGGGTGCTTATAAGCAGAAGTCATTATCATAAAAGGCCAAATTCAGCATATCTCCATTCCACATCTTCACCATGTTGGCTAGTCATCAACAGAGACAGACACAGATCACAAAACATGGGTGTGAACTGGGAATACAGAAATTTCCTTGGGTTGCTGAAGCTTGTCACCTGGTACTTGGAACCAACTGAGGGATCTTGTTGCAGCTCTGTTGTCAGGTCCATGTTTAAACATCAAAGCAAAATTAATTTTCCTCTGCAGTTTGCATAGCCTGTCACTGTTGAACTTAGTGAGTTTAGCTAATAATTTTAATATTAGATCTATAAAGGTAGYTTAGCAACTCAAGTCTAATCCCTGAGACCTCAACTCTAATCTAGGATATCTTGCCTGCTTATCTGTACCTCTTCACATGACTCCTATCCAGCTATACTCTTTCTCTCTTTCAATATCTCTCTACATGCAGCCAACATCACATAAGCTTTCTCCTGCTGCTAACGTTGGGGAAGGAGTATTAGTCTGGTGAAGAGTATTTGCGGGAACTGGAGGAAGGTGGGTAGAGCTATTTTTAGAGTGCCTGTTCTGTAGTGCAAAATTCGTATCATTAGTATCCCTTAATTTTCTTTATCTCTGGGAGATTACCAAGAACCTTATTTTCTTTTGTGTCTGTGCATGTATACAAAGATAAAGACTAGCTGCAAAATCACAACCCGAAGTTGAATTCTTCACATCATCATACAGCATGGCAGAAATTGAGGCGTAATGTTCTATGAAGGGTCATGCTTTGTCTGATTCATCATTTGCATTGGAAAAATTTTAATCTTGTTTCTATGTCATATTGCTTCACTGTGAAACTTACAAAGAACACATTTCTGTGTGGCTCCGAGGATCTTTGCTACCCAGTTAACTCAATAGCATCTGGGGATATTTAGCAGTTAAAGAAAACTAATATTTTTTTCCTCTTGTGACATTTGAATTCCCTTATCTTACTATCCCTTTGCAAGATATTTACTGTATGGGACTTTTATTCTTGTCCTCTCTGGAAATAACTGAATACCTGAGATGAAGAAGCATAAAGACAGATGTTTAATCTCCTTGCTCCTTGCCTGTTGATATGTTCATGTAAAGGATTTGAAAGGTCCCACGAGACAACTCAACAAAGGAAAAGAGCGTGGGCTCAGTGCCCTGACTAATATACCTTCACTCAGTAAATCACTGCAGTTTAAATGCCACTAGTACAAGAATTCATGATAGCCTTGCTCTTTTCACAATAGGGCTGGCATGTATACTTGCAAGTCAGTGCATTTCAAGAACATAATGCATTGCTCCATAAACTGCTTTGTGATAACATGTTTGTGGGATATTAAATGTTATATATCAGGAACCCTCATAAAATGTTCTCTGTGTGTATTATGATTGTTGCATTAAAAGAGAAGTGATGGAAAGGGCAAGGAGCAAAAGTTTATTCTGCAATCCACACAACACTGTACAGAACACAAGGACAATGAACATCTCAGACATCCTTTCGTAAAATTGGTATTTAAAAGCCCAATTTCCTTCATTATGATCATGGGATTGAATTTACTCCCTATCTTTGTTTTTGGAGTGCTTAGTTTGAGAAAGATGGAAGGGTTGGAGATGGGAAACAACCCTCTGACAGTAAGACCCCTTAAAAGTGTCACCAGTTCAGGAATCCAGAAATTACAGAACTTGTTTTCAAGAAGATATTTTAAGTCAGTTTTCTCACAAACAGGTATACTGAACTTTAATTTTTCCACTTGAACAATCACTGTTTAAAGCAGCAAGTCCAGCTTTATCACCCATTCATTCTTTTCAAACAAGAATATCCATTCAAAATTCCTTCTGAGTGCATGATCCTGAAGGTAATAATTAATTGGCTGTACTGTAGGAGCACCAGTCAGTCAACAAAGTATAGGACTCCAGGAATGATCATCAGCAGGGTGGTGTTTTAAGTTGTTTTGCTTAAGAACAACAAATCTGAAAGTTTATCTTTCAATTCTGTTTATGCAGGTCTCAAGCAAGAGACCTCTGGGGATCTGATGTGGTCTGTGTGCTCTGTCACCAAGAGGGACAGGATGGAGACTCCCCTCCGCAGCCCCTGCTTGGGATCTTGCCCGTTGACCTTTGCTGATTTTAACAGATGGCACGCTTTTGACTTCTTGAAATCAAGCATAATAAAGCCCCCCTGCCCAGCACATGCATACTGCTGCTATTAGGGACACAAACCTCATCAGCTTGTCCAGTGAGATTGACAGCAAGTGCCAAATATAGGACATCTTTCTAATGAGACTGGCCACCAACTCATTTTTACAAGCAATTTCTTTTCTATACTACCCATTCCCATGGCAACTGACTATTGTGCCGAGGATCACATGTATCTGCTGGTAGCTAAATTTTGATTGTCTCTTAACCAAGCTTGATGTGAAAGGGAGGTGATCTTCTTCTATTTGGTGCTCATTTACGACAAATGGCACAGTAATTCTCCCTTCCTAATGCACAAAATAGACATAAGATCTGCGAAACTGTGTCAGATCATTGCTTCATTACAGATTTTCCATGGCTCCAACTTGGTATCTAAATTACAACCTTTACAAGCAATTGCTAATTATGGTGTGTTTCCCTATTAACAGTTGTTTTTCTTTTATTTTCAGCAAATGTTAATTGTGTACTGAGGGACTAAGCCAAATCTGTCACCGAGTGTGACACTGTAATAATGTTCTTTTAAAGAATGAGACCACTTAATCATAGGGAGTCAAGTGCCTAGTCTTCCGTTTGCTTTCTTCAAACTCTTTGCCATCGTGGATGAGTTGGGTCCTGCGACCACAGCAATGGTCACAGCTGGTGACAGAACAAGACATGTCCCGCTGTCATTAATGTTAGCAACTGTTTTCAGGTGTTTGACAGTTCCTCTACCACAGCCTGCTCCTCTGAGGATCATTTGCCTGCATGGCAGCCAGTCTGAACAGGACTGCTGCTCGACAAGGCACACGTGCTTTCCTTACCCAGGCTCCAGAGTGCAGAGTTTGGTAGTCGTTAGATGGTTGCAGTTGTTGTGGAAGATGTGGGGTCCAATTACTCACTGTTACCACAGAGTCTTACTGGCTGTATATTGAGATAATTCAGAAGTGTGGCAAAAAGGGGGATCTGATTCCTTTGGCATTGCTTTGTCAGGCTTGGAAGAAAATTTGGTATTTTAAAATTCATAAATTAAATGACCCGATTTAACTAACGTAGCCTTGCAACCTTTTATCATTTGGTTTGGCAGCTAACCCTTATATGCTCACCCATGTAAGTTTCATCATCAGATCCTTTGTTTTCCTCTCAGGAGGAGGGTTCATATGGTACACATTTATTGCTCAGAAAGAATGTAGGATAGCTATAGTAGGGCCAAGAGCCTTGGTGTGACGTAGCCTGATCACCTGCCACATTTCCCCTCTAACAATACTCTACTCCTAGAGTCTACCTATCCATCCTGGTTGCCATGGTATCCGAGCAATTGACAAGGAGGCTTCATGTGTTATAAAGACCACAGGGTGCTTCTATTTGTCAGCAACAGGTGAAAAGGACTTCACATGTCCAAAAGAACCAGAGGCTTTCAAATGAATCACAGTCCTCCAAATTACCTGCCGCTCCTGCTAGCCCCAGGAGCATCTGAGTGGTCCTCATGGCAGAGAGGTCTTCTATTAGCCTGCCCAGGCTACTGCTGCCAGTGGGTTAAAAGCAGATTCACTCAGACAGTCACGTAAGAAGGAGGTGATGTAGAGATTAGAGAAAACTTTGTAGCTCTCTGATCTGAGACTCTAGGTTTAGGAGATAGAGCCATATACCACACATAATGTTTGCATCATGAAAAATTAAATTTCGTAAGTATGATTACTCAAACATAGGCCATGACAGTATCTGCCTGATGATAAACTACTGTATGTTAGAGAACAATTCAATAAGCAATGCTACAATATTTTTACTATTTAGACCAAAGTTAATGGGAGAAAGAAATTACATTGCTTCAAACATTTTCAGTTAGTTGTTGGCCTAGGGAAAAAGAAACAAATAATTTAATAAATTTTTGTGAACTTTTCACAGGTATCACAGTCCTTAGATACTCAAAGGAGATAAATATGTGTAGTATGAAAAAGTGTCTGTAGTATTGCTATTAAATTTGAATGATACTTTCAGCACAGCATAAGAACCAAGTGCAGACACCACTGCTGTTCAGAGTTATCAAAGCTGTTTTTTTTTTTTCCCCAGGACAACATGTGCATCACAGCTCAGATCTAAGAGCCATAAAACGTCTAAATTCATACTATGCCAATGGTTCCCATTCCCTGCCATCAGTTATTTACACCAAAATAAAGCAAGATACATGCAAGATACATTCACTCATGCATATATTTAAACAATGCCCCATAGACCCAGCGTAGTACCAACTTCCTCCCTCATACCCTGAGCCCTCAAACTTGGAATATCTGTCCCAAGAGGAAATGACTGAGGGTGGGTGCCTATAGTGGGTCCCTATTCAGGTGACGCGTGCTGACCATTTTTACKGAAGTTTGTATTTTCAAAGAGGGAAATACAAAACAGAAGGAAGGAGAGAGAAATCTCCTGAAACGACAATTACTTGTTAACTATAAAAAATGGAGAAAATAATCAAGACAGATGACCAGATTTAGTGAAAATAAACCTCACCATTAAAAACTAATTAAACATTTGCATTTCAGAGGTAAGTTTCTGTGCAAAACTTTGGGGAACAGCAGGTTGACAGTGAAGATTATTGACTGTAATTTGCTGAAGGTTTCTAAGTAAGTTATGTGCAATATATGGAGGATTTACTCAGCTTTGCATAGCTGCTTTATTATTCTTTTAAAGTGAATAATTTATAACTGTTCTCAGAGATCTTTTATCAGCCACTTATCTCCTTCAGCTGGACTTGTGATGTGGAGGGATAAAATGAATTGCTGTTTAATATTATAAGAATTAATCAGACCAGAACAGCAGGAGAATAATGAATGCCTTAATGGTTAAATATTTTAAATTTGGCAACAAAACTGCAAAGCAACATATAAGGAATTTAACCTTTATCCCTTATCTGAACACTGAAAAATGTTGGTGACACAGTGAACTACAATATATTTGCTGCATATTGTAATTTCTGTTGTTGGTTACTAAGCAGAACTATTTATTTTAGTGGGAAAAGTTCCCTGTTGTCTAACTGGTTCTCCCTCCCAGATGTCCTGTTGTATTGTCAAAACTTTAATCCATCAGATGGGCTATATTCCTTACAGCTTTGGTCTGCTATTACAACCTTTAGACAAATTAAGGTGTCCTTTTATGGATTTTAACTGCTAAATGATAACTGTGTGTTTGTCATCACTACTTTAACTACAGCACCAACAGAAAAACTGTGAAAATACTACTTGTGTGCTGTTGGAATTAATTTTGGTAATGTACCTAATCTCCATATTTTCCTGCAACATCATGTTTTTCATATCTCCATAGCCCTGTAAAGTTAAAGAAGTTGAACTAAAGAATGCTGGAAGGAGAAAAAAAAATTATTTATGGACATCAAAACATAATCCACAAATGTACTGCACATTTATTACTAATTTTCCATAAATATTGTGTGTTCTTCTGAGTGAGAAATTATATATGAAAAGTATCATAGACAGAGCAGCAAGTATACCTACATGCATGTATTCCTGCAAGAAAAGCTTCATGAAGATTTTGCAGCTTTTTTCATCCTCAAATGATATTGATGATTAGGCATGCGTTACGTATATGAGTAACACCAGGCACAGCACACTTTTTCTGTATTTACAATATTTACACTACTGACAAGAAAGTATTTCCTCCAGATTATATTATTCTGCTATACTACAAAAGTACATGGGTCTGTGACTCTGATTCACAATACACTTAGGCTCTGCTTAGTGAAAGTTACTTGTAAGTTTCTTTCTGGACCAGGAATCTCCCTTTGCTTTACAATTTTGGATCCCTTCGTTAGCTGTCATTCTGTACCTTCCAGGAGCCTGTATGTCTGAGTGATTTTTGTTGCAAAGCACAATTTAAGCCCAGCCTGCTCTCATACATTCACTCTCCACAGTGAGACTGGCTTTTCTGATGTAGGTCACTTGCCACCATGTTGTTTGTGCTGTCTTTAAATATATCCCTGTGTTTGCTGTGTTCTTAGGTGGAATACAGTACTCCACACTCTTCTGTATTACAAAAGTTTCAGAGGTAGTGTCTTCCACCCAAATTAACCCACAATTAGCAAGAGTATCAAGAGCTTCAGAGACTTCAATTCTGTTGTATTGCATTACTTTCCAGTTTGCCTGAACGGTACTTGTTCATTGACTTGTGAAAGTCCTGCTTATCTTATCCATTTTGTCCTCTGCATTCCCCAGGAGTTTCAGCTCTCGAGGACTTTTAGCTTTTTTGCTTGTACTCTTTTAAATTTGTCTTATGCCTGCTAGCATATGTTGCTCAGCGATCATTCAGAGCAAAGGAGTCCAGTATAAGCTGGCACACTTATTTATGTGATTTCTAGTGAGTCTGGTAAGTTGAGCTTGTTAATAAAACAAACTTCTTATTCCAGAACCTCACTGAAGGTATGGATCCCCAAGATGGAGACAGAGGTCTTTCTGCCTGAATCTGTGCAAGGATGATGCAAAAATATCTGGTTTTTACTATTTTTCCAAGGTGATTGCGGTCATGACTGCTTCTGAGCTTCCTTGAACAGTTCCTTGAACTGTTTGAAGCTGTAATTTGAATGCAGGGAGAGATTAAATATTTCCTAAAAAATGTAGTGACAAGTAAGCACTCATGAAGACGCTTGAAAATTCCAAGTCTTATTTTCTCAGTTTACCTGTTGACAGAAAAGATACACATAAGACATTAAGCAGATGTTTGGTCATCACATCAGAATAAACTACCTCTTAGACTCTTCTAGGTGAAAGGTGAATATTTTCTGTAACCATAGACCTTCTCAGCTGCTTGAAATGTCCAAACTGTGACTCTTGCTCCTTCAGTCTTTATTCAGGCCAAACCCCAATCAAATTTAACAGAGGTTTTGTATACGTTAGTTATACAGGATTAGACTCTCTCTTTTTTTTTTTTTTTTTACCAGACTGTGTCATATAAAGAACATTTTTATTAGTACTTTTCAAGATCCGTAATGTATTCTTCTTCTGTGTTTGCAATATGTAACAGAATGTAATAAGATCTGATTTTATGCTTGGAATAAAAAACATCCTAGACTTGTCATAACTATTATAGTGTAAAATAAAATTATTACAAACAACTGCTAATCCTGTTGGCCTTTGATTACAGTCAAGTGTTTTATAATATTATAATCTGGCTGTGCTATGAATAAGTCAGGGTAATTTACTTTGAACTGTAAATGCTCAGATAAGAAATTTCTTGGGTTTTGTTTGTTCTCTCATATTCTCCTCTTTCTTTTAACTTATTTTTTTCAGTTTCACGGAAGCTTCTGCCTTTATTTGGACTCTCCAAAACCAGAATGTATTTAGAGATTCTCTCATTTCCATAGATAAATGTTGCAGCAACAGGGGAAGAAACATTCTGACAAGAAAGCTTTCTTGTATCATCTGCAGCAGGAAATATACTGGTCAAGAGAAACTTCTCCCTACTGGGTTACAGTACATGGATTTTACTATGCAATTTTGTAGGTGCAGATGAGAAGGCTTTTATTGTGCAGCAATATCCACAGATAATTTGCTTTTCCTAAATAGTTTTGTAGATATTGGATGGCTCAGGAGACCAGTAATGAGATAACCCTATGGTAATGGGATGAAGAAATTTTCACTTTTGGGTCACTAGTTTGAATCTAGTCTATTTAAGGATCATTTAAAAATCATTAAAATTCAGTGGCTAGGTGATAATTCAGGATTTGGGAAATCAAAATTCAGATCTTCCTCTGCTACAAATTTCCTGTGTTACCTTGGGAAAGTCACGTAGGGTGACATTTATGAAGATATTTTTCATTGAAGTACCTCCATGGATCTGATCCTTCACTTCTTTGCTTCTTAGTCTCCACCTGTTGTACGTCCACGTTCTCCCAAATGATCCTTTTTTCTTTAGAAAAAGAGACTGGCAGGTGTTCACAGACATCATGCTTTAACATACACTGTTGTTGAACATAGCAGGGAGCTAAGGAACTGAACATCTCTTTCAGAAAAGGTATGAGGCCAGGCAGGATGAAATAACAGATGTTTTTATCGCCCCTTCTAGGCTAAGTTGCCTTGCCTGTGGGCTTGATGTTTTTCAAGGACACTTCCAGCTCCTTGACAGGATCAAACTGCTGGTGGGTGTCCCATATTACACAGCGTCTGAACATATGGTCTATAACAGGCTTAGGTGAGACTCAGAGCATCTGAAGTGAGAAGCCAGATTTCCTTATATATTTTTAACGAGGACAGATAAGGACTAGGGAATTGCTTTCTGGACATGCTGTAGTTAAATGTCACAAATATGCTTTGCCTCACTCCTTGTGAGGAGCATGTTCCTTTTGCCCCTTTATAAACTTTTAATGGTATTTATCTAAAAATAGATGTGCTAAGCTGTATCAGTGTCAGGAATCTTCATAGCAAACACCTGCCAAACCTTCCACACAGTGAAGCAATGCTCTGCATTAAAAATGACCTCGGATCCCAGCTGGGAGCAGCTCCCAGCTAGTGCTGAAATTTCTGCTGGTTTCAGGACAGAACAGAATTGAGCCATCATCTATGAATTCAATCCCTCACAACCACATGAAGAAGCGAAGACCTACTTATTTATCTACTTTTGCTGCTGCTTCATGTAAACAATGTGTGCAATTTCTCAAACTCCATACAAGTTAAAGGGAGGGAAAGGCACTCCATAACCTTTAAAATAGGGCAATAAGTATATAAATAAATAAACAGGAACAAATAATCAAGTCAATACATCTACTTTTTTAAGAACAGTCAGGCTAAGTACTTTACAAATGCTTGTTAAGCTCTTCTTAATTACAGATATTAACCTCACACTGTGCCAAAAAGCACTGCCACTGCCATTTTCAACTTAGGGCACAAAGTTATCTAATAAATATTATTTGGTGGTAATCACTAGAAATTTCAGTTTTTTTATAAACCTGACTGTTCCCACACAACACAACCTATGTGAGAGTTGATTTTCATCTTGAAAGCATCAATATTTACAAAAAAATTATCTTACCTCTCTAAATGCAGAGCACCTGGGTGGGTATCCTTTGAAGTCTGGTATTTGTCTTATGACTCAGTGCTAAACAAAGCCATATCTCTAATCAGCAGCAGGGACAGCCAAGTAAATGAGCATTTTACACATTCGATCTCTCACCTTTCAAATACAGCATTATAGCTTCAGCTTTCCCCTTTTGAACCTGTATAATAAGTGACTACTCACTCAACGCTACAAGCTAGTTCTCTTCCAAGAATCAAGGTGAGTTCAGTGCCTGATATTCAGATTATATTGTGGAGATTCCAGGTATTCCTATATAAAAGGAAGAAAAGCCTAATCACAGCATGATTCTGGATCAGTGGTAAGCACAATCTGCCCTGAAGTGATCTTTATCTCTTTGGATTGGAATTTTAGAATAACCCACACTTAGCAACCTAGGTGTACTGAGCAGGTGATCCTATAGAGGAGATTATAAAATTAAAAGATTAGATAGCCTTATATGACCTAAGAATGTCTACAGAACTAAATATTTTCTGCCTTTGCCAAAGGGAAATAATGCACTGTGCACCTGACTGAGAGCAGCACTGCTGTTATTTATGTTTGCTATTACATTTGTAGTCATGTGCCCATTGTGCCCAAACTGCTATATATACTCACACCAAAAGGATGGCCCTTATCCTAGGGAACTTTCAGACTAGGTAGAAAGCCAGGAGCAAGAGACATGTATTCCCTGACTGCTAGTTTCCAAGGAAACAATGCTATATCCGTTAGCATAGTAGACAGTTGCCACTTTCAGGGCCTTGGTAGCCTAATTGTTGTCAGCTATTTTTCTATTGAGTTCATTATTAAAATGAGGTTTCATTCCCATTTCTTGAAGAACACATGAGAAATCTGTTATTTCCTGTCTTAAAAGCTGGAAAAATGGCCTTTGTATAGTATCAGTATCACCAAATGCGGTGATCTTAATGATATATTGCAGTGTAGCAGTTTCTTTGATTACAAGATCTGTACTCATCTTACATACAAAGTCAGAAAGTATTACTGAATAATTACTGCTCCTCTACATATGTTGCATTAAACTAGGTCGCTAGGTCGCAGCCTTCAAGTCCGTGCCAAGAATTAACTTGTCTGTAAGTCAAACACATTAGAAATTTGCATTCAGCTTGTGTTAGTTGTTTTTAAAACATCAGCGTGATCTATTTCCCCTTACACTACAACTTTCAAAGCACATTTTTGTGCAGGTTCAAAGCCAGCACTTGTGATTCCTTTGTGTGTGGGTCAGGCTTGAATCAGAAAGAAACTAGTGTGGGTCTTGCAATGTCCAAGATTTTGAAGTTGCAAAATATCTGTTTTGAACAACCATGACTTAGCCTCCAGAGTGGTTGTGTGCATTAAGAGCTTATTTAGTGGAGGTACAACAATGCCTTTACAAAAGTAGCTAGTGAATAATGAATTATATTCTAAATATTGTTCTGGTATGGGACCAGAATAATGGAGGAAAAAAAGCCCAAGGTTTTTGAGGGCTTTATTCAATGCAAAGACTCCAAGATGAGAAGCTGTACCTAACTGTCCCCATTCTGCAAGGCACTGGAGAAAGAGCATTTTCTGTGACAGTCTCTCCACAGTGAGATTTCCAAATATCTCCCAGTTGCTAATTCTGGATCAGCTGATTCTGGACAGCATACATTGCTTGCCCTTCAGCTGGAAGGGAAAGCTTCCAAATAAATGGAGTAACCAGGAAAGAAGCTAGGGAAGACATAACAATAATAGAAGTGGAAATAAACTGATTCACACATGAGATGGTGGGTGTTGCCAATACTGTGACGCAAAGTGTCCTAGAATGGGTCTGTTCACAAGAGCAATTAAGATTATCATGAAGGGTGAATACAATACAATTATTAACTTAATCCGTATTATTCATGAGAATAGATATAACACCCAGGCTGGAGAGTTTTTGTAAAGTTAGTATGAAAGTGGCTTCAGAGATACCATTACTGTTGTAAATTTAGGAAAAGGTATTGCAATGAATGCCCAAAACATTATAATGTCTTTGATAGGGTCACCAGGGTACAATTTTATCACTGAAATCACAGTCAAAAACCCAGCAAAGTACATCTGAAAATCTTCAGCGAGGGTAGTGTTACCTGAATTGCAAAATGGTATTAGAGCCAGTGCTAAACCCACTTTGATCCTATTACAGCTCTGTATTAATATCATCCCTACTGGTGATGTGAATTGCTTTCCCTCTCTGAATGCAACATAAAAGTGAACTCCATCTAGGTCTGGCTAGATAAAAATTTCAGATTCTATGCAGTCCTCTGTAGCCATATACAGCTTTATGTATAAGGGATATTAAAGGGTTTGTTTAGCTTTTAGGGAGGATTTGCACAGCATTTATGACTGTGTGTTTTTTTTCCTTTGGCCCTGTCTTAAATTTAAATGTCTTGCTTGAGAAGTCAGATTCACCAGTGTAAATACAATACAAACTCTCTTACTTTCTGTCTTAGCCCTGACCTGGCAATCTTTTATAGAAGTGAGCTGATGTATCAGCTTGGTTTTCCCCACTTGCTGAGGAATAATGGCAAAGATGTTCTTCAAGCATAGACAAACCTGGTGTAGTAAAGAACATAATAGAATTTTAACATAAGCGTAGGGAGTCCCAGAAACGTAAGTCTAAATGTTCAGCTGGATGCAGAGCACCATAAAGCAATAGTTGAAAGGATCCTGTCTGAGACCTACTGAACATTTGCAGATTTATTGCATTTTACGTGTGCAGTAGAAGTGTGTTCAGCTGCATACTGTGTAGTTACAGCTATTGCTGAATGTCCTGCTGCCAATAAAATATTTCTGAAACTGGTAAAGCAATAGATTACCTGGTTGGCAGGTCTACAGCTGTGAGTTTGTTTCACTTCACACGAACTACAATGAATGAACAACATAGGACAAAAATACCTAAGACCTTCCTGAATGCCCACTGGTAACCTACAAGTGTAAGGCTCTGTAGGGCATTATTATTCTGCTAAGTCAACTAGGGTTTTATGTTTTGGTGAAAATCTCTCCTTTGTGAAATGAGAAGATAACGAGGTATTGCTCTTTTGTCTCCTTTGGGAGAATCCTATCCCAAAGAGAAAGCTGTCATTATAAAAATTGTGGGGTGTGTTCACTCTCTTTTTGGTGCAGTTGTAAGAGAGTCTTTACAAAATGTTGAACTAAACTGTGCATGAGGCTACTTTCAGGTTGTGGATCATCTAAAAAAGACTTTAGTTTCTTCAGCATAAGTCTCCCTGTAACCAGTACAAGATTAACCACGTGGTAGTTCACATCCTGAAGAGCAAGAAAAGCACTGAAATTCACATTGTATAGTTAGTGTCAAGCTTTTTTTTTGCTGAGGATGTATTAGGTGCTCTTCTGAAGTTAGGGAGCTATATTAAAGGAAGTTATTAGTTGGTTCTTCTGTCTTTCAGAGTTTTGGCTTGGTTGGGAAGGAGGTAGCAGAAATCTTTTCACTCTCTTGTGCTGTGTCAGCTGTGATGCAAGGACCGGGGCAGTTAGTACTGAATCCCTACTGGCTGCAGGCTCAGAAGAGATCATTGCTATTCAGCCATGCCAGGCTGAAGACACTGCGTTTTCTTCTATGATGTATATGTCACTTCTTATTAATTCTGAGAGACCTGCTACTTTAGAAACCAGGGTAAACAGAGTCATGTATTGGATTAGATCTCTGCCGTGAATAAATTTATTTCCCAGGAAGTGTAAAAAATGAGCAAGGCCAAAACCCCTCAGAGCAGAAAATGTCACAGTGATTGCTAATACATTACCGTGCAGAGAAATGCCTAATAAAACCCCTATTAGGATGTCATACCTGCTTACTACTGAATTCTCCAGAAAGTTTATTTGATATGTCTAAGCTAATTATCAAAGTCTTGGTGATAAGAAGCAGCTCACTGGCCCTGAATGTGTCAGAACAGAATGACTAAATTGTGAGAATTCATGGGCCTCTGCTTTGAATAATTAACTTGACTCTTTGTAGAAAGCACACACCTTGGAAACTAATTTTCTCTTTGCACAAAGCAATTTGTCCTTGTGTTGCCTTTGAAAAGTAAACTGTTTAACTGCGAGGCTATTCTCATCTCCATTCTATTAATCTCTGAGCTTTCTTCCTTATTTTCCTCTCAGTACTTTGTGTGTTGTTGCTCTTGCACTGACAAAGCTCTCTTCTTGCTAAAAACTGAAATGTGAGATTGTGTCATTTCCCACCAAACAGAACAGGTATATCCTTTCAGCACTGGCTTTGTGGCACAGGGCCTTTTTCCCCTCCATGATGCCGATTATATTCAAAGAACAACAACTTTGCACTGGATTGGTAATTGAAATAAATGGTTGTTGGTATGCACAGGGAGTACAACTGACTTGGCAGGAGGGTACTGTGATAGAGACTCCTGCGTCTCCTGCGTGAAATCCTGACTGCACTGCAGTTAATGTCAAACCCCTGCYGACTGCTGTGAGGCTGGGATTGCATCGTTTGGATCACAGGTATGTTTCTGTCCCTGGTGGGTCGCTGTTGCCAAGAATAATACTCCATTTGCTATGTGACTGCTTGGCTGAAGGGAATGGTTCCCAGTCTGCTCCCTAGCAAACTCCTACGTCAGAATTTCAGAAGTCACCATTGCATTTGTCAGTTTCAGCATAAGAATCAAAGTATGGAGGCCAAGCAATTTTTTCATCTTTGATCTTCACTTCTTAGAATTGAAGAATGATAAGCTTGCCAATGACAGATTGTGGTACCCAGCCTCTGCATTAACAGGTCACTCAGATCATGCTTTGGGGAAGAGGACTCCACAATGTCTTGGCCTGTTGCAACCTCACCTCCTGTGACTGTGTGACATGACCTGTAGCTCCAACTACAGAGCACTGGACATGGCCTGTGGGCTCTTTGATCTCTTGGTGCCCTTAGATGAGGAAGAGTCTGTGTTTTGGATAGAGCTGACTGGTTCAAAACAGGAAAACAACAATAATGTTTGCAGATGTGGGTTTACCTCTTCCAGTCAAAACAGTCATGCATCCCTCCAGAAAGAAATGCTGGTGTGTTACAGCCTTTTGCTCAGATTGTTTTCTGAAATGGTAGAGTACCTCAGTGTGTTTTGAGCTGTCTCTAGTGGCAGATTACCATAGTTCTATTCCTCTGCTGTATTATTTTGGAAGACACACTTTCCCTTGAGTCCTGATGGAATACATTATGAATAGGAGCTAATCAGTCTCTGACGCCAGCACCGTGTCTCTAGGAAATGCTGGATGTGCTTGTCGTTCCAAACACTTCCTCAGCTCTCTGGTTCCCTTGTACTCTGTGACATTTAACAGGCATCCTTCTTTGCCACCCTAGTAATGATACTTTCAAGATAAGGAGGATGGCCCTCCACAGCCTTTCTTACACCAAGCAATACAGATTTTCTGCTCTAGCTTTGATTAAAGAGACAAGAGGGATGTAAAGCTACCTTTAAGCAACTATTACATGGTCTGTTCTGGACCTCACCTGAATTACCATGGTTTAAAATTTGCTCAAATTACATTAAACTATGTGAAAAGCCAGGGTTTACTATATCTAAGCATAAGATGGAGTCTGGATTGCCTGAACCAGAACTCCTACAGTAGATATAACTATAACATTATGTCCTGCAGTGGGTCCCTCAAATTTGCAAGCAACCAGGGAAAACCCCCAGGTAGAGTTTGGTCCAGACAAACTCCTGCTTTGTAAGAAGAGGCATGCTCCTATCGAGGTGCAGCTAAAGGAGCCTGTCAATGCAACACCAGCATCAGTCTTTGCTCTCAGTGTGAGCAGGGAATTTGTCCCTTCCAGAACTATTATTTCCATACTGCTACAGGCTGTAAGTATTGAAGTCCATCTCCTTTTCCTATGCTGCGTTTAGAAGTTCTGTTAACTGTTGCTGCAGATAATGAAACTTAATAAATCATGTTCCTTTCAGATCTTGAGGTTGCTTCTCTAAAATCTGTAGTGGGGTGAGATGAGTCTGACAGTTTATCATCTTAATTCTGGGTTACTATTTAGTAAGGTTTACAAAAAAGTAACAAATATTTCTTTCTATGGGGGAAAGTGGTGAAATTTGCAAAGTATTCAGTGGTTGTGCGCAAGTTATCTGTGAAAAACGTTGCATGACAGGGACCATTACTAAAATGAGCAGGACCAGTATCTTTTGACCTTTTTGCGTTGCTTTGGATGTGAAACAAAGCTCAGTGATTCAAAATACACAGGGTTTATCTGTGTATCTGACCCTTGTTATGGAAATCTCTTTCCTCACATGAAGCTATGGAAAATGAATTCAGGAAAACTTTATCTTGAAGAGCTCTGTTCCTCTTTCAGTCCTCTCCTTAGTCAGAGATCAATGGTGCTGGGAGAGTACACCAGTAAGACATCAGTGTTATCTTTGCCCTGATATAAAGTCTTACCTTGTCTTTGGCTGCTGGCCAATGTCACAGCAAAAATACTAATCCAGATTGATTGTTGGCGTGATGTGGTATGGGATAATGTTATGCCATATGTCTGCTGTGCAAACCCCAAACTTTTGTTCTGGATCAGAACAGAGCAATCACATATAAAAATTTCACACCACTGAAGTTGTTAAGCGTTTGTTTGGTACTGGTGGTGTTACTTATTTCAATCAATCAAAAGCTTCCTTTTCTGTGGAACGAAAGCATTTTTCATTTTTATATCATATCCTGTATATGAAATAAACATGAAAAGTAGCTTCAAAAAATGAACTGAGATTTTTCAACTCAGACATATCAAAAACCTTATTCCAGACTTTTTCAAAGCTACATATTTTCTACGTTGATTAGTAGTTGTTGAATATTTGTTGGGTTTTTTTCTCCCCATTTGAGAAATATTTCACCAGAAAAATTTTATCCTGTTTTAATGGTGAATTTCTGATTAATGACTTTATAGCAGAAGTTGTTATGTTCAAAAAACAAAACAAAAAAGCTGAAATAAATTTTGGTTCTAACATCAGCTTTAATTGTGGCCAGTTTGTGGACAAGCCATGTTTTTGTGGGAATACAGCATTCCTTTTCTTGTTCAAATGGGATAAAACTGTCATGTTTTGAGATTCTTTTATCAGCAGTAAGTTTCAAATAAAATAGTTTTGTTGTAATTAGACATATTTTTATGCTTACTAGAAGCACCTCTGTAGCTTTATTTACAGGTAATAAATTTAGATGAGTAAAATTTTGGGTAGCTCGTTTAACTGGTTCCTTATTTTCATTATAATTTTTAAAATGGGCTTTTCAACATAGTGTGGTGAGTAGGGATACTTTCAGAACTATATGAATTTTACTCATTTCAGGGAAAAAAAAAGTTTTGTTTTTTTTTTTTTTTAATTAACACTCTGACTCTGGATCTAACCCCAATCCGTCTATGCTCTCCTTTTCTGCTGGATAGGCCAAAAAGACTGATTTGAATAAAGTGTCAGAGAGACAGCGAGAGAATATTCAGTTTATTCAGTAAATGACCACTGACAAAAGTAACAAGAGGAAAACCAATATCTGTCTTCTCTTGGCTCTTAACGGAGGAAACTTAGGCATGCTTCCTACAGGATTTGCAGGGCCCTCTGCTCTCACTGGGCACATCCTGGCAGGCAGGCACCAGGTGCCTCTGAATTCCCCTGCACAAGTGCTAGGGGTTAGGGGTGAATATCCTCAGGACACATTGGGCACTGAACTATACTATTTGCTGGAATAAACCAGTCTCAAGCTGCTCTTGATGGAGCTCCTTGAGTTCAGTCCTTCACAGGGCCATTCCCCGTCCTGCTGGCTGTGAATTTAAGATGTTACACGTGTTGGGTACTTCTCCATCAGTGAACCGCATTGTGCTAAGTGAGCTGTCAAGGTATCAGTTGGCCATGATTTGCTGAAACGTTGTGCTGGGCAAAAGATGTCTCTGTCTTCATGTGCTTGAGATGAAGGAATGGCTTCTGCTTGGAGGGCATACTGAGGCCCTGTGGCCCTCAGTAAGGCTGTCCAACTTGCCTGCCAGCCATGGAAGGATGGAATTCAATTTAACCCTACAACTTGTACTGCTAAGAGCACACTAGAGAGTAAATATTTAAAGAATATAGTTTCAGCTTCTCTGTTCTTCTTCTCTTCTATTTATATTCTCTGTATGAGAATATAAATAAGTGTATTTGGGTGGATGACACGAAGTAGAAGACTCCACTGCAAAGGGGCATTAGGTGTTTGAAAGGAGGTTGTAGAGGTTAAATGCTTATTTCCTGAGGACCCCTTCCCTATGGTAAAATGGTAGCGGACAAACTTTTGTGAAGAATTTCAACTTGGCTGCATGACTAAGTGTTCAAGAGACAATAGAATTGTTAATATACTTTTTATATTCCTGTGTAAATAATTTCTTTATCTAAAACTCACAAAGTATAATACTTACAGACTTGTCAGCCAGTGATTCAGAGGAGATAAAAAATAATAAAAGTAAAGGAGAAAGATAAAGGATGTAATTGTGGGAGATGATTGATTACAATGCCATTCTTCCATCCTGGCGTTTACTACAGGAGTATAAATTATGAAGCAGAAGGGCAGGGGCAGGGGAAGTTTGTGGACACTGTCAATGGAATGACTCCAGGTGGGACATCATAATAATGTTCTATCTAATTCTCTTTCCTTTATATGTAAATATATGCTGAAGTCAAACGGGAAGATAAATGACATGACCCCAATTTGGGTGGTGCTTTTCTACTTTTCTGCTTTGTGTTGTTGGGCTATTTTGCACTTTTGTGCTATTCTCCCATTCAGGGACAACACATCAAAAGAATTTGTGCATGTGACAACGAAGAAGTTTGTTGCTTTTGCAAGTGTGATGGATGCTGCCAAAATTTGGGTTATCTCCATGAGCTTCAGTGAAGCAGATCTGATATACAAAATTTTAGCAAATATCTATAGTCTAGTTTAGTTGGTCATAGGTGACTGGAAGAGGAATTTCTGAAATTCATTTGTAACAAATGAGGAAAAGAAGAGCTAAGAGAGAAAATTTTGAATATCCTTTGCAAAAATACAATGAATAGAGGAATTACTGAGAGCTAGAATACATTTGTTACCAACTATGTGTTACAACTTTGCTATACATGAAAAAATAACAATGCTTTGAGTCGCTGTTTGTGTCACTAAGGACTCCAAGTAAAGCTTGATTTTTGTCTGTCTTACACTGTCAAGTATAGCAATATACACTAGCACAGTTTCAGATTTCTGCTCTAGTATCTTGGTTTGTGTGCATTTTTACATTTGCTTTGCTCTAGCAGGAATGATTATCTGAGTGATTATCCAAGTGAGAAGATCATAGTGAATAAAACTTTACATGACTTGAACATAGAAAATGACACAGAAATTACCAATTGAAATTGTCTGGTAAATTATGAAGGCTTTCTGAGGAGAAATGTTATGAAAGTGAGGTCATTAAAGGTTTTGGCAATTTTTTTCAAGTGGCAAAAAGAAAAGAAAACAAATAATCCTGGTTTTTTTATCCTCTTTTTTTTTTTTTTTTTTTTTTTTTTTTTTTTTTTTTTTTTTTTTTTTTTTTTTTTTTTTTTTTCCTTCCACTTTCCTTTCATCTACTATTGATGACTCAAAGAATATGAGTTCTTGAAATGGAAACATTTCTGATCTGGCTGGTTTTT
Organism: Phoebastria nigripes; assembly: GCA_035582835.1. Classification (NCBI taxonomy): domain Eukaryota; kingdom Metazoa; phylum Chordata; class Aves; order Procellariiformes; family Diomedeidae; genus Phoebastria; species Phoebastria nigripes. The sequence goes on along the minus strand of JAYKAV010002142.1, from coordinate 68,555 downwards.
GTTGTGTGCGTTGTGTTTTTGTTTGTTTGTTTGTTTGTTTTGTTAAAAAGGAAAAAAACCCTAAAATGTTTTTCTTAAATTGAACTTTTCTAGAACAGACTTCTGGGTCACAAAAAGCAACTCCATGCCAGTAGAAGAAAAACCCAGCCTCGAATTTATTTTGTCCAATTCCAGTGGCTGTATGGCTCTGGGACTTTTCCACTGGGATGATGCCAGGTTGAGTGTTTTGCTTCTAAGTAGATGCTGTGAGTGTCCTCCATAGCTCAATCTACCTGAATTATCCCTAAAATGTTGGCTTTGTACTCCAAACATCAAAGCAGTGAAACCTACTGTTTCCCCTGTGTAAATAAATATCTGCCAGTTGCAACAGAATGCTGTGAATTGTTCTATCAAGACAAAGCCAGAGGTAGCTCAGTAGATGTTCTTACCTTTTGAAGGATCAAGGCTTTGTAGGAACTCAGTGCTTGTGACAAAATCCAAAGCCCCATGAGTTTTGTATAGTTACTGGTTTTGCTGCAGATAGCTTTAAATGCCTCCAGATTGCAAGCATTTTCAGGCTTTTTAGTATTCTGTCCCTGTACCACCAGAATAACTAGACCTAATCTAGTGTGCCATATGGAGCACAGGCTGCCTCATCAGAGGGAAGATGGCTTTAGGTTGAAGAGTGTGTGAAGGAAACTGATAGACATACTTCTAGGTTGTATGAGCCTTTGCTCTGAAGAGAGGTTATAAAAAGGATTTTTTTTTCTGACTTGACAGGGCAGCACTCTCCAGTGGCCTCAGCAGTGCTTGAATATTGCTGGGGATTGGAAAAGGTTGATAGAAGGAGGGTGCAAAAAAACAAGTGACATAATTTAAGAAGCTGGAAATAAGACACAGGTTCAGCAGGAGATAGTTCACGTATTGTAGCCATTGGATGGCAAGTGAGCCATCCAAACAAATCAGGTTAGGTAAAGAGCTGACAGTCTTCAGATCCAATTACAGCAGTGAGCTCTACATGGAGCTGCATCTTAAAGCTGTTCAGAAGCTGCAGCTTGTGCAGAATTTATTTGCCACTTGATTAATAAACAGGACTTCTTTCCTGAGCACCATAAAGGTGTGCGCTACAAAAGGCCTGGGTCCTCCCTACTTCAGAGAATGCCTTTTCCCCATGGTGCTTGGCCATGGTTGCCATCAGTGCAGGCAGCTGCCTGTTCATGGGATTGAGAAAGAGGATTGTGCAGGTTCACACGGGATGCGATTACTTATCAGATCTTTTGTTTCCTGGAGCATCAGTCCTGCAGAATGACATTAAAGCCACCATCCTCCTGTTCTCCCTGGTTCAGGCTGCAGCTCCAACTTAGCCCATGGAAAGGGCCAGGGAGTCTGTTGTTGGGGAGAGCCTAGGGGGGGAAACTGGTGCAAGGCTGTGCTGACTGCACGGAAAGAATGAATTTCCTATCTTCTGTATTCACTGTTTTAACAGGCAGGGGTTTCACTCTGGAGAAACTGATGAGCTGGCTGTCCTAGTTTAGCCAGGATGCAAAAACACTGGCCATCTTTATTTTAGGATGCACAAACAGATAAAGAAATGGCTCATGAGAGCTTCAAGAGTTCTCTGATGAAGCAGAGGATAGACCACAATAAGCAGAGGGAGACTGGCTTCCCCTGCCTGAAGTCCACTTTCCTCTTCGAATCATCTTTCTTCCCTTTTGCTTCTTCAGTCTATGCTATATCTTGATTATCTTTCTCTGTAAGTAATTTTACATATTGAAAAATGTGTTTGTTTTCAGAAAGGGTTTATTTTCAGAACAACCTGTGCTACTAGTTTATTGTCATCATCATTGTCAGAGCACCAAAAATAAAATGGATTGAGCAAGCTTGATTTCAGAACGGACTTCCTGACCCATAAAATACTATTGCTCACATTGCTTGAAAATAGGCTATACTTACCCTCTTGTCAGCTTGTTGGTTTGAGCTGATGTGCAGGTAATAAATGTTAACTGCCGATCCTGTGGCTAGCTGTACACCTGAAAGGATATGTTTAAAGATCAATGGTTCTTGCCTCTCTAATGAGCACTGCATATAATTGCATGGTGTGTTCTAGTAAACTGTGTTTCTAATTTTACTCTACATGTACAGTTCTCTTCACCACATTGCAATTAAAACAACATAATAAATTTTAATTTTTAGTAAAAGCGTCAATAATTTCATAGATTTCATAGAATGCTTTGGGTTGGAAGGGACCTTTAAAGGTCATCTAGTCCAACCCCCCTGCAATGAGCAGGGACATCTTCAACTAGACCGGGTTGCTCAGAGCCCCATCCAACCTGACCTGGAATGTTTCCAGGGATGGGGCATCTACCACCTCTCTGGGCAACCTGTGCCAGTGTTTTGCCACCCTCAGCGTAAATAATTTCTTCCTTATATCTAGTCTAAATCTACCCTCTTTTAGTTTAAAACCATTCCGCCTTGTCCTGTCGCAACAGGCCCTGCTAAAAAGTCTGTCCCCATCTTTCTTATAAGCTCCCTTTAAGTATTGAAAGGCCATAATAAGGTCTCCCCAGAGCCTTGTCCAGGCTGAACAACTCCAACTCTCTCAGCCTTTCTTCACAGGAGAGGCGTTCCATCCCCCTGATCATTTTTGTGGCCCTCCTCTGGACCCGCTCCACCAGGTCCATGTCCTTCCTGTGCTGAGGACTTGAGAGCTGGATGCAGTACTCCAGGTGCGGTAAACCTTTTTGTCAGGGCTGACATTTTTTGTTAAGATGAATCCTGCATCCTTCATTAACCAAAAAAGAAGAGGAAAATAAAAATGAGGAAAAAGATCAAACATTGGCATAACACAGTTGTGACATTTTACAAGTTTTTGTAAAAGAAATAACCTGAGGACCTAAGATTAGATTGCATAGGACACTTATTTGATCTTTTTTTAAAATTTCTGAGTATAAATGCTTATAAAGAGGGCTATATTTGGCTGTCAGGTAATGTTGGTCTGAGTAACAAAATAGATAGAATAGAATCATAGAATCATTTAGGTTGGAAAAGACCCTTAAGATCACCGAGTCCAACCGTTAACCTAACACTGCCAAGTCCACCACTAAACCATGACCCTAAGCACCACATCTACATGTCTTTTAAATACCTCCAGGGATGGTGACTCAACCACTTCCCTGGGCAGCCTGTTCCAGTGCTTGATAACCCTTTTGGTGAAGAAATTTCTCCTAATATCCAATCTAAACCTCCCCTGGCGCAACTTGAGACCGTTTCCTCTCATCCTATCACTTGTTACTTGGGAAAAGAGACGAACACCCACCTCGCTACAACCTCCTTTCAAGTAGTTGTAGAGAGCGATAAGGTCTCAAGATGTTAGAAGAGAAGGAAATTTGGTGTAGTGGTATAATTTCCATGAACTTGATGTTGGTTAGGTATGAAATACACAGCCAGTTTCCAAGAAGAGCGTAATTTGAGAAAGAACACAGTCTAATCCTTGTGGAAAGTGAAATATAAATGTTCAGTAGTGCGTGCTGCATTCTGATTGTACATGAGCAACCTTTCTCAGTTTGCAAACCAAAGAGATATGAAGACCCAGCTAACTATAACACCCTTTTACTCACACATCATGACACGTGGACTTGTCACCCAGGTATGGGTTTAATGGGAAGTKTATGAGTCCTGTGACCTTCCTGCTGTCTTCCTGCCCCCAAATTAGGACTGTCTTATTGGAATGCATGTCCTCTGGCAGCTATCCAGTCCCATCACTTCGACTACATCTGGCCCCAGTGTAACTTATGCTTGCTTTTTATCAGGGCCAAATTTGGCTTGGAGATTTCCTTGCAGGGCCTGTTATGAGATTCTCAGTTGGTTTAAGCAGCAGACCTCAGCAGAAGTTGTCAGTGCTGTGCTGTGTAAAGTAATTAAGAACCAGTTGTGTGTCTGAATTAGAAGGGTTGCGCTGAAAAAAACGGACTACAGACAACATCTCTGGTTCCTTCATCACATTCTTTAGTGATTATATTTTTGTCTTTCTTTGGACTGGAAAACTATCTATCTGTGTGTCTTGTAGACTTGGGCTGGCTCATGACCACAACTAATAAGACACTACAAAAATAACATCAAATGTCCAGAGGTAACTCCAGTTAGACATTGTGTCCTTCTATTGAAACCTTAATATAGGTTCTCTTTTCTGCAATAAACTTCTTGAATGAATTTGGGGAAAACCTTTTTGTCAGGGCTGACATTTTTTTTTAAGATGAATCCTGCTTTCAAAGCAGTATAGAAGTTGTCATGAATATGGAAAGGCTGATATTTTTTACATTTGTTTGCATTAATACAATATTCTAATCTTTGAAACAATTTTGGGCATCTCTGAATATGAAAGGTGTTTTATCAGCCCAGCTACTATCCTGGTTTTTTTCAATATGTCTCCCTACCAAACAGTTGAATTCTCACCTCTTTCTCTGACCTTTTCTTACTGAAGTATATTGAACTGTTGCAGTCTAGTGACACAATATCCAATAAATTTCAGGCTTGCAGCTAACCTAAAAACAMATCTTTCCCTCCTGCCCTCTTTCTTTTTTATAGGAAGTTTTATCTTCAGTGACCTGAATGAATTTCTCCTTTAGAAACAATGTTAATTTTATATTCTGTAGGTAACTTTTCTGTGTGCATGCCAGTGTTTGTGCATTCACATGCGTGCTGAATTAAAACGTCACCTTTCCTTTGCTTATGATTCTTTTCCAATCATACTTGGGAAGGGAATAGAAAAGATTTCTAGATTAAAATACAGTTATTACCTTTTGATGTAATGGCACAGATTAAAAACACTTGAATATAGCTGAGTTACAATAGACACAATTGGAAAAACTTCATCACTCTTGTGCTGTCTTTAAGGGTAATGATTAATGTACCATTGCAGGATGATATATATGCCCATAGATTACTGTTTGAATTACTGTGCTGGCTTTATGACTTATTGTTTGCCAGAGATCTCTGAACATTTCATTTAAAGATCAGAGAGGAATTAAAGCATTTTCTTTTTCTTTCCAGCAAGGCTTAAAAAATAAAAAATAAAAGGAGGATGGGGGGAGACAGATGACTCATTCTGGCCTGAAATTAAGCACCTTGAATCAAATCAATCACCTGTCACTGAAGCTTACAAAGACTTGAACACATGATTACTGGAAAACAAATTCAAGAGATACAAGACAGAAAGTTCTTATATTTACTGGATGTAATGCTATGTCTGGACATAGAACTATACGTTGCTAGACATCCTAGCATGATTTCAAACCTATCTTCTCTTACAGCAGAGGTCTATAGGGACACAAACAGAAGGAACAAAATGTGTATGCTGTAAGGTTTTTCTAATACTAGTTTTCTGGCCTTTATTACTGTGATAGTGAAGTAGAGAAATACAGAAACAGTCCATGATGACTGGAKCCTGCTTCCTTGGGGGATGCAGGTGTCTCTTTTCCAGGAGCTGCTGTAGAACAAACCAGCTGGGGTAATGCAGCTCTTCTGGGGAGGAGGAAATTTTAGGAATTTTTAACTTTGGGATCTGTAGTCTGCTGTGGTGAAACTGGTGAAACTTTGGTAATCCTGTCCTGCCAGGGACAGGAAAATTCAGAGATGTTGTGTACTCTTACTTTGTTCTTGTGGTGTTTTGCTCTGGTTGAGTTTTCTTCTTTTATTGCAGGACACAGAATGGAAGAAAAGGGATGACCTGGGAAGCTGATGGTTTTAAGAAAAAATGTTGCAAATCCTGTAAAGACACTGGCTTGCAAATTATGTCTCTTTTTTAATGGATATTTTACTGGAGGTATTTATAATGTTTGCTGGGAGAACTGAACAGTAAGTCACTGGCACTGTATGTCCCAGAGGACTCAGTTTTTGCAGCTTCAGAAAGTTTAAGTCACTGTGTGGCTGCCTATTAATGCTCAAATTATAGCAAGTATTACTGCCGTATTTACTACAGGATGATGAGCTCCAGTCTGGCCAGGGCAAATATTCAGGTTCTCATGGTTATACTCTCTGAGGGCACTGTGCTAAGATTTAGCCTGTTCCCTGAATCATGTCAGGAAAGTGGGGGTTCAGAGTGCAGAACTCTGTCGGAATTCTGTGTTGGACTATCTTGGGTCAGATGAACCAATCCAGCTGGATGTAATTTATATTAAACTCACAAGGCAGATTACTGATTGGAATGAATCACTGTGGCTGCACTGACTTCAAATGGGCTAGGAGAGCTGACACAGGCGGCTTCCATTCCTCGGGGGTGTAGTGGCCACATGAAGAATCACTGCCCCCACCCCCCTCCCCAAGATTATTTAAAAATTGTTTTGGAGTAGAACAGAAAAAAATATAAGAGACTTCTATACTTAGTTTTAAAAAGTTGCTTCTCATGAAGCAGAGTACCGTTTTAATTTTATGTTCTAATTAATAATTTTTATTAAGATAACTGAATAAAAGTAATTATAATATACACAACATTCACACAAATATGAGGAAATCCTGTGAAAAATTCTGTAATATTTATAAAAAAAAATTTCTTCATGTTTTTATTAGAGGAATATTAATTTCGTCATGGATATTAATTTAAGAAATAAATGATAGGATTTACAACAAAAATAATGAAGAAATTTTAGGAAGTATTTACAGGGGTGTAATTTTGAATCTGTAGACATAATTTTAAGATATATATCCATTATAATCAGGGAGCAAAAAGTCCACTACGTAATATTTCTGGCCAATGAAAATGAACTCATCTTGACTTTTGAATTCTGAGCAGGTAGAGACCCTTGTGGACAATATTAATTATTAAAGAATAATTATAGAGGTATTGAGTGAATCTATTTTCAAAAATCTTTCCTCACTAAAACTGGTATTGAAATGGAGTTTCACCCCTGCAGTAAATTCTAGCATTTGAAAAATGATTATCATTATCAACTGTATCTAAAAGCCAAGAAGAATGAGGGAACAGAACAAAAATTACAAAAAGAGTGGAATAGGTGTGATTTCAATGAAATATCTGATTTTATATATTTTTGTTTTCTCTGTATTGTCACCTTAATATGAAACATTGGTGATGCTGGTTAATAAGATAAATTAAACTAGAACACTGGAATAAAACAGAAAATGTAAATTTCAAAAGAAATAAGCTGCAATATGCTCTGTCTTGAATTAATTTGAACATTTTCCTTTGATCTTGATGCAATCAACATATTTCAATGACAAAATAACAGCTATATACAGTTATATAGTATACAGTTTTCTGTTGGGAAAATGTTGCTTTGAAAATTCTCCAGTGAATTTAACCTTTTTTCCTGACAAAGTAGGTAATCAGCTAACAGATTCAGTGTTTTGTCTTCTTGTTCACGGTTGCTTAGCATTACATACAGCTCCACYGCAGTATCTGTTACCTGGTGTTCATTAATCAGCTTTTTCTCAGGTCCAGTCATTTGTAGATAGTTCTGTATGATTTGATTAATTGTGTGATGTGACAGCATCCATCAAGAAGTAACCAAGAACCACCCCAAAACAGTTTCCTCAGTTGCCTATTTAGTGGACTAAAAAATTCTGCAAGGCTCTTATGGCTAAAAAAAAAATTGTCCAGACTGAACTCCTCTGCTTTTCTTCTGGCTGCAGCATTTGTTATCAATCTTTTTTTCTTTCTTGCAAGGTAGCAGAAGAAGCCCCAGTAGTCCTTTCCTGAGACCTGTCACTTGGAAAGTTTCTGAAGTAATTCCTCCCAAATACCACGAATGATTGTGCTCATCCATTCCCAGGACTCTCCTTTTGCTTTTCTCCTTGTTGCTCCCCTCCAGATCCTTGCAGTTCTCTGCCACAGGTTGTAATATATCCATATATGTATGATTTGGAGAACATTTTTTGTCAGGTAAGACTGTTGTGAAATTCACAATTTAGGAGCCAAAATAATCCAGCTTTTCTGTTTTCAGATGTGGAAAATCTCTGGGGTTGCTTCTTACCAGATCAGGTGGCTCCCAACCACTGGTCTATTTACTCTGATTTGTTAATGAATACACGATAGATGGAAATGTATATTGTCATGCAACAGGGTTTGCTTTGTGCAGTGCAGGTGAAGTTACATATCCACAATATTTTGTTTACTATAGTCCCTCAGTGTTAAGGTATGACACCTTATGTATGACTCTTGTGATATCATTGCTGAGTCTCTGAAAAGGGACAATGTATTTCTGCTATAAACTGTATGTTTATGCTGAAACCCTGCTGGATGGGAAATTTTTCACTGAGAAGAAGCAGTAATTTTCATTTCCAGTCCCAGCTACTTGTTCTAATTAGAATTTGAAAGCAATGTGGGAGATCTGTGAAGAATATTATGACTAAGTGTCAGTTTTGGTTTTTGACTAAAAGCTTTTGTTTTGGTGTCCTTTTACTTTTCCTCATTGATTCACTTCGCCTGTTAGTTTCCAGTGTGACAGATACAGAAAAAAGTTAATGCACCAATAGCTTTTTCTTTTGCTTTCCCTTTCCTTTTAGACCTTAATTTTCAACTTTTCCTGAAATTTCAAGCATGAGAGTGGACACACATGTGCATATGCACACATGCACGCACGCGCGCGCGCGTGCACACACACACACACACACACACATAAACAAACAGGCTTTCCAAAACGGGAGGGGAAAACTGGCTTAATTTTGCTGATGTAAATGTGTAGATCATCGGATATGCAGATCACAGAAGAAAGCCATTCTTCTTAGCTCTAATTCCATCAGGATCATTTACGTTCTGAAGGATAGGAAAGAATGAATTGAAGATCAAAATCATCAGCCTTATCTGGCTTCATCCAAGATTTATGGCAGCTGCTTTCAAGGGCAAGTAAAACCAGCCACAGAATTCATATCCATATCACTTTCTTTCTTCTCTTTCAATATTTTATAAATGTTGCAGACAAAGTCAACCTTTGAAGACATTAAAATTAAACATTCTTTTCCCTCCTGGTCTCCCTTCAGTGAGATCTTCTGTGTTTAGCAGCTTCCTTGACATCGTCCCTCTATGCTTCCTTTTTTCTGTAGTCCTAAAGTTTTACATATATTTTCTTGTCTGTTTAGCAAACATGATTATGGTGCTTGGGTTTTTCCATTGTTTCATATTGGAAAAGATTATGTTTTGGTTTAGATTCTTAATAATATGGTATCCATTCCTACTGGCTTTTGACTCAAATTCATTTTTTAAACAAACATTTCAGTCAGATCTGTTAGATAGATGAAGAGACATAGCCAGTTTAAACACAGATATGCAACACTGAAATACCCCAATTATTCTCTGTATGCATAAGAAAGAAAATGCTTTTTCAGTGCTGTCTCTGTAAGTAAATAAGGTTCTTTGCTTTCTTTTAGATTCTTTGATTAAATTTGGCAGCAAGAAATATGTCTCCCATTCATATGATAAAGGAGAACAATACATGTGAGGCTGATACAGTGACTCCCAAATTATCCTGAAGATCAGGAACAGTGGGTAAGAACTGATAAAGCAAATTAGTTTTCTGCTTGTAAGTTGCTCCAAACTTTTTTGTTTATTTGTACCAGTTTCTCTGAAATTCCAAGGTTGGGCAACTGTGTGGAATAAGGTTTGTTAAGCTGTTGGGCACCATACTCATAATGGCAAAGGGTTTACGTACTTAGTAATACTTGGGAGATTTTGGAACTAGTTGAGTGAAGAATGTGTTATCAGAACTACTAGTCATTTCATCAACATCCTTGATCTGCACGAGCCAAATATGTTATGTACAATCAAAAGAGAATTAAAGCATGGGGTTACTCAGCCTTCAGTCTCACATTCATTGTCTTAGATCCTGATGCCTGCCTGTTAAAACCCAAGTTTAGAAATATTTTTCACCGCTTTGCTCAATGCCAGAAAGCTTTCCTAGCTGGCATAAGCCAACAGGAGGGGCTACTTTCTCTCAGGTCTTTGTGTCCCCAGGTTTCAAGGAGCCCATGAGACTTACGGTGATAAAAAACTAATTACTTTTGAATCCGTGGAAGGTTTGGAACTATTGTTATTTTGACAGTGCATTGTCTATTGTACCAGTACAGTCATCACCATTCTTATAAGAATGGAAAGTCTTTGTTTTTTCTGAGTTAGCTGTGTCTTCAGACAAGATATTAAGGTAAAAAGTTAATTAAGTTCAAGATAAAACAAAAAGATAAAATAAAAATGCTATATGTAGCTCATATTTAGCTAAGGAAAATCCGTATTAGTAAGATGTTAGGGCAGCCAATTAAATGACTTAATAATATCTACRATTTATTCCTCATAGATATTGCAATAATAACTGTAATTTTAATATTGTCAGTTATACCCCTTGCCTTACTGGGAATAAGCATTCTTCAAGATGCATATCTTGCCAGCCCCATTGAAGTAGGTCTTTTCAGAACTGTTAGGGCTTAGTGTGTTCCCCACAGATTCACTAGATCTCAGAACACTAATGGATGGTCACAGGGAAACTTTTGTTTTTTTCATTCTGCTGCAGAGAATCATCTTGTAACCCTTTGGGACACACATTAAAAAACAACTTTTCTACATTAATTAAAAAAGTTTGGCACACAGCTTTAACTCCCAATTCATATGATATAACCTGTGGGACATACATGGAAGGGTAGGTCCTTTCAAGAGAATCTATTAGACTTATTTTTAGGTCTGACATCTCAAAGGAATAGAATTACTTATGATTCAGAGGGTTAGTCTGAAAATGCTCTTTAATCAAACCAGATTAAGCAGAAAAAACCCACAATTTTGTAGTCTTAAATGGGTTGTCTATCTTAGATTTTGTGACATTCACAGAAAATTCACAAATAAAACGAACAGAAAAATTCCAAGCATGACCGTATCTAGTTTGCTACTTAAAATGCTCTGTCACTACTTGTAGTTCCATTAAGAAGCTAGCAGATGCTTCACAACATTAATGGATGATTATTTTGTTTCTTCTGTCTTCAGAGACCGTGCCTGTGAGATCTCTACTTTTTTTGTAGTCCAAACCTGTAGACCAAACACATGTTCAGATTCCACATGTGTTAATGAATACTGAGTAGTTTGGGCTATTGGAGATTCACAGGGAGATTGGAGATTCACAGGGCTCAGGTGGACAAAGCTCTGAGCATCTGATCTCACTTCAAAGTCGTCCCTGCTTTAAGTCCAGAGTTGAAATAGATCACCTCCAGAGGCTGCATCTGAATTATTCTGTGATCCTTTGAGCATGGCCCTAATGACTCTCAGCTGCCCACATACACAGCTAATGACTTCTTGCATTCTTTGTTAAGCCCTTAAGATTGTTGACATATTATGAAGCACCAGAGTTCCTTCCAACTTAAGCTATGACATTGCTCAAAATCCCAGGGTGAATTTTTTTTCCTTAATACACAGACTGCTCATTCCAAGTGTACGTGTATCATACTGGCCAGTCAGGTGAACAACTGAAATGAATGCAATGAAACAATTACAGACTCTCATGTGAAAGCCGATTTTCTCCTCAGGACCGTATCTTTTAATGTATACCGCCACAAAGTTCGACACACATGAAAGTTGGAACTGACAACCAATTATCAGAGTTCCCCACTTGATGGCAGAGTGCATTTTACACAGACTTCAAATATTAGTTGAGCAAGTGTTCTTTATTTGATCTTCTGGGTTTAAGGTGCAGAATGGACTTAAAACCTTGGGTACTGATTCTCAGCCACTCTCTGAATTTGTAAAGTTTTGCAGGAAAATGCAGAAATGAGATGTATTTAAATGTCCCAGCCATTTCAGTTTTCACATTAAAGTCTCACTTGGACAAGTGGTTCAGAGTAGAACTTTGTGCAATTCTAGCAAATTTCGGTGAAGGTGAAGCAAATTTGCCTTGAGGCAACATGTGCAGATATGCTATAGTAAGCTTTTGGAAGGGCACATTAATGAGTGACCCAGGTATTAATGCTGGGAGGCATTTGGAGGCAAAAGGAGAACTGGGTTCTTAGTTAGGACCAAAAATACATTTTCATGTTTTTATTCAATGTTTGTGTGAAAAACTAAGAGGTTAGTAAGAACACAAATTAGGTTGTAGGTGAATTTAGGGAAATGGCAAAGGCATGTTTATGCTGAAGCTGAAATGGACCGTTGTCTTTTTAGGAAAGGCAACGAAAGGGAATGCTCTGTCTTCTATATTTTTCTCAGTTCTTGTGTCAAGGCCATAAGCCTTCTTAAAACAGCTGACAGAGAGATTTCTGTATTAGTCAGGCTATCAAATGCACATAAATCTGCAACATAAGCAGAATTTAGAAACACCATTGATAAAAGCCAATGGGAATGATAGAATGAGATCATGTTACCTGGGGAACTGAGTAATACAGACACCAGAAGTGTGTCTGGCGTGTGGGTGATACAGACACCAGAAGGAAAAATATGGAAAAGCTGGAAATAGTGGCTTAGTGTTCTGGTCTGGTCTTACAGTGCAGAGAACATTGTTCTGGTCAAGTTTCTTTACCAAGCCACTCAAACACATCAGGTTTGGACTATAAATAGGGAAAAGGGAGATATAAATGGAGGGATGAATAGGTGACATTATAGGGAGAATACACACTCAGAGTAGAATAACAGAAAAGAGGAGGGAAAAACTAGGAGAAGAAAAATGGAAGTAGGGGAGAAAAGTTAATGTACAGTTATTCTACCAGAACAGATCTCAGCAGAACCATTAACAACATGTGACTAGAAAGGTCCCACACTTCCCTCTCAACCTTGCCTCGTTTCAATAAGAAATAGCTGTCTGACAAAACATACTCAAGCTTTTGTTTCCTTTGCTAAGAGGTGTTAACAGAAACCTTGTTTTGTGCTTGTTGAAAGCTGAAATCTTTCATTGTTGGTAGCTGCAGAACCAAACACTCAAGGACCAAAAGGTTTGAAAAATTATAAGCTGAAGAAATGACAAGGTACAAAAGATAAAGTAAAATAACTGTGTCCCATTCAAACTGTTCCTCTTTTGAGTCTGTTGATTATGATGAAGCTCTTGCTTCTGAAGAAAGAGATGAGATGGCTAAACTTCATCTTTGACCCCCATGTAGTAGTGGCTGAAGGAAAAAGTCCTCTGTTACTTAGAAATTGGAGAGGTATCTGAAAACTTATCTAGTTCCTACTGATTGTCTGCTGTGCAAGAAAAATTGCCTTATTTGCAAAAGACAGTCAGTGCAGTAAGATCCTCTGACCATGGTAGAATGCTACTTAATTCTTGCTACGTTGGCTTCTTCAGACACCATATGGGTCATTCTACTCTATGGTTTGCCAAGGTGATGAAAGGGCAGGATGAATTCCTCTCAATTTTCATACGTAACAGGTAAATTGGAAGTCCTTTAAATCTCTGGGTACCTAATCTGACATACCCAGAACAAGCTTATTTTTCAGAGAGTGCTGAACATCTGCATTCAGGCATTTTCTGCTGTTATTCAAATTTCTGTGGATCAACTTGTAGTTATGAATTTGTAAAATAATCCCCTTACAACATTGTCTGGGATGCTGTGTAAAATGCATAAATGGGGCTTTTTATAAAAAGGGCTAAATGCCCAGGATGATCAACACAGGAACAATCCACTGAATGGAAAAGAGAGAACTGGTAAAAACGAAATGAGTGAGAAAAGATGATTTTATGTAAAAGTCCCTGCCTCATCTATAAAAGCTGTACTAGGGAATTCCTTATTAGAGGGACTCCACAGAGGGAGATGGGACATATCTTTCCATGACCTGTTTGGATGTGAAATGCTCAACACAGCAATGCAGTCACTGATTCCTTGGTTTCAATGAGTCACATTCCAAGAATTAATTGCAGGAATTTTTCACAACATAACTTGAGATAACAAATGCAGGTGCAAAAGAAAAATCATTAGCCAATTGAACAGATTTCCACTGAAGAAATAAGAGTTCAGGTTTATTGAACAAAAAAAATCAATACAGATCATCTACATTGCCTTAGAAGCCAGTCTTGTATTGTCCATCCTTCTAGCAGCACAGCAGATTAAGAGAATGGGAATTAAAAATGAGAGAGCTTATTGTTTGTAACAGTCAAAGATTCCATTAAAAAAGAACTAGAAACTTGGGCATATTTTTATATTCAACTGCACAGGATTATTAAAACATAAACATGATTCCCCCACATAAATACTTCCTTACCATTTTCAACCTGTGGTATCTGTGAATTCCATTTTTGCTGATATGTAACTCAGCTGATGATTCATAGTATGTTGTCGTAAGCATAAATAGTGATAAAAGAAGTCTGGACATTTGTAAGAGAAGCATATTCTATGAATAATGACTATATCTCACTTCTTCAAGTAAAGAATGGATTATGACTTTTGGCTTTGATAAACTCAAAAGAAAAAGGGGTAAGTAGTTTGATATTACACAAAGAACTAGATTCTGGATGATCTATGCAGAAAACATTAATCTTCTGTTATCACATAAACACTCAACAAATCTAGATTTAGAATCTAAGATGAAGCTCAAAAAATTTTATAATTTTTGATAGGAAACCATTCATTTAGTACAGTTATGTTCAATGTATGGCTTTGAGGTATAAGCTCACCTTTAATATATATACACTTCCGAGATGAACAGGATCCCATTACAGGTCTCCCCTTGCCCCTTTAGAAATGCACTTCATTATCTGAAGTACACAATTTCCTTCAGTCTAAGGAACAGTATTTTATGCAGAAGGTGTAGATGTCAAGCAAGGACAAAAAGTTTACTTCATTAGAAATTTTCTCCTGGCTCTTTCAGAAACTGTCCATGTTCTCTGAAAGTCCTTCCAGGCCCTTTAGGAAAATGTCTCAAGTATATTTGTTATATTGTCTCGATCACATAAGGTGCTCAGAAACCATCATGATGAGTGCGGTGTGAGGTAGGCAGACAACATAATGAATGAGTTTGCATGATAGTGGCATCTGCTATRTTTAAGAGTCTGTCAGTGTTCCCACAGGCGCTCTGTGGTGTATCCACTGACACACTGACGTGTCGCTGAAAAACACATCACTTCAGGGCATTGAAGTCACCCTAGAATACGCAATGAGTACAATGCACAGCCTAAGAAACTGAGTCAAAATGCTCACTCAGGAACACTGTTGTGGTGTAAGCTGTCAGAGCTCATGGTGGAATTTATTTTGCAGAGACATGATCTGTGATCATACTTCCGAAACTATGAAAGGGATATGTTGTGAAAAGGTATGACTTTATAAACATGGATTGCTTTGCTCTCAYGTAACAATGGGTTTACTAAGTTAATTGAAATGCAGATTTTCCAACTCTTTTTTTTCAAGCCCTCAGAAATAATCCAAAAGAAGTCAATGCAAACAACTTTGTTAATTCTTGACCATAATGTGACATTTCAATACACTGAAGTCTAGAAATAAGTGGTTAAGCATTCCATGTACTGTGTTGTATTGGAAGGAGTATTCAAAATCTAGTAAAACTGAACTACACCACAAATAAGCATAGCTTGGTGATTTCAGCAAGAGGTTTGTCTAAGTAAATATTTGAAGGGCAGATTTCTTGGCCATGAATATACAATTAGAAAGCATTTTGATACCTGTCTATGGTGCCCAAAGGAACCATAAGGTGGTCATTATAAATACTGGTGGTCAGTATAAAATACTTTAAAATAATATTTATTTATATATTTCTTAAATAATTATTGTTATAATTATATCTTTATAATTTTATATAAATATATTACTTCCTCCTTGATGTAAATGTGAAAACAGATATAATCAGGATTGCTTAGCACTGGTAGCATAACCCAAAGTGAAATCAGGGTCTCCTGCGGGCCAGCCCAGTGCTCTAACCAAAAGGCTCAGCAGAGTGGACCTTACATTACAATTCATATTTCTTCTACCCAGTTCTCATCTCTTTCATTGCTTTACTATTGTTATGACCACAGTGATTTGGCAGGAGAGTGTCAGCAAAGAAAAAAATTTTATCCTTTTTTTTTCTTTTTAACCAGAATCTCTATGCTTTTGACATGACTGCAAATAAACTGGCAACACTGTTTGCTTTTTGTCTTTGGCTGTGTTCAACAGTGACAATCTGGGTTTTGGAAAATCAAAATCCCTCCTTCCCAAGCCAACAACTACATCTTTTGAACATAACTTCTCTGGACTCAGTGTATTTTGTGACTTTTTTTTTTTTAAAAAAAGACCTGTTGAAAACTGCCACCATATCACGTATACAATCTAGAAGCACTGAAGGACATACAGATAATGAGCTGCACAGGATAACACACTGGGCAAAATAGCATTGAGGAAAGAACGCCGAAAAACAGTATAAAGGATTTTTCCACTGTTTTCTGTCTTTCAAATAATGGCTAATTTTGGAGGAAACTATTTCTTTGACTAGTAAGTAATCAAGTTTCTCTCTGGAGGGTTAAAAATACAGCTGGTAATTGCCTTGCTATTCTCCAGGTGTTCGAATTCTGAATCTCTGCAGGAAAAAGGCAGCTTCTTTTCACTCTTTGCCATCATCATGAACTAGACACAGTGAATGAAAGAGAAACTTCACATACTAGCTTTGTTCATGGAGATGGATGAGATCACAACTTTGTTTTTTGCCGTGCCAATGAATTCTGGTTCATCTTTCTTTTGGTGCCTTTTTAAAATTTTTTTAATTTTTAAATTTTTTAAAATCTATATTAAGGTGAGCAAGCAGTTCAGGCAAAATTAACCCACGTATATACAATAGATTTAGACAGCTCTGCATTGGCCCTAAACTCCATTAATGTTTTTCTGTCATCACTATAGCAATATTTCTCAGTTGTTGTTCCTTCTTTCTCTAGATTTTATATAAAGCAGTCAACTACAGTTGTGTCAGATGAGTATAAATACTGTGCAGCTTTGTGTGCTGCAAGCTTAAATGCCATTTAGCTTTGAAAGAATTTGGATGGGTTAGGGTGGAGGAACCTGTAAAAGGATCTTCAAACAAATCCAAAMCAGCTGATTTCCTACAGTACTACAAAACAAGTAGTGCATACTGTTGTAGATGACTACAACTGTGTTTCTCTAATAGCAAGCAGAAAGGAAGGGAGGATAGTGATTTCACTTGGCTGTGATTCAGGAAAACATGCAAATCTCAAGTTCCTTTTCCTGAAAGCTGGTGCATGCAGGCCAGGACTCTATCGATCTAGGGCAAGTTGTAAGATAAGGAGCATTTTGATAACATTTCAATGTAAAGAGTTGTTACTTTTGTCATCTTCTCTAAACATGGGGTCATTGTGTTGCAATGGTAGGCTTCATAGTTCTTGCGTCTACTGTGACATGTATCTGTGCTGTTGCAAAGCCATAATGGTCTGCAAAAGAAAAAAATAATAAGCTGAGGTTTAAGTAAATTTTTCAATTTTTTTTTTTTAAAATAACTCTTTAAAAATCAAAATACCATCTGGACCGTGCTTGATTAGTTTTCTGATGCTTTCTGGTATACTTTGAACATCATTAAACTGGATGTGTAAGTCTTTGAATCAAAACTGCTGAGTACAGATGTGAATTGCAATAGGATTGTGCTCTACCAGAGTAATTTGAGCAATGTACTTCACAATCACTTAACTTCACAATGTTCATATAGGTTAGAAAATAACTGTTAAGTCCATTTTACATGTTGGGGAGCTCAGGTGCAGGTTAAAGGTTGCTTTATTCTCACAGTAAAAGTTTATTCAAGAGCACACTTCTACTCTCCTAACTCCTCGTCTTAAGCTCTGACACTTCCATCCTCTTCCCTTTTATCTGGTGAGCACACATTTGCCAGTCACTGTTTCTTTCCCCTTTTCTCTTTCTCAACCTTTCCAAAGTGCTGATCCCAGGACAGCTATATCTATCTATGTGCCAGCAAATTAAATGGGAAACAAAGCCTTCTTACAAAACTGTATGCTGTCCCCAGCTCAACATAGCACTTAAGCAGGCACTTAAATTTAATCAAGTGCTTGGACATACTTTAGGAATTTAAGGTGTCAATTGCTAAGCACTCAAAATTCCACTTTTCTTTTCCAGTGAGAAATTTCTTTTTGAAGATGCTAATCTGAGGCTGATGAGGACATCTGAACACGAACATTTGGAGATTGGGCTGAAGTCTTATTTATAAATTGGCTTGCAAGGTAATAAAAAGAGGTAGTTTGTGAGGTTATAGCTTTAAAATACTCTTATTATTGCAGATTTTTTCTAACATTATAATTGCTCTGGGAGCTTCTAAGCATTGTATAATGATGTGGTGGGTTAACCTTTGCTGGCTGCCAGGTGCCCACCAAGCCACTCTCTCACTCCCACTCATCAGCTGGACAAGGGGAGAAAATACAGTAAAAAAACTCATGGGTTGAGATAAGAACAGGAAGACCACTTACCAGTTACCGTCATGGAGAAAACAGACTCGACTTGGGGAAATTAATTTAATTTATTGCCAATTAAATGGAGTAGGATAATGAGAAATAAGAACAATCTTAAAACACTTTCCCTTCACCCTTCTTCCTTCTTCCCAGGCTCAACTTCACTCCTGACTTCTCTACCTCCTCCCCCTGAGYGGTGCAGGGGGATGGGGAATGGGGATTGCGATCAGTTCATCACGCATTGTCTCTGTCACTTCTTCCTCCTCATGCTCTTCCCCTGCTCCAGCGTGGGGTCCCTCCCATGGGAGGCAGTCCTTTAGGAACTTCTCCAGCGTGGGTCCTTCCCACGGGCTTCAGTTCTTCATAAACTGGTCCAGCGTGGGTCTTGTCCACGGGTTGCAGTGCTTCAGGAACAGACTGCTCCAGCATGGGTCCCCGCGGGGCCACAGGTCCTGCCAGAAGATCTGCTCCAGTGTGGGCACCTCTCCATGTGCTACAGTTTCCTTCAGGGTATGTCCACCTAATGCATCATGGGGTCTTCCAWGGTCTACAGATGGGTATCTGCTCCACCGTGGTCCTCCATGGGCTGCAGSGAGACAACCTGCATCACCATGGTCTTCTCCAGGGGCTGAATCTCTGCTCTGGTGCCTGGAGCACCTCCTCCCCCTCCTTCTTCACTGACCTTGGTGTCTGCAGAGTTGTTTCTTTCACATATTCTCACTCCTCTCTCCCAGCTGCTGTTGCACAGCAGTTTTTACCCTTTCTTAAATATGTTATCACAGAGGCGCTACCAATGCTGCTGATGGGCTCAGCTTTGGCCAGTGGTGGATCYGTCTTGGAGCCGGCTGGCATTGGCTCTATCTGACATGGAGACAGCTCCTGGTCTCTTCTCACAGAGGCCATCCCCGCAGTCCCCCCCCCACTACTAAAACCTCGCCACCTAAGTCTAGTACAAATGACAAGAGTCAGAACTGGACCAAAAAGCATAAAATCACAGAAGATAAAAAAAAAAATAGAGGGAAAAGAGGTAGAATTCTGTCATTTTATACACGTAGGTGAGTGGTACATGAAGACTGTAACTTATCCAAAGGTGCAAGGCAACTGCTGAAACATTCAACTGAAAATGCATTTTCTGAGGTCCAGTGCAATGCTTTAATCATCCTTCTTCTCAGATGAAATGAATGTAGTAAGACAATAATTTCGTTATGGGAAATATGAGCTATTGAAAAAGGAGTATAGCACAGGTAATCTTTGAAAGGGGTGTGAGTGCTTATGTGCATAAAGTGTACATATGAGAACAGAGTATTAATATAGGCCAAATAAAACAAATAAAACAGCTTCACTCTAAATCTTGTAGCTATTGCAAAGCTTCTTATAAGGCTTTGTCTCTACAATCCTGTAATATAATCTGAAACCTCAGTACATTCTCCTAAGAAGATTTAGYTACTTTATCCAATTTGCATATCCTAGAAAAAAAAAAAGCCTTGCACAGTGTGTTCTGCTAATATAATTATTGTGCAGTTATTAAAAGGAAACTTTTCAAAACTGTTAATGGAAGGACATGAGAATGAAAGCTAACAGAGTGCTTAAAGTAAGTGTTTTAACAGAGAATGGAGTTTTATCCAGTTTAAACATACTTTATAACTGAGTCTGGGAATAAAGTGTATTGAAACACAAGTGGATGGCCAGTGGGAAGATGGTCATATTTCAGATGGGAAATGTCTGAGAAGAAAGAAAGCAGATACCAGCATATCAGTATAAAGCAGATGTCACATCTGACCAAAGCTGTCCCAAAGTACACCTGGAATTCCATAGTGAGCTTGCACAGCCTTTGGTGAAATGCATTTTTATATGCAGAGATTTCAACAACTTTACAGAATAATCTTTGCTATATTTTAGATCTACCTCCTACTCCTGCATTCTTGCAAAGTTCAAGACTGGAAGGATTGCTGGGAAACAAGGGAGAAAAGGCTGCATATGTGAATTTTACTGGCTTCAGGCAATGCAGGATCAAATCATGAGTATGAACTGGACTATATCACTAAATGATGCACACGCCTGTTTAAGTAAATCAAAGGCATTAGTGACTTGTACATCATCACTGTATTGCTAAAAATAGAAAATACAACAAAATCTCTGTTGTCTCAGGGCTCAGTGTAGAAGGCAGCTCTTTGGATGGGGGTTAGATGTGTTATATGGCTCCCTGTCCTAAAACCTGAATACTTTATACTCAATTATAGAGCTTTGGGTAAGAATTTACTTCCTCATAGTAAGGAAAGATTTGTTTGCCTTGACATACTGTTGAACTGAAAAGTGTATCACAACTGGGCTCTCTGTGACATGCCCCTTTATGTTGCTTTGTTGTGTCCCATTGGGCAATGCAGTATTTGAGAGGCTTTGCTTTGCAGTGGAAGGTGTGCTGCATGTCGCCAAACACTGCTGTCCCCTCTTCTCTGTGTAGGCAACTCATACTTGGTTTCTTTTCCTTGCACACCGTTTTTTGAAACAGTTAAATTAATCACACAACATCTCTACCTTATATTAGGACCTGGCATAAATTACGCTTGGTTGGCTTATCAATATTCTTTATATCTATCCTTAATTTTCCCAGTCTGGGCTATAGGGAAATTCTCAATGAACAAGGACTTCATGTTGTGTCAAGCCTTCTCCCATCCCATGTTGAAAGATGGGATTTTGAAGGAAACATGCTTTTATAGGGTCATTTTATTAAACTGAAACTTTGACCCAAGTGTGGATGGAAAGTCTTCCAAAACCAGGCACAAGCCTGGCTGAACACATACGTTGCTGAAATGTTTTTGCTGTATGTGTCAGATTATACAGTTGACATGTATGTATGTTGACAGTAGTAACAATCTGAAAACGGCCCAGCTTTTGCTTTTCTTTAATAAAAATACAGTCTTGGAACTCAAGAATATGTATTATTTTCTGAATTGGAAAGAAATAGATTTGATTGGTTTTGCTCTCTTTACTCGTAAAAATCTTTTTGCTTTTAAATATGAAAGTAGAAGGAATTTTAAATGAAGGGGGCAGTACAGACAAGTACTTTGGTCTAGCTATCCAAATGAGGAAGTTTGTGTGATTATCATTTACAGACTGTAAGGAAATTCTGTAAATCTATCAGAAAGTGAGAACTAAACCATGTAAGCTGGATGGTATCTTGACTGAGCTTTATGAAACAAAATCTCTCTTGTGTCCCACAGGCTGGGACTATTGAAACTAGTTTTTTTTTAATTCAGTACTGTGTCCTGTATTTCCTGTAGTGAGCTGGAGCAACTGTTAAGCAAATAAACCCTGAAAAAACCACATTATTTATTAATTCTATTACATTTTCCTGTTTGTGAATTGTCCACAGGTAGTCATGATTTTAATTAGTTTACTTACTGCTCATAAAATAATTCCTGCAAATACTTCATCTACTATAGCTTTTTTCAGATAAGCCCAGAGGAAACATCTGATAGTCCATATTTATGCTGATTTTTCTGTAAATACTCCAGAGACTGCCTCACAAATTATTTTGATGATACCTGTGGAGAAGACAACTGTTCTCAGCTGAAACACATTTGATTTACTCAGGGCACCCCTGATCTAGGGAGTTGGTCATAGACTTTTTTTTTGGTGTTTGGTAGGGGATGAATACCACTGTTAAAATCAGCTATTTACTTTGTAGATAGCTATTTGCTTCATAAATAGATGATTTTAACTTTCCCTCAGCAATCTTTATTTGAAACATAACATTTCAGCAAATAATCCAGCCAGTACACTTTTCTGCTAGGAAAATTGCGTAGGGGCAACAGAAAAATGTTATGAAAGTTTGATTAAAAATGTGACTGTCATTTTATTGCTGTCAAGGCTGCACTTTGTTTTTTCCAGGATAAGGCAAGTCATATTTGGCCTGGCTCTGCAAGCATAAGGTATGGCAATACGCTAGGAAATGTTACTGTTAATACAGGAGTTCAGCTTTGTTTTTAGGTGTATTTTTGTGCATAGAGGGAAAATCCTAACTTCAGAAGAAAGGCATTTCAAAATGATGGCATCATTGACACTGGACTTGAGGAAGTGATCATAATATTTACACATACAGGAGGAAAAATTGGAATGACTTTTCAGTGGAGGACTTAGCAGCTGCACAAGGTTTGGTTTGATGTAGGCATCTCTCAGTTCTGACCCAGAAATTTCCCCAGATGCCCAGAGCCTGTGTGGAGAACAATAGTTGGAATACAGAGAGGAAAAAGCTGATCCATTAAGTAGCCTATGTACTACAGCAGCTGCATTAATCAGAGCACATAAGCCATACCCCTACGTGTAGTGATATACTGACTATTGCTATACTTGATCTGACAGTTTGGGTCCACAATGACTGGCAAGAGCCTGGGGCCTCCTGGTATTGTGCCACAGGTACGGCACCATTTTGTGGTTAAAAAAGCCCAAAGTCATGGAAATTAGATAGAGAAGAGCATAAGTCTTGTTTTTATGGCATGATTGTGAGAATTGTTTTTTTGCAGATCCTTGCAGAATTTGGCCATTAGTCCTGCAGAGGCCAATTTGATCATATCTGCAGCTCACCCAAGTTAGTACAAAGTCCTGAACGTACAGGCAAGATGGAGTCTAGAATGAGCTGATTATCTGGCTCAGATTATTTCTTTTACTGACATTCATTTTAGGCCAAGCTGTGCCACCTTACAATATAAATTTGGATTGGCTTTAGTAGTGATTTTGTATGAGAAAAAAAAATAGGACTGAGCTTTTTGTAATGTGTAAACAATTTCCTTCCTATACACACACACATGGAGACCCAAATACACACACATACACACATCTGTATATCTCCTCCTTCCCTTTGGGGATGAACATTAGGTTTGTTCTTCTGTTATTTTAGATAACCTTGACAAGAATGTACAAAGGGGACCTTACTTTCTCCTCAGAAGGCAAACTCACTCAGCAATCTTGGCTTTAATCATTAGTAGTACTAGGTCACTAGTGGGTCACTGTRGGCAAATGCATTTTATAAATGACTACATTGTATCTACAGGGAGACCTAAAGGTTTTATGACAGCAGCCTCTCTTCTTTCTGGAACATAAATATTCACCCCAAATTTATAAAACCAGAATCATAAAAGAATGGGGGTTAAATTTATTTATTATTTAGCTGAGGACGTTTTTATGGGGTAATAAACTCCTTTTCAGCCAAAGGCATATTGTACAGACAGACCCTGTTGATGACAAACACTAAAACAAGAAATACCTTAAACCCATTAAACCAAGATAATTATGTACTGTAAATCAATGCCATAATATCAAAAGGGACCATTTAATGGATAAAGGACAAAGAGGACAAGAAAGTTGCAAGGGGCAGAGCACAACATTTGAAAAAGTCAATAAAATTCATTTAGAAACAAAAAAGCTCTATCTAACTGTAATTTTGTTGTGTTACCTCCTTTCACTCTAGATACTGCTGTATTTGAAAAACGTGACCATTCCCTTGCCCTAGATTGTGCAATTGCTCTAAGCAGCTGCATGTCTGTAGTCAGATTGCTCTGTAGGTCTATTACACCCTGCACTGGCCACTAAAAGCTCTGACTCAAAATCTGTCCAGGTCAGTGGAATGATTATTCTCAACTCTAATAAGCTTTAAAGAAGCAGTTTTTCATTAGGGCTTGTACTTATTTTATCACCTAGGAAAGCAAGACCAAAACGGTCAGTGTCTCCCATGTGTCTGAGCTGTACAGCTGTTCCCTTTGGTTTCAGTCAAAAGGAGCAAAGGCAATGGAGAGAAAACAAAAGGACGCTGCATATGCAAGAACTAAATTGGCTTTTGTCTGCAGTGCTACCTCTCCTCTGCACAGCATGGCCATGTCTGCGTTTGGCTGTTGGTCCCTGAGATGGAGGCAGCTGAGCCCCCAGGGGAAAGGCAACACAGCATCATGTTGCTTCATCTGGATGAAAATGGATGAGAAAACAAAGCTTGGAGTTATGAAACTGGACACTAGACGAGCTAGAGGGTCCTAAAACAAAAAGGGAAGGTTGAAAGGCTGGATAGCAAAAAGATCATGGCAGAAACATATGAACTCTGCTGAACCTAGCRGGCATATGGATATGGCCCATGAAATGTGGTACAAAATCTGTTTCCTGTTTTTTTTTTTCCTTGAAAAGACACATGGATAAAGCTCCAGTTTTTCCTGAATAAAGAACTTTGGCCTGGCCCCTTTTTAAAAAAAGATCCTTTCCATTTTTCATCCTCTCTTTCTCTGACAAACAGAGCAGGGTTTCACAAGATGACACTGAAATGACACTCAGCATAGAAATGCTGAGCCTTCCGGTGATTCCAGCTTGCTGGGAATCATCAAGTATTTGTAGCAAGGGACAGTATGGGCTTCATTCACAGCTTTGTTCTGCAGACATCTTCAGAGTCAAGCATAAAATAAAGTTTCCTTTCCTTAGTCACCAAAATCGTGTACTTATGAACTCATTTTAAAATAAGTGATTTTATCTGCCACTGTTAAAAGATTTCTAATTTACCCAAACTATTCATGAACCTCTGTTTAACCTCCTAACACATTGCAAATGTTCTGTATTTTAATGATAATTTTGAGAGATTTTGTGTAACTTCTGTTTTTTTTGAGCAGAAAATAGTACATCAATAGGAAAACAAAACCTATTTGTACATGACTCTAAGGGAAAGCCATTAAAGGCACAAAAGGTTCACAAGCAAGCTTTGCCATTGATAGGAGTTGCAACTTTGTCTGCTTTGATTTTATCTATGTRTGTGAATTGTGAGTCTGCATTCCAAAGGGAATATGGCATTGTGATACAGTGGAGTGAATTCAGGTTTTGAACTTTACATATTCAACTCAAATGCCCCAAACAACAGACTAGCATGTGCTACTGCTCTCTTCYGCAGTGAAAGTAAGCCTCCATGTCACAGTTATAGGGCAAGCTTCTTCAGATTTCTGACAGTCGTTGAAAAAAATTGTTCCCTTTAGTGTGTGATCTGTGAATTAGCCTAATTTCACAGAATCATAGAATGCTTTGGGTTGGAAGGGACCTTTAAAGGTCATCTAGTCCAACCCCCCTGCCATGAGCAGGGACATCTTCAACTAGATCAGGTTGCTCAGAGCCTCATCCAACCTGACCTTGAATGTTTCCAGGGATGTGGCATCTACCACCTCTCTGGGCAACCTGTGCCAGTGTTTCACCAACCTCAGCGTAAATAATTTCTTCCTTATATCTAGTCTGAATCTACCCTCTTTTCGTTTAAAACCATTACCCCTTGTCCTATCGCAACAGGCCCTGCTAAAAAGTCTGTCCCTGTCTTTCTTATAAGCCCCCTTAAAGTACTGATAGGCTTCAATAAGGTCTCCCCAGAGCCTTGTCCAGGCTGAACAACTCCAACTCTCTCAGCCTTTCTTCATAGGAGAGGTGTTCCATCCCCCTGATCATTTTTGTGGCCCTCSTCTGGACCCGCTCCAACAGGTCCATGTCTTTCYTGTRCTRAKGRCTCCAGAGCTGGACGCAGTACTGCAGGTGGGGTCTCACCAGAGCAGAGTRGAGGGKCAGAATCACCTCCCTCAACCTGCTGACCATGCTTSTTTTGATGCAGCGCAGGATACAGTTAGCCTTCTGGGCTGTGAGCGCACGTTGCCGGCTCATGTCCAGCTTTTCATCCACCAGTATCACCARGTCCTTCTCAGCAGGGCTGCTCTCAATCCCTTCATTGCCCAGCCTGTGTTGATACCTGGGGTTGCCCCGACCCAGTTGCAGGACCTTGCACTTGGCCTTGTTGAACCTCATGAGGTTCACATGGGCCTACTTCTCGAGCTTGTCCATGTCCCTCTGGATGGCATCCCGTCCCTCAGGTGTGTCAACCGCACCACTCAGCTTGGTGTCACCTGCAAATTTGCTGAGGGTGTAGAGCACTTACTTACATCTGTGGTCACTCTGCTGGGAGCTGCCAGGCACCACCCGCCTCAGGTAGATGAGGTGGCTGTCTCTGTGGTACCCGGCTATCTCTGGGATAGCTCATTTTATCTTTTATTTGTTTATCCTCTGCAACATGCTGTGTGCCTTTACAAAAAGAGCGGCTCAGTTAAGCCCCTTCAGAGGAAGGGAAACTGTTACTGTTGTGCAAACTCAGGAGAAGAGCTATTGTGATCGGCTGGGAGATTGTTGCATTGAGAGGCAGAGTAGGTGAATTTCCAGCGAGGAGGTAGAAGCCTGTTGCTTCTGCAGAAAGACTGCAGGGAGGAAACAGCAGTCAGCCAGGCCTTGAAGAGTAAGGCAGGGGAATGTCCTAGGACTAATCCGGGAAGGTGCAGTGCTTGCTGCAACAGGTTGCGTGCCACTGGGCTCTCTGGGAGCAATGCTTGGAGCAAGAATCTGCCTGGCATGGTCAGTGGAGTTGTTTATAAACCAATACTTTGTTTCTGCCCTGTCTGATGAAGTTGCTCAGAGTTTTGCTTTTTAAAAAGTAAAATTTCCTAGTTTGCACTAGAATAATACATAGCTTCTTTGAATAATAAAGCCTTTTGGCCTTCTTTAGAGCTACCTCTGAGCCCTGTGAGCCTGGGGTACCATCACAAATCCCTCAAAGAAGGGGTGCATAGGGGATTACCGTTATCATGATTCAGGGGGGTGTTAGATGAAAGTCTGTACAAAAGGTCGGGTAGGGGCTGTGGCCTAGGCAGTCATACTGGCGTATTCTTACTGAAAGCCTGACTGCATGCACCTCACTGCCTTATGATCTAGAGATGTCTCTGAGCTCTCCAGGAGGAGCATGTTTCAGCCTGGTAGTTCTGCTCTAAGAGAACATACACCTGCTAACAGATGAGTGTGTTCACACTCAGGATGAGCTTTTACCATCTGAAAAAAGGAAAGATGCAAAGCTTTCAATGCCCTTGTGTTCAGGTGTGTGCTGCCCTTGCAAGGGAAGTGAGGACTGACGTCAGTTCTGTTACWCCAGGGTGCAGGCTGTTAACATTGCAGAGAGCAGTGTGGATAGAGAAAGGAGTGACACCTTTTTAAGGGCTTTTCTTTGTCATTGGCTTCCAATACCCCAGCAAAGGTATCCACAGCAAAAGGCTATGGGAAGTGAGCTGTGGAGTCAGACTGGACTGTTGTTCCCATAGGAGCCCAAAACCATATGGTGCCAGAAGTAACTCTCTGATGCTTACTTGTGAAATGAGCATAGTATGAGGGCTACAGTACTACCTAGTTCAGATAGCAAATGGTAGCCTAACTGTGGGGTAGGAAAAATTCACCCATCTCAAAGTCCAGGCTACTGCTGCTTGGGTGCTCCCCATAGCTGAGGTAATTTAAAGACAGCTCTGATGTCTTGACACAAGGGAGGAGTCTCTAAACATATAGGTACTTAATAGTGGTTGCACCCTGTTTCCTGGTCTGCTTTGGTGGCAGTGTATGGAGCTTATGGCAAAGTGAGGAACTAAAGCTATTGATTTCCTGTTTTATTGGAAAACAAGGCAATAAACAATGGATTAGGTGAAGAAACTAAATTTGCTATTGTTACAGTTTCAATATATCACGTAGGAGAAGAGGGTGCAGGCTTAGTGAGGAATAAAATCAGTATGAAAAGAACTATAATCATTGAAGCAAAAAAAGGGAGGAATCAAGGAAAATGTTTAAAACTCTTCAAATAAAAATTGAATTTTGATTAAGTTAGCCTCTTACTTGGATGTTATTTAAGCATCAGTTGCTGAAAGGCTTTACAACTAAGTAATAAGTATGTATCTGTTACATTTAGAATTCTGTTCATCCAGCTGTACGTTGTAAAGCTATAATTCAGTTGGGATGTTTTAGTGACATGAGATACAGGCACACAGCCCCAGTAATTTGATAATGTCACCAATACCCAGGGGTGGAACTGAAAGGGAACATCACTCCCGACAAACTGGATCTTTTCATTTTCCCGCAAGCTTGCTGTCCTGTCTCCAGCAATGGATGACACCTGAGGCTTAAAGAGGGATAAAATCATCTGCAGGATGAACCCTACCTGTTCTACAGTACTATCCTATAGTCTTTTTATTACTTTTTTTCCCCTTTTTTAACATTAAGAACTACGTATTTTAGGTCAAGTTGTGCCTATTCCTAGCAAGCCTGGTGGGAGGTAGCATAGGGTTTTCTAAGGTCTTATGCCTGTAAGCAGTTTGGTACAAGCATGAGGCTAGCAAGCATGACAGTAGTTCTTAATGCACGGCACTTGAGGAGGCAGGGAAGGATGCTGAAATAAGGGTAACAATAGGGATGTTATTCTTTTGAAATTATAATTGCTTCTTAACAGTGCTGATGGCACAGTCCTACACAGCTGTGGTTTCCGGGGGTTCCTGTGCTTTTGTGACTGCCTGTTTTCCCGTGGCAGTCTCTGTTACTGTGTGGAGGTATCAGCTTGTTCTGATGAAGGGTACATGACAGCTTTTGCAGCCTGTGGATCATTCTTCTTAGCCTGTACTGAGAACTGGTTTAAGCTAAGCAGGGTTACCTCTTCTTAGCATTTGAATATTGCACTCCTGAAAGATTCTAGAATATTTTTAGTTTCCTGCTAACGTAATTATGATGTTTTTCTTCTACATAGTAAAACCACATGGTAGTATGAATCTCTAATCCTGTTAATCACTTTGCTCTATTGTTTATAGCTTATCCTCCTCCCTCATTGTCTGCTTATTTATTTTATTTTATTTTATTTTATTTTATTTTATTTTATTTTATTTTATTTTATTTTATTTTATTTCATTTATTTTATTTTATGTCATTTGGATTAGTCCTGGAAATGGATATTGTCAGAAAATCCTGGTGCAAAAGGATTTGATGGAAATTCTGATGATGACCTAATCAAGCAACATAACATGGCTAAATGCCATACTAAAGCATCTTTAAATCATAATTTCAGAAACTGTATTAATTTCTTTAGCAGTGCTGATAGTTCAGTCCTGCGGAGGATGATGGTGGTGGTTTCAGGGGATACAAGGAAATGAGGTGAAGATACTTGTGCGGTGGGAGGTGGAAAAGAAAATTGCAGTTGACTGAAAACAATTTAGATACTCACATAGTATCAGAAGTAATTTCATCATATTCTATTTCTGTTAAAAAAAAAACAGGAAACAGGCAAAGGCAGAAAAGAAACATTAAAGGATTTGTGTTTTGCTGCAGTGTTGTGGACACTCAACTGGAAAACTAGGACTTCTAACAGCCAAACAATTCTATTTCTGTTAAAAAAAAAAAAAAAAAAAGGAAAACCAAATCATTAATCCTAGCCTAATTTGCTATTTCCCACAGATTTCTTGCTTTTTTCAGTGTAAAATGTGGTTTTGGAAGAAAAGTTTGATGTTTTCAAGACTTGACATTTTTTAAACAAATTTTGAACAATTTTTGAACAATCGGGACAAAATGTTTGAGTTAACTTTTAATTTCCAACCAGTTCATTAAGAAGCTGCAGCTGTCTAAGGTTCTGCAGTGTCTGATGGGAGTTATAACTTGGTTATACTATGTTCCAGTGCTTTCCTAAAAACTGATCYCTTTGACTACACTTTCTGTGGTGTACTGTCATCCATCCTCTGATTAAACTAACCTTTCTCTATCCATTAAATCAACAGTTAACTCTCTGGGAGTTTAGCATATGTTGACAGGGTTGATTAACAAAACAATCTGGCTGAGCTGCAACAAGGAAATTATGAAACAAATATACCTAAAAGTAGCTCTTGCTGTGTTTGGAGTTTTACTGAAGTCCATAGCTTCTCAATTCATGCAATTGCATGGAGAAGTCAGCCATAGCTTTTTAAAGCAAGTGTCTAGTCATAATGGCTGTGAACAAGAAAAGTATGAAGATATGACCTAGGGACATCTTAACAGCTTGATATAAAGAAAAGAAACTTAGATATTATGAAATTATCCTTAACAATATTATGGTTGTTTCTCATTCCTCAATTATCATGTATGGTGGATTCCAGCATACGTATGAAATTATGGGTGTGCTTTTGGTGAATCCTTATAATTTACATAATTAAAATTGATATTTGGAGTTACTTATAAACCATTTTTTTTCTGAATTCCACAGCATAGTTCAGTGTTACTGTAATCCACTCTTTGAAGCAGCTGTGTATACCTGGTGAATGAAGACTCCATGTGCTCTGGAGTCATATTAGTCAAAACAGACTTCGTAAATTTGGGGTAGATGTTTTATATTTTGATAGTCACAAGGGGTGATGTTTATGACTTCCAAATAGAAAGAAATCTACCAAACACCTGTATCCAATTTGGATAATACTCTAGCTAATTTATATGTGATGGCTCTGTGCAACTTGGAATCAGCTCATCAGGGAAACAAAGAAACAAGTCCCCGCCCCCAGTCTGTTGGGACAGACCCAAACAAGGAAAACAGGTCTTTCCAGTACCTCCTGGGAATCACAAAAATATAGTTTCTGTTTTGCACGATATAAACAGGTTGTGATGTTTAATCTATACTATATCTTTATGGAAAAMACATATGGGCATTTTGGATATCACAGGGACATTTTTCTTCTCCAGCTTGAAGAAAGTGATGCCTATACTATTTTTTCAAATGACCCATCTTTCTTATGTAATAAAACATTTCTTTTCCTCATCAAAATAACATGGCAAGTTCCCAGCGAAGCAATCATACTGCAAAAAGAGGTTGCAGTGGAAATGATACCAATCTTGGCTAGATAGGACTATTTAGAGACAAAAATGAACTGGAAAGCATGCTGTATGCTAATGATTGGCAGCAGAAACCCCTGTTGTGACCCTATTTTGGTTCATATACTGCGCATCTCTGATGAAAAAGTATATTAAGGAAATGCTAAGGTTGCCTGGTTGTGCATTCAGAAGTTCAGAAATGTAGAAGGCTGATTCTACAACCTTGATTCTTTCTTTCTATGCTTGTTCATTGTAGCACATCTTTCATTTTGGGATTGCACAATATTTCTTAAAAACATCAGCAGACCTTCCCCCTTTCTAAAATTTCAGGTACACATTGTACTTGTAATTTTTAGTAATGTTTTTTTCAGTCTAGATTATTCATCCAATTAGATTTTGTCACCACAGTGCAGTATACCTTCATTCTTGCATTGTCTTTCGTGTTGGTTGTGGCCAATTTTAGGAGGAAATCTGGAATATTCTTTTCCCATTTTGTGGGCTGCTTTAATTCACTACAAACTATTATAAACAGTTTTGCAGCTACAATTTAATTTACTAATAAATGCCAAGAACATACTGTCTCTAACATGCAAACCTATCTCAGGCCCTGCAAGGAAGGATCTGCTTATGTTGACCTTTTACATCAAAAGAAATATTTCTGGACTTGTTGCAGTGTTTTTATAGTCCACACACATTGCTACGTGCTATGTGAAGTTTCAATCTTATACACTTAACTAAAGAACTGACATTGTTCCAATATATGAGTTTATTAGTGATCTCAGACATGATTAAGTGTGCAATACATAAATACAACATAATAATAATATTTAAAGTTACTAATAAGAATGGCATTGAAGGAGAGGAGTAAATAACTGTGTCCAGAATAGCTGAAGAGAAAGAAGCAGGCAAGTTAAGTGATTTACTAAGGCTGATGCAAGGATTTTAATTTGTGGGTCCTTGGCTTCCAGTCTGATGTACATGCCCCTAGGTGGTGCCTAGTGCTTCATTTTCTCTTAACTCAAACTAAACCAAAACATTCCGCAATTAATTATACATTAGTTGCATATTCAGTTGCACATTCAGACTTTAAAAGCAGTCGATAGCCCAGACAAGCCATCATCAGCATCACAATTTCAAATCTTACTTGGTTTTCTGCCAACACTGAGATGGGCTTTGAAAATTGGTGACAGCTGAGTTTATCCTACCATAATTTGTCCTTTATCTTACATGGCAAGTGGGGTGTCCATAACTGTAGGCTGAACACGACTTTCTGTAACTTGTATCTTGTGGACTTCTTCCCTGAGTCACTGTTACGTGTGCACCCTCGGTCATCACGTTAGATAAGAATAAGGGCTTTGTCATCAGACTTCACACACACACACTGGTTTGTTTTCTAAAATATCCAAAAGAGTTGCTTCTCTTTTCCGCCTTCCCAAATAAGATTCTCCCTGCATCTTCTACCACCACACAGGGGGTCCTCTCAAGCATTGTTCGGAGTTGGTGGTAAGCAGCTGCTAGCAAGCAGCTTGGATGCTTTTTTTTTGTTTGCATGAGTAAGTCCTTTATGGCTCGTGGCCTAACTTGTGAGGTTTGGTGAACAGAAAGAAAATGGCGTCTTCTAATTATAGGTTCATGTTTTTATCAACTTAAAGAAATTAGGCTCTTTGTACTTGGCAGAACTGGAATCTATAAAGACATTTTTTCACTAAAAAGGGTTTTTGCGTAGGATTTCACATGTATGTCTGCAGTCTTCCTTTCAATGATTTTTGCGCAGTCAAGGGAAATCAATTCCCACTATTCAAAAATTCTTATTGTTACTGTGGACAAGGACTAAATTTCTTGCTGGAGTTTGTGGCTTCTCTCATGGGAGGCATAAGGTTCTTTCCTAACAAAAGACATACTATCACCTTCAGTTTCAGACCATTTTGAGGTCTGAAA
This sequence comes from Phoebastria nigripes, assembly GCA_035582835.1. Lineage (NCBI taxonomy): Eukaryota > Metazoa > Chordata > Aves > Procellariiformes > Diomedeidae > Phoebastria > Phoebastria nigripes. Next base: position 35,601 of record JAYKAV010002142.1, on the reverse strand, counting down.
GAAATCCATTCGCTGGTGGTCCCATTGTCTTTGTAGAGGTTGGTTGTTTGCAGCTATTAGTGTTAACATAGTTAGTTCTTTCCTACCCACTTAGTTTCTTCCCCAACCTGTAGCTTTCATAAAAAGCAGCTTGGGGCTTGTGCCACTTGGCCCTGTGACTGTTACATGATGTAACTTGTCTGCGCTGTGGAAGGGTGGCTTTTCCTTCTAATATTGTGGCTACTGATGTTTGGCATGGAAACAGCAGAGGCCGTGATAGTATATCTCCCCTTCCTTGTGCAATGATGATCTTTCCTGCATAGCAAAGCTTGAAATACAGCCACCTGCTGTTGGAGCAATGCCCAAAAAGCTTTCATGGTGGAGCGAGCTCCCAGATCCCTGAATGAATTGCCACTACTAAAGGCAGCACTACTTCCCTGTGTGTGACATTGAATCAGGTGATGAATATATGTCCTCCTTCTACAGTTGAAATGTGTTTGAATTTACTTGCTGCTCCCTGTTTCATCTCCTGCCCTTATTGTATGATTTCTGTACTTGCTCCGTTTCTGAAAGATGTCATTTTTTTCTACCTATTCCATGGAAAATTTTCCATGTCTTTGCATTGATCATGTTGGTGTGGAAGTTGTCAAGTTCCTGGAGGAGGAATCTTCTTGACGAAGTAACTCTGCATCCTGTAGCTTTGTGCTGAAACAGGTTTCCCCATTTACCACCTTAAGCTTCAGCTCTCACCCACATCAGTGTACAGGCATTACTCTCTTGTCAAAGCAGAGAGAAGTGAAAACTTGCCTAAATCCCAAGAAGCAGCTGTAAAATTTGTCACTGTCAGTACAGCGGTGAACACGTTAGGAAGCTTCTAAAAATGCTCATGTGTGGAACAGATGGTTTGTAGCAAGAAGGATTTACTGTTGCTTCATAACAATGGTCTGATCTATTCTTCATTTTTAATATGGGTCATTTTCTTGTATATGTCTGCATAATAGTTGCTTTGGCGGTGGTAATCATTGTTAATTTGTGATGGTCATCTTTGTTACATTATTGACTAGGAGCCATCCAAGAACAGGGTCTCAAGGTGTCGAACGCTGGGTATATGACCCTGTCCTGCAAGTGCAATTGTGCCTGAGTCTTAGTGCTGTCCTCTGGTTTGAATGTGCCTCATCTGAATATGACACCAGCTGACATAAACCAAAGTAAGCRGCAGGAGTCCTCTGCAGTTTAGAGAACTCTCTTGGTTTGAATTACTGGTAGAGAGAACAATCTCAGCAGCTCTGGAGAATTCATTAGCCTGAAGTGACAGCTCCAGGAGGAGCCTAGTAATTTCTGCATAAGTAAGGCCATTAAGGAAACCCAGGAATTGCCAGAGTTGGACTGTTAGCATGAAGCCAGAATATTTAAAAAAAAATTGAAGGATCCAGAGTGCTTAAGGCATCATGAAAGTACTGTAGCATGTTGCTCAGAGGTTGAATCTAGCTAGTAACATTTGATGTGGACTATGGTCAGTATCAAACTTGCCAGCACTGACCTTTCTCATCTCATATTCCTTCTAGCTTCTCTAGTATTGCTCTGATAAAACAAGCCAGCCCTCAGCCCCCACCTCTTGTAATGATAGGTTTGGGGGATTTTTTGCTTTCACAGAAATGGTGTTAATTTTGTAATATGGACCTGGGGGAAAAAGAGGAAGAAACAAATATGAACTGCCAAAGTATGCTGTTTGTATGCCTGCCTAAATTAGTCTGTGTGCTGTAAACAAATGTTATTTATCCATAAGTAGACAACAGATTGCTCCTTTATTTATTTATACAATGTACTTTAGTCACTCCACAAGAGCCCAGAAAACCTCTGATTATGAAACACTTATTTTCCTGCAGTATCCAGGTAACAAGCCACTGACAAGTGGTAGCCTAATGAGTGCAGATTAAGGTAAAGCATGGAGATACTGTGCTCTGAGCAGAACATAGTTGTTGCTGGCTCTTAATCAATGAGGGTGAGCTATTTGTTTTCATTTAAATTCTGCTTTTGGTCTGTAGAATTTGGATGGCTTTTTAGTTCACAAGGGACTTTAGCCTGTACTATGCTGTTGGCAGTTTCACAAACTCTTGTAATAACCTGCGATGCTCTCCTCTACCACACTGGCATTCTTAATCCCACCTGTGTTTATTGTTTTCTAGACCAACCACTGCTCAGGAACTGCTCTGCTATGTCCTTGAAGTGTCCACCAGGTACCTTTGTCTGCTGTCATGAAGACCTGCAGAAAGACATGATATGTTATTTATCAAAAGAACAACACTTATTCCAACAGCAGTGTGACAAAGGAGGCAGGATGCAATGACTGGAGTCTTCTTGGGGTATAAATACACAGAAAAGGCTAGGCTGTGCCCTGAAAAGCTTACAGTCTTAAGGCAGACAGCAGTCAAATAGTGACAGCAAGGAAGATTTATGTATTTCACAGATGCAGAAAAGATGCTGTCTTGGTTTAATCCCAGCTAGCAGCTAAGCACGACACAGCTGCTTGCTCGCTCCCCACCKCTGGGATGGGGGAGAGAATCAGAAGGGTAAAAGTGAGAAAACTCATGGGTTGAGGCAAAGACAGTTTAATAGGGAAAGTAAAAGCTGCATGCGCAAGCAAAGCAAAACAAGGAATTCCTTCACTCCTTCCCATCAGCAGGCAGGTGTTCAGCCATCTCCAGGAAAGCAGGGCTCCATCACGCCTAACGGTGACTTGGGAAGACAAACACCATCACTCCGAACGTCCCCCTCTTCCTTCTTCTTCCCCCAGCTTTATATGCTGAGCATGACGTCATATGGTGTGGAATATCCCTTTGGTCAGTTGGGGTCAGCTGTCCCAGCTGTGTCCCCTCCCAATGTCTTGTGCACCCCCAGCCTACTGACTGGTGGGGTGGGGTGAGGAGCAGAAAAGGCCTTGACTCTGTGTAAGCACTGCTCAGCAATASCTAAAACACCTTTGTATTATCAACGCTGTTTTCAGCACAAATCCCAAACATAGCCCCATACTTGCTACTATGAAGAAAATTAACTCTACCTCAGCCAAAACCAGCATAGATGCTTAGAGCAAGATGATAATTTGTCCAAGAAAGTCTTTAGGAAGCTGGAAAACTGACTTATGCATAAGACCTTTTCTTCTACTGTGGGTTCCATTTCTGCTAAAAGCAGCTGAGGGCCCATCTCTTCAGAAGCATGGATGTGTTTTCCTGAGTTTTTGTGCAGGTGTCCAAGTCATGAACATATTCTTCAAATAATTTGAAATATTATAATCTTTCCTCATCTTGACAATTAACCAATAGTTAATGAGAGTTTATGATGTGCCTGAAACTCTGTTCTGTGCTTAAATAACAACAGATTCAGCAGATACACTGAGAACTACTGTTGGTCATAATTTCTTTGAGCRGTTATATTACAGTTTGGGCCTTTTTTCAGAAGTGTTAAAAATCTGCAACTTCAGTTGAAGACCCTGAAGATGAAATGTCTCTAAAACTCAATTTCTGTGAAGTGGACTTCAGGCCACCATATTAGAATATGCCTTTACACAGTTTTGGCTCCAAATGCCCCACTGTCAGAAAGTGACAGACTTCAAAACATACCTATTGGAAAGACAGTTGTCTTTTAAAGACTGTGGGAAGATGGGACTGGAGGAAGGGAGACTTGCAAAGAACCAAAGRTTAATTTCTAGCTATTTCTTTATAGTTTATGGTGCTAGAGCATGGGTCAGAAGGGCAGTTCTGTAGCAGTGCAAGGCTATGTGTCATGAGCCTTTGGCATAATAGTCTTTCTAAGTATTGTTACTATATTTGAAATGGCAAAAATTGCACCATGTACCAGTAACTTCATAATAAATAATTATGTGCCCTGAAAAGGATTAGAAAAGCTAAATCTATGGAGTAGTGCTGCCTTTTCTAAATGCACCTGGTTTAATTGCTTCAGATGCATGGAAATGGCATCCATTGCCGCCTTCTGCAGGATGTGATCTTGTGCCTTCATGTACATCAGTGTACTGCACACATCTGTGCATGGACTCAATAAGTCTAGTTCACACTAAAAATAACTTGTAGCTCTTCACCTCTGCTGCCAGTTATGAAAAAGGGAGCATGCAGCTCCCACAACTGTATTACAGTGCTGTTAAAAAGGCCATTGTTTATAAGCAAAAATCCCTCAGAGAAAGGGAGAACCTTTCTTTCCCCAGACTTGGAGAAGACGAAACAGCATCTGAAGCAGTTTCATCTGACCATGCTTTTTATTTTATTTCTTTTATGACAGAACAGTAATGTCTCTCTAAGGTGCATCACAGCTTTAAGATTTACAATCCAGTCTCTGCAAGGCTGGGCTGTGACACCTATGCCAGATGGTGTCCGCTAAGTTACTATCAACAGTGGCACATTTGTGAATTATCTGTTGCTTTTGGAGGCAGGCAGCAGAAGCTTTCCTGTGTTCTGAGGTCCAGCTACTACACCGGCAAGTTTTCTTTGGTTTGTTTGTTTTTTTCAGTGAATGAAAGCTCACCACCTGATAGCTCCATTTCATAACGCAGTCAGCAAATATTTTACTCTTTTCTTCTTCTTTCTCTCTCCTTCTCTTTCTCTCACTCTTTCTCACTCTTTTTAATGCAAGTCTGATCTGGTTAGTGATGCCACTCACACACCCACAAAAAATGTCATGCTCAGAGCCTAGATGAAGGGGTAACGCCAATCAATCACTATGACTGAAAAGTACTTTCTGTGTGCTTCAAAGTTAGCAGAAAAGTAGGCATGTATGTTTAAGAACAGATAATGCCCATTTTAGTGTGCTCATCCTAGACCCTGTTCTCAGGGCTTCTTAGCCCATGTGCCAGCTAGCTGACAGAGATGGCTTGTTTGCTGTGGTTACACCAAATAAAGTGATAGTCCTGTACTGATTCAAATCTCTTCATGGTGTTTAAATAGTGTAGACAATGGAAGTACTAATCATCCTACTAATTAAGGAATAAACTGTGAAGCGATTTAATGGCTTAAAGTTCACTCAGAAAGCCTGTCATAAAACTGGGACTTGATGTCAAATTTCCTTAACCCTGTGATGTATTCTTGGAGAGAAACCATGCTCTTTTCCTAAGTCACCGTGGATAGAAATAAAGTAAGAAATAAAGTTACACTGAGTTACAGTTTCATCCTGCTGCTCTTCCTTGACAACTTCTTAAAAACATTATGAAAATCCATGAAACATCAAGTTTTTGTTGCCATACCTACTTTCTTTGGAGTTGTTGCTAAGTGAAGGTCATTTGTTAATAATTTTTGCTTGTTTGGTTCCAGACTGACCTTTTCTTATGTACAAAATATTCAAAGTGTTTGAACTGACTTTGCCTACAGTAATAAAAGTCTTCAAAAAATCCACTGTGCTCTAGTGTGCTGCACAGAGCTGTCACATCATTCATCTCCTTGGTACCTCTCTCCCTTTTCTCTGTCTATGACATTTACCTTCATCATGGCTTACAGGATCATGTATACTTATTATACAATAAGGGGATAACTAACAGTGTTTAGCAAGTAACCAGTCTTTTTCAGGGAGTTTATTAAATGGGGAAAAAATTGTGTATTGTTTCAGATTTCAAATATACTGCAAGTGATAGTAATTTTTTATGTTTGTAACACATTCAGTTCAAGATAAACAACTTTTTGATTATTTTCCTTTCCTTCACACTCACAACCTTTGTCTATAGGCTGACTGAGAAGCTGAGGGTCTGATCCTGTAGCGTGCTGCATTCATACATCTCTCCCTGGCTGCAGAATACACAGCATCAAGGAGGATTAATCCTTTAATTCCTTAGTGTTTCAGGAAATCACAGAGCGGGCTCACTTCTCAGGTAAATTAGCATAACTTTGATAGCTGAATTGCTAAGAACTTAGTCTCTGATGTACAAGCCCAATTTACCTCTTTCCTCAATGTTTAAATGTATGTGGCTGTCCATGACTTTGGTGATTGGGTTTATTTAGCTAGTAAACCAGAATGAGCCACATTGTGGGTAGTATCAGTGTTTGGCTTGACAGAAATGTTTTGTTTGATAGCAAAGAAGATACGGATAATGTATTTCTAAATGTGCAAAACGTACCTAGTATGTGGAGGAAATTGTGCAGAAGAGGAATCTAAAAGTCTGCTTCAGAAACTTGGGTAAGCATTATGGAAACTACAATCACATTGCAATTTTTTCTGCATGTCAAAATGTAACTACGAGTACTTTATCTTCTTGACGAAATCACCATTTATAAGTCATTTTTCATCAAAACCATATGAATGGTAGCTGATCACTGCAAATGACTTTGCCATTAGGATCATAGCTTTGGTATTTTTCTTTCTTTTTGAGTATTAAAACTGCTTTGGAAGGCAGTGTAGAGGAACCTGGATGAATCAATAAGTGATTAAACCCAACTTTACATAGATACGTGCATTCACAAAAGCTCCATACATTAGCTTCTTTGTTAACTTGAATTATTTTCAACAATGAAGGAAACATTTGTCAGAGTCAGAAAGAAACACCACGAAATATTCTAAAATGTGAGCCAAAGTGCCTTTGGAAATAAATGCAAAATAACCTTGGTTTCCAAGAAGGAATCCCTCAGGGGAATTTTACATTGGTTTTGGGGTGAGAACTTGGTTTTAAGGGGTAAAACACACAAATTATGCCTAAGGATATTTTATCTCATTATTATTGGCATTGTAGAAGTATCTGGATGCATACAAAACTGAAATTGTGCCACACCCAACACCAAAACTACTTGACAATTGTCTTTTTGTCTGGCCCAAAATTTCGCTAGATAATTAGACTAGTCTTTCTTGTTACACTATGCCATAAGAACGGCAACACTTAACATTTTGGTGGAAAGACTATTCCAAGATTTATATAATCAACAGAAGTAGTCCACATCCAGCTATTCTGATTTGAAATCAAGAAGTAGATTCTTTCTCTCTGGAAGACCAAAGAACAGAAATCAAAGTCTGATAAGCTCATGTTGAATTTTTGCATACTGAGTTTCTATCAGGCTTTCTTAATAGGGACAATACTTCTCTAGTACTGTTAAGAGTGGAACGAGAGGGCCTGGAAAAATTTTTGCTTAGTTATCATTGGAGTCGGAATTTCTTTGCCTTCCCGGTGTGTTCAGTATCCATGTATTACCAAAGGTTTTTAAATTGCCTACAAACATTTGAGAATGYTTGCTGTAGCAAAGAAAGCAGTAGTTAGTACTGAATATGTGGGATTTGATTCAGTGATAACTGGGCTTGCATATGTACCGTAGGACTGGTGTTTTTTCCCCCCCCAAGATTCAGTATATCTGATATGAACCTTTGTGCTTGTTTTGGCTTATTTGTCAGCAGTCTGGTAGCAGTCAAATCTTTCCAATATAAAACTAGCATTGTAGTTCCAGTAGAAAATTGGAACAGATCTTCAGCATATGTAAATTTTCTCTATGAAATGACCATGCAACTTTGTATAAGTCTTTTAAGGTATATAAAACCTTTTCAGGAGTTAAAGCTGATCTCCTCCTTCTCACCTCTTTTTATAAAGCTGCAGCTGTAACTTGCACTACCAAAATACCAATCAGCTTAAGGTCATTAATAGAGTAAGAGTGAGTTTCTTCACAAGTCAGTCTGAGTATTTGCTGACTCCCGAGAACAWGGTAATGTAAAAGAATAAGATTTCACTTGTCTTTTTCTTCACTGTTATCAGAGATTTTTTTAAAGGTTAAGAGAGTCAACTCCTGTCAGACTGTCTGACTGCATATGCGGACAGAACTGAGTGTTGGCAGAACACCTAAAACTTTGTAGCATTCAGGTATCTGCTGTGGTGGATTTCAAAGGCACGGTGGTGAGTCTTGCTATATACGGTGATATTTTTCTAGTCATATCACTCTGCTTGTAAATTTATGTTAAAAAGGAGGCACCTGGGTTGCCTTCTGCACACTGATAGAAATGAAGGGTAGATGGATCATTTTGTATGATATATCTGGATCAACTCATCTCAACATCACATTAAAATTTTAATTTAATTTTTAATTTTTAAACTGTTTCATGAAATTTCCACTACAACTTGATGAAACAAGCAATTCTGGTGGGCGAAAGATTTAGGCAAGTTTTTAAATGGAATTTTTGAAGCTTAACTGATTTCCACATGATTCTTAGGCACACATTAACATTAGCAAATGCAAAATCTTATATCTATATTCAAATATAATCACATATTTGCTGCATATATTTTATAAGACTTATTAACTTTTTTTCCTTTGACTGGGACACTGTAAAGTTCAAGCATTGTGTCTCAGTCTGTGTTGACTGGTTACTAAGACCAATGGGACGATTTAAGGAAAGGAATGTTACTGAAGTGGAATCTGGAGGTTTAGGTGGTACAGCTGCATGGTTAATCTTTCATGGGACCGATGTCCATAAAACACACCGGGAATCTCTAAAACCAAGGAAGATACAGGTATGGAAGCCACCTCTGTCACAGCAATAGAGCAACAGGTATTTCCTGCATGCTGGTGTGGACATCAGGTCATGTGCATGGCGGGTCAAATGGGGGAAAAGAGGCTGGAGGACCTGACACCATCCAGTACTCCCATGGCACAAAATCTGCCAGTCACCCTAAGATCTGGGAACTTTTCAGAACATGTTTCCTTACCAGGCAGGGRCACTCAGCCATTGTGCTGCCATGCTGCTCAGTGACTCTTCTGGGCTCAAGAGGACATCCGGGCAAACACTAGCTGACCCTGTAATGCTGCTATGCAGGGAGCAAGAGGGAAAGAAGTCATCCAGGCTGGAGTGAAGTGCAAAACCTGCTGTGCAACTCAAACCAATGCTGCATGGCAGGTTGGGAGGGGGAATCAATTATTAGCAGGAAAAATTGAATTAAATTGGGAAAGCAGGTCCTTGTTACCCCTTGTATTGGGTTTGTGTGGCGAAGTTTTGGTAGCAGGGGGGGCTACAGGGGTGGCTTTTCTGAGAAGCTTCCCTTATGTCCGATAGAGCAATGCCAGCCAGCTCCAAGACCATCCTGTTGCTGGCCAAGGCCGAGCCCATCAGCAATGGTGGTAGTGCCTCTGGGATAACATATTTAAGAAGGGGAAAAAAAAAACCCTGCGCAACTGCAGCAGAAGAGAGGAGTGAGAATATGTGAGAGAAACAACTCTGCAGACACCAAGGTCAGTAACGAAGGAGGGGGAGGAGGTGCTTCAGGCGCCAGAACAGAGATTCCCTTGCAGCCCGTGGTGAAGACCATGGTRAGGCAGGCTGTCCCCCTGCAGYCCATGGAGGTCCACAGTGGAGCTGATATCCACCTGCAGCCCGTGGAGGACCCCATGCCGGAGCAGGTGGATGTGCCTGAAGGAGGCTGTGACCCCGTGGGAAGCCCACACTGGAGCAGGCTCCTGGCAGGACCTGTGGACCCGTGGAGACAGGAGCCCACASTGGAGCACATTTGCTGGCAGGACTTGTGACCCTGCAAGGAACCCGTGCTGGAGCAGTCTGTTCCTGAAGGACTGCACGCTGTAGAAAGGACCCAGGGTGTAGAATGCTGGAGCAGTTCACGAAGAACTGCAGCCCACGGGAAGGACTCACATTGGAGAAGTTCGTGGAGGACTGTCTCCCATGGGAGGACCTCACGCTGGAGCAGGGGAAGAGTGTGAGGAGGAAGGAGCAGCAGAGACAACGTGTGATGAACTGACCGCATCCCCCATTCCCTGTCCCCCTGTGCCGCTGGGCGGGGAGCAGGTAGAGAAATTGGGAGTGAAGTTGAGCCTGGGAAGAAGGGAGGGGTGGGCGGAAGGTGCTTTAAAATTTGATTTTATTTCTCATTATCCTACTCTGATTTGATTGGCAATAAACTAAATTAATTTCCCTGAGTCAAGTCTGGTTTGCCCTTGACAGTAATTGGTGAGTGATCTCTCCCTGTCCTTATCTCAACCCATGAGCCTTTCGTTATATTTTCTCTCCCCTGTCCTGATGAGGAGGGGGAGTGATAGAGCAGCTTGGTGGGTGCCTGGCGTCCAGCCAGGGTCAACCCACCACACCTCTGCTGAAATTTAGGCAGAACACCATTACTGAGAAAAGCTAATGGGGCTGTGAAACAATTAAAAAGAGCTGCCCCATCTTATATGTGACCCAGAAGCCCGTTAACTCGGTCAATTTCAGCAGGAACAGTAATTATCCTGATCAACACAACCTCTATATTGTAAAAAGCAATAAAAGTATAGTGAGATTTGAACTAAAAAGCAGCAGTTTGTGGGGGTGTTTTTAGTCTCAATTAAAAGGTGTGAAACCAATTACACTCATTTTAGTAGTATAGTTGCTGCTTTCTTAGGCATATTGCAGTTTCCGTTATAAATACAGTTCATGTTTCCAACTATGATGGCTATCTCCACTGAAAAAGGGAATGGAGAAAGATTTAAAAAAAAATAAAATTTATCCTTTGCTGATTGTGTTTTGTTTCATACAAGGTGACACAGCATCTCATTGTGTGTATTGCTGGGCGCTGTCATTGTCAGTATTCCAGTGACAGCGCAGCCCATAGAGTTCTGCTCTATCACTTAATCTCATCATGCATAATGATYGCATCTCATGATCAGAAATGGATCTGGAACAATAAATATTTAAATACAAAGGTCCTTATTGTGCTATCAAGTGATGCCAAACCCCTAACTGAAACTCCAAACTGAAATCAGCAATGAAATCTGCGTAAAAATTAATTATGTAATATGACATGAGGAAGTTGGTCCTCATTCCTGCTGATTCCTTTTTACCCTTTGTCATCTTGCTGGCTGTTGCTGTGATGAGCTAAAAAAACATGCTATAGGCTAGGATTGCAAAAACAAAAATTTTTATATTTTGCAAAAACAAAAAATATAAGATGGGCAACAGAATAAAACCAATCCATAGGTAGTGGTGTTATCACAGCTGGTTCCACTACATCAAATTCCAATAATTTTTTGACTCATAATTTACCATGGTGTGACTCTTTTTTTCCAAGTGGGGTGCATCATGATCTTTTGTAAACTCCCCTCAGTTAATAATGGAATAGTGGAATAGTGGAATTTTTTTAGACTCCAATTTTACTGTGCTCCATATTGATCTGCTACCATTTATTGTTATGAACTCATCAGAAATAATAATGAAAATGGTGACAAAACTGTTTAGGCCTGTAATGAAGTGACTCCCACATTGTTTCATGTGCTTCTCTTTCTCCCTTTTAACGTTAGGGATGTTCTGTCTTTTAAAGCATAGATTTTTTTTTTTTTTTTTTTTACCTTACATTTATAATCATTACAGTGGTCAGACTGTTACTTGAACTAGAACTATCACCTGAGCTTACAGCAGGCTCACCTTTCACACTTGGTAAATGAAGAGTTGGGCTGGGGGAGGTATGCTTTGCATTTCAGGTATTTTTCAAGCCCAAACAGAGAAAAAAGATCACATTTGAAAGTGACGTTCAGCAGGTAGGAGAGCCATTCCTGTGTGAAATGGGAGTAGTTAGTCCTGAGTTTATTTAGGCTTGACCTGCACTTTCTTATCTCCTGGACATAAAGTAAAAGGAGCTGGAGGACTGTCCATCAAGAAAACAAAAACAGAACCAAAAAAGTGGGGTCATTCAGGCTAATAGGGGTCCTCTTTAGCTGACAGTAGAAAAACAATCTGCTAATACTTCTAGTGACTTCAGTGCTTCCTATACTATTTCCAGTTCCATAGTCCTCTTAATTTATATAATATAAGTAATTCATATAATATGTAGCGCAGACTGGGCTGTATTATACAAGGGAAGGTAAGGTCTGCTTGCAGGAGTAAGATTACTCACAGATACCTTTTTCCATCAGTTCAGAACAAAAGGCCTTAGTGGCTATTTGTTGTTTAATAATATTTTCATTTCCAAGGATTGCTTTTTTGCCATTACTGGTTTTTTGCCTCCTTTTGACCCGTGATGATGGATCTAAAATAAACAATAATCATAAAAATTACCTGCTGAGCAGTGCAATATCACCTATTGTATTGACTGCACAAGGTAGTTTTCAGTGGTGTTAACAGTGCCAGGGGAACACAGTGTCTGGAAGTGGCTTTGACTTTACAGACACAGAGAGGATACAATTGCTCCGTTCAGACAGACAGTTGATCTGACCCGTTAATTGGAATTAACACTAGTTTATTAAAAGTACCAATGGAAACAATGTAAGTGAAGCTGTGTAAAGCACTGCCTATCATGCCACTCCACTGCTGCTGTTCTTACATGAATTCAGTGTTGGAATTGACCCTATCAATCACTCAATTCTTCTTGTGACCCCAGAGCAAGAAACGAGTACCTCCAGCGCTTTGTCTGTCTGCTTGAAACTTGCAATTCATCTCATTTGATCTCAGTGTTAGTCCTGATGTGAACAATCACTCTCTGCTTTCTAAGCGCCTACAGCAAGGAGCTGTGGTCTCCCTTGCTGCTGTCTCCAGGTTTTACATTCTCCTTCTCTCACCGCTTGTTTTCATGATTAATAAAATTAATGCTGTTTTCTGTCTCACCCTTCTCCAGTAGAATGCTGCAAGGCACCATCCTGGAACTGCTTCTCCCTTTCCTTGCTGCCTCTCACRTGCCCTGTTACTGGCTGCAGCCTTGATTATGCCTCCTGTGGTGGATAATATGGGTCTGAATCTTCTGGTTCATTCTCCAGTGCCTCCACTGTCCTCGTACTGTGCTGCTCTGTATATCTCAACCCTGCCTGCTGCTGCTGGCCTGTGTGCTGGGTCAAAGCAGTTGTTCTTTTATGCTGCACCTCTTTTCCTATTGACTGCCGCTAAATTCTTCTGTGGTAGTGGAGCTTTATTTCCGCCAGTTTGTTCCATACCTCTAACTCTTATAATTTACACGAACTCCTTTTTCAGAGCTTTCTCAGATTTCTCAAATTGCTCTTCCTTTTGTGTCTGCCTATCCAACAGCTCCTGAACAGAGCCAGTGGAGATGCTTATGGTGATCCTCCCTCCACTGCAGGCTTTATCCTGATGTCAGTGTTCTCCCTTAGCAATTGTCCCCTGTAGTAAATGCATGGTTGAGGGGAGTCTCTGGAGGCTGAGTTAAATGTTATATTCTTTTCCGGAGAAATGGCACCAAATCACCTGCAGCCCTTTCTCTTCCACAGCGGTGTTGTCATGGATGTGCTTGTCCTCTCTGCAGCTGCTTTGTCCTCTTCCCTTTCTTGGAGGCTGCCTGTCAAGGAGGTCCAGTGCCTCCYAGGTTCATGGAGGGGTATGTCCCCAGAAATTGCAATGAAGCAGGGGCTGACTGGGGAACTCTGCTGGAAATTAGGTTTGGGTATTAAAACACAAAGGAGAAAATGTTAATGATGGTCTGAGTGATAATTATTGAAAAGTTTCCTACTAAAGAAAATCCTCACTAATTTCAGTCAAACTTATAGCTGTCTTTCAGTTTAGATCCATATATTGTTCCTCTCGTAATAGTCATGCAGAGTCAATTTATAGTGGTATTTAGGCATAGGTTTCCAAAAGCATCTGGGTGTCTCCTCTCCAATACAAGTAAAATCCTGCCATGTGCCATTTTGCATCTTTTGAAGTGTCTGGATACCTTGAAAACCTGCCCACCAGATATGAAAAAATGAATGAATAGTAGTTTCTCTTTTTTTTTTTTTTTTTTTTTTTTTTTTATTCTTTTCTTTTTGCAGGGAGCAGTTTGCTATAAATACAAGTAACATTTTAATTACTGTTTCAGTAACATTGGCTTATTTACTGCCTTGCAAAATGTGTCTAGACAGCTAGGAGAAGAGTATTGTGCATGTTTGTTTACTTTCTTGCAGTTTATTTATTTTTTAAATTTAGATTATGAACTTACATTGTCACCAAAAATCTGCAAAGAAATCACAATGCAGTTTTAAGTTTAGGATGTTCTTTGAAAACAAATTCCTTCTTCAAACTCGCATTTTGGCTTTTACATTACCATACCTAGAAAAGAAGCACAAGGAATTTTGCAACAGAAATAATATGATTTGTTGCTCTAAAAAGTGTAGCTAGTTACTGTAAAAAATAGCTGGAAGGGCGCTTACGGCAATAGAACTATTAAATTTCAGGAAACAATTCTTACTATTGACACATATGTTTAATACCTTGATATGTGGAATCACAGCTTTGATACTATTGCTGAATTTGGCTGGATTTCACTGACATATGTTTCATCATGTCAAGATATTCAGAAATCTACTAAATTTCTGACGAGGTGGCCCAATTACCTGATTGATAAATGGATTTGTTTCTGCATTTGGTATTTGTTGTTCAATTATAGAAATGGGAGAAGTAAGTCTAAAGAAAACAAGTGACTGTTTTCATTTACTTTGAATAATGGTATAACACTAACATTTTTGGCTTTCCTATTAAATGGTTAAGAGATTTTGGTGATAAATTGCCTGAGATGTCATGTTACCTTAGCTAGATTATTGTCCTGATTGGATATGGTAATTTCTTCATTTTATTATGGCARTGGATATCAGGCCAGCAAGAAAATTAAATTCTTTATGAATAGTTAGATTACTTTTTAAAGAGATCCTAACTGAAATATTCACCTTTCCTTCTGTTCACGCAACTAAGAAAAATGCAGCAGCATTAACTTATACTCGGCTTGCTTTTCTTCTGAAGTTGTTCATGTGATTTTGAGGGAGGAGGGTGAAGGAATGGGTATTAGTGGGAAACTCACATCTTCACCTGATGGGATTTGACTTTTTAGCTCCCTGCAATCATGAGAAAATATGTTAGTGTTTGATGTTTAATGGGATTTGTACCCTACTTTGAAACCCTTCTCGTCATCAGATTTACASTGTTAAGCCTTTTCTGGACAGAAGAAAAAAAAAGGTGTGACTTGATCTGTCACTATGGATAACTTCAGCAAGAGCAAGGCAGATGTATTTAGAAAATTAAAGCAAGTTTAAAGTCAAAACAACATGGATTTTAGGGCCAGATGGTTGTTTACTGGGGTTTTAAAGGCCAGAATGACAAATCTGTCGAAGCAAATGATGCTCATTATGGAGGACTTTTTTTCTCTTTAGTTTAAATAATCATCCAGAAAATTACCAGGATATGAATGTTTCATTTGTGTTTTACAGTGGCAAACTTTTCTTAATTTAGTGGGCAAACCACAGTACTTGGTTAAAATGCTGTCTGTAGAAGATAGGTGTGAGGACCTAATAGGCTTGTATTTCAGGCTGGTCAACTTCCTTTGCTCTATGAGGACAATTTGGAAAGGTGACATGGTTGATTTCATTTGTCTCTACTCTATATGGTTCCAGAGGCCCATTGTGGCATCGAAGAATCACCACATTCTTTGACATACAAAAGTATCTCACCACAAAGTTGGAAATTCCCCTAATGAATCAGGTATCCGATCGAACACATTGGGTTATGCCTTTGTGATGCTGGAGCAGAGCAAATGACAAGACAGATATATCCCAGTTTATTTTTGCAAGTTAATTTGTGAAAGCCATAAAGTATATCATAGAATCATAGAATCATAGAATAGTTTGCGTTGGAAGGGACTTTAAAGGTCATCTAGTCCAACCCCCCTGCAATGAGCAGGGACATCTTCAACTAGATCAGGTTGCTCAGAGCCCTGTCCAACCTGACCTGGAATGCTTCCAGGGATGGGGCATCTACCACCTCTCTGGGCAACCTGTGCCAGTGTTTCACCACCCTCAGCATAAAAAATTTCTTCCTTATATCTATTCTAAATCTACCCTCTTTTACTTTAAAGCCATTCCCCCTTGTCGCGTTGCAACAGGCCCTGCTAAAAAGTCTGTCCCCATCTTTCTTATAAGCCCCCTTTAAGTACTGAAAGGCTGCAGTAAGGTATCCCCAAAGCCTTCTCTTTCTCCAAGCTGAACAACCCCAACTCTCTCAGCCTTTCTTCATAGGAGAGGCGTCCCATCTCCATYTCATTTTTGTGACCCTCCTCTGGACTCACTCCAACAGGTCCATGTCTTTCTTGTGCTGGGGASTCCAGAGCTGAATGCAGTACTGCAGGTGGGGTCTCACCAGAGCAGAGTAGAGGGGCAGAATCACCTCCCTTGACCTGCTGGCCACGTTTCTTTGGATGCAGCCCAGGATACRGTTGGYCTTCTGGGCTGCAAGCGCACATTGCTGGCTCATGTCCAGCTTTTCATCCACCAGGACCCCCAAGTCCTTCTCGGCAGGGCTGCTCTCAATCCCTTCATCACCCAGACGGTATTGATACCTGGGGTTGCCCTGACCCAGGTGCAGGACCTTGCCCTTGGCCTTGTTGAACCTCATGAGGTTCACACGGCCCCACTTCTTGAGCTTGTCCATGTCCCTCTGGATGGCATCCCGTCCCTCAGGCGTGTCGACTGCACCACTCAACTTGGTGTCATATGTGTAACATTAAATGATTTCTGTGATCCAGTATCCTCTATATTCTGCTTGGTAAGTGGCTTTGAGTGGAACTGCCTGGTTACATAAATTATGTGAGTGATGGGTAGCAAAAAGTCAGGACATCAATAAACACAGATGGATGAAATAGCTTCTAATAGAAATGTGCTTCAAAAAGAGTTACCCACATTCCTACCTGGTGTTTTATAATTGTTCACTTCTCTCCACAAACAGATTTTGAAGAATCTGCAGTATTTCAGATGTTGCTATCTGGATAGCTGCAAACAGTTGCCTACCCCTTAACAGTAGTCGTTGTTGACTGCATCTGATTAAACATAAAATGTTCTGTTGGATAAATGGCTTGATGTATGGAAATCTATGTTTTATGCTCACCAAAAGCCCACTGATGCATACTTAGTATGCAAATAATAAATACAAGTACAAATCAGTTGCAGGGACCTAAAGTAATATTGTTTTGTAAGATAGTGTTATATCTTATAAACATATGTTAAAAAATTCAATTAAAAAGTAAATTGGAAAACTATAAAGTACCTAGCTAGAATACAAGGGTTAGTTTTATGGATGCTATAAATGTTTAACAGGTTCCTTCTTTTTTCCAACTAGTTTTAATTTCTGTGTCTCACCTGACTCAGTTTTTAAATGAACTGTAATCTATTCCAAGAGGACTGTTAGTTTTATTGGAACCATTCTATAAACTGAATATAGAATTATAGAATCACAGAATCATAGAATGGTTTGGGTTGGAAGGGACCTTAAAGATCATCTAGTCCAACCCCCCTGCCATGGGCAGGGATACCTTCTACTAGATTAGGTTGCTCAAAGCTTCATCCAACCCGGATGAGGTTATACCAATAGTGGTTTATTTTAAATAGGAAAATATGTCCCACCTCTGTGAAAAAAAATCTTTCCAACAGAATATACAGACTTGCTTGTCACAGTTTGTCATGGTTAACCCTGGCTGGCAACTAAGCACCACACAGCTGCTCACTCACTTCCCCTCCCACCCCCGGTGAGATGGGGGAAGAATTGGAAGGGTAAAAGTGAGAAACAAACTTGTGGGTTGAGATAACAACAGTTTAATAATTAAAAGAAATAATAATAATGAAAAAAAATTGTAAGGAAAAGAAAAAAAAAACACAACAAAGAGAGAGGAAACTAAAACCCAAGAAAGACAAGTGATGTAAACAAAAACAATTGCTCATCACCCACTGACTGATGCCCAGCCAGTCCCTGAGCAGTGCCCCCCCRCCAACCTCTTCCCCAGTTTTATTGTTAAGCATGATGTCATATGGTATGGAATATCCCTTTGGTCAGTTGTGGTCAGCTGTCCCAGCCRTGTCCCCTCCCAGCTTCTTGTGCACCCCCAGCCTCCTCGCTGGTGGGGTGGGGTGAGRAGCAGAAAAGGCCTTGACTSTGTRTAAGCACKGCTCAGCARYAAMWAAAMCAYCYYTRTATTATCRAYACTGTTTYCAGCACAAAYCCAAAACAKAGCCCCATACTCACTACTATGAAGAAAATTAACTCTACCCCAGCCAAAACCAGCACACAGTTTTACCTATGGAAAAGGCAGATCGTGGCACAAGCCACTTCTTCAGAAGTTTTATTCTCTGAGAATGTCTTGTCTTTGTGCAGTTTTATTAATTTATACTGGTGTAGATAACTTGCTATAAAACCAAGCACCTTCAAGTTCCTTACTCATTTCCACCACAATTCTCCTCTCAGTCACCTCTCTCTGTCTTCTGATATTCTCTCATATAAATGCAGAGTTGTATCACAGCTTGCATGAAAGTGATACTATGGCTGTTTGGGGGCTGGGGGTCCACAGATGAAAATGGTTGTGACCTTGTTAAGTCAGACCTTAGTAACTTAAAAGGTAGCAACATACACAGCACTGTCTGTTTTTAATATTCTTTATTTTAATGCTTATTCTTGATGTTTTGCCCCCCTTCTTCATGGTTGACCACACCCCAAGAGCAAGATATTCTCTCTGCCTTACACTGGAAAGAAGAAGAAGAGGTGTGGCCCTGTGTAACTTTGACTGTTCAACTGTCTGTGAGCTAATAAAACATGAAAAAAAGATTTTTTTTTTTTTTTTTTTTGAGCAGCAAACAATGACAAGAAGGAAATGAGATGGTACAGCATAGAGGTATAAAAAAGTGTGATGTTGAGACTGTGCATTGTTTGAAGCTTCTTAAGCAACGAAAGGAAATAAGAATATCCCATGAGGTGGTATTCAGTTCTCCAGGGTTGATGTCCTTGTTTCCCAYTTATTTTACCTCATCATGTCTGAAAAATTCATTGAAACTGTAAAGCAAAGATTTTTAAAACACAGAAGCAAATGTTTTCATGCAGCTGATTGCTAACTTATAGGACAGAAGACTTGAGGGTCTTTACATAAAAAGTACCTRTTTGCAGAGGTAATGAGAATATACAAGTCTGCTTGTGTAGAATTAATTGCTGTAGGAACACTCATGACTGAGCTTATAAACCTGTCCTTTGCTAACAAAAATATGGATTTAATTTCACTAATGGACAGATTTGTACATCCCTGTTGTGCATGGCTGCTGGAGGCAGAACAGAGAAGTTTATTCTTATGTCCTCCTGAACTGTAACATCATGCAAGGCACAAAGATTTTGGGACCTTCATCTGGTGCCACCCTGCTTGTATTCCTGTGTTGCTGAAGAAAATAAATTACATATCATTCAATTTACCCCACAGCTGCAGTGCTAGGAAAAGGTGAGTAGTATGCATTAGGGTGAACTATGCAGCTTAGGTATACCAAGCAGGAAGTTTTGGCTCAGGACATTGACTTGGCCCTCAGTTAAGCCAGAGAAGTTCAAAACACATAGATCTTAGTCATGACCAGCATGCCCATTTAAAATAAGTGAGTGCTATCCCTTCTTTTTTTAATAGATGGAGAAACTGAGGCATATGCASCAACTGCTGTACCCAGATTAAGTGGGTGGCAGATCCTGGAATTCAACAGCAACAACAACTCCCCAACAAGTCCTCTGCACTGAAGCATTTAGAAATATATTCAGATGTGATCCTATTGTGTTCAAGACAAATACCTAGGCAACTTATATCACCTACCTATCTTACATAGCAAAACTGACCTGGAGCTCTTTCAGGTCCTGCTCTCTGAATTTTCTAGAATATCACAGAAGATTTATCTTAACTTAGGCCCTAAATATAGCCAAATTGCCTGGGAAATCACCATCATAAGAAAGGGCATGTGCTCTGTTCTTTTAGATGGTCAATAAAATCTGACTATCAAATTATTATTTCCTTAGGGCAAACCTATTAGTGGGATTGTTTTTGCTAAAGGATCTGAGTGCACTTGGTGGGTAATGTGGAAGGATGGGGGAGTCCAATGTGTATCTCAAGGTGATTTAATCCTGGGTGAAAAATAATCCATGATTTGAGTAGTATGCTGGCAGTATTACATGATGCTGCATGTCACCACTTCTGTGGCTACCATGTGTTACAGGTATTATAGCAGGAACATCTCACTGCTAGCCAAGCTAGAGGCAAGAGGAGGAATTCATTGCAACGTTAAACCATATTTTATGTTAAACCAAAGGGACCTGGGTGGAGAATGTAAAGAATATACCTTTAAATTGTTGTAACCCATGATTTGAGTTGCATGTTATGGGAGTATTACAGCAGAAACCACCTGAACCAATGAAGGACAAACCTCACAAGAAACAGTGCAAGCGTAGCAGTGACCCGACTTGAGCCGGTTTTGGTGCCTGGTAACTCCACAGAACACACCACCTCTCCTGTCCTGAGTGAATACCATAGCAGATGAAGCCCAAAGTCATAGACAATGAACTCAATGAACAGTTTATGAATACTTATGGACATTTCACAAACATTTTAYGGCGGAAGGGGTGGTTAATAGGGATGTATTGTGATAGGGTGGGACCTGAACATGATGTAAATGGTATGGAATAAGGCGAGGAGAATRTACTGGTTTTGGCTGGGATAGAGTTAAATTTCTTCATAGTAGCTAGCATGGGGTTATGTTTTGGATTTACATTGGAAACAGTATTGATAACACAGGGATGTTTTAGTTATTGCTGAGCAGTGCTTACACAGAGTCAAGGCCTTTTCTGCTCCTCACCCCACCCCACCAGTCAGTAGGCTGGGGGTGCACAAGGAGTTGGGAGGGGACACGGCTGGGACRGCTGWCCCCAACTGACCAAAGGGATATTCCATACCATGTGACGTCATGCTCAGCATATAAAGCTGGGGGAAGAAGAAGGAAGGGGGGGAYGTTYGGAGTGATGGTGTTTGTCTTCCCAAGTAACTGTTATGTGTGATGGAGCCCTGCTTTCCTGGAGATGGCTGAACACCTGCCTGCTGATGGGAAGGAGTGAATGAATTCCTTGTTTTGCTTTGCTTGCGTGCGCAGCTTTTGCTTTCCCTATTGAACTGTCTTTATCTCAACCCATGAGTTTTCTCACTTTTACCCTTCCGATTCTCTCCCCCATCCCAGCRGTGGGGAGTGAGCAAGTGGCTGTGTGGGGCTTAGTTGCCGGCTGGGGTTAAACCACGACACACCCACTGCATCCTTAACCCCGAAAACCCCATGCACAAATGGAAGTGTGGCAGCTGAATGTGCTAACAGAAACTGGCAGAACCGCTTGTATCCTCTGTAGATGAATTTGAGGCTTCCTTTTCTCTGATTTGAGTGTGAAATAGAGCCCTCAGAAATAAACTGCATCTCGCTGTGGTGTGACTCCAGCTGTCAGTGAGACAGCTGCTTTTTCTCTTGTTAGACTGACTTCCTCGCAGGTGAGTGAATAACCTGACAGCTAATTATGCTGTGTGAATTCTTGCATTTTCATTAGCTGTAGATGAGCTTGAACACTTCTTCATACTGGACCCATATGGCCCAGTGCATAGGTTGTTGCTCCAGACCTACTACAGTTTCTTTTCTTTTTTTCATAGGTCAATCGGAAAAATAAGAACATCTAGACCCTGATCTTCTGCTGTTTTACCTGGGCATAAGTTTATTGATGCCAATGGGATTTTACTCTGAGTGAATTTGACTCAGAATGTGTTCTAATTTGTATTCCAGAGCTGACACAGTGTTTGATTTCATACCAACGTATATAGCAAACTTTCCAATTCTCTCTAATGTCATTAAGCCCACAACAATAAAATAATGTTGCTGGTTTAGTCTGACATTAAAAAGTTCATAGCATGCTAATCTGGCTGTAGAATACCAGAAATTTCTGGCTGGTTACTGAATCCAGATAATGATCAGATTTGGGGTGGGAAGCTGAAGGATGAGTTGCTTAAGATTATGAAGATTAAGAACGTCAGTGGTAAATCTGGAGATGGATCAACAAAGAAGGTATAGTAGACAGTGTGATGCTACACAACTCATTCGAACGTGTCTGTAAGGCTTTCAAGTATTTCCCCTCCAAAATTCTCCATGGAAGAGGAATTCTTAAGTTCTACTCATTCTTTCTCTCTTTAGAAAAAGTAATGTGTGAGTAAAGTTACATTCATGCATCAAGCTAAATATCTCCATCCATTCCACCTCCAGGTGTACATATTTTGGGTGGATTATGTCATCATTCTGTGGGCTTCTTTACTTCAGCTTTGTAAATGATCTTGGAATACCTCTGTGAAATGCTGGACTGACAGGTTTAGAGATGAAAGTTTTAAAGCTTGCAAACTAAATCTGTAAATACTTCATAGGTAACTAAGCTTCTTGTTATGTTGTGAGATTAGCTGATGTTTTACATCATAGAACTTTGAAGGCTCTTAAAACTCTCTTTGGCCCCACCTGAACAAAGCTATAAGGCATATGAATTAATCCAGCAGAAACTGATCCTGTATTTAAACACTGTACAAAATAGTGATGTCTTCCAAATCAGTGCAGTCAGTACTTAATACTTTTAAGGTCTCCTTATCCTCAGAAAGCCAAAATTGATCCTTAATGCACGTGGACTTTACAGACTAAAATTTTAGGCATGGGGGAGGGCTGACCTTAGAGCATGAATGGCACTCAGAGTGTCTTGGAAAAGCCTTAGCTTTTCTTTAGTGAAACCACTGCACTGGCATTGAAATGCAGTTTGGGTTTATCTGTTCTTTTGAGTATGTGTAGTTTAAATATATCAGTAGGGTGTCAATTGCCRCTGAGAAAAAAATTTTCCAACAAAATGAAGTGGCTTTTTTACATAGACCTCGCAATATATCAGTTCTTGGCCAGTATCAGGCTGGCTGAATTTGTTTGTAGCCTCAACATAAAAGGTTTTATATTTCATTGCTACTTGCCTGAGCCATTTTGTGGCATTTTTGGATGAGAGTCCAGTCTCATCCCAGTCTCAAGAGCCGTATATCCAGGGGCAGAAATCAAACCAGATAGATTGCCTTACAGAAGGAAATAGAACTGGTTTTTTCCTCCTTTCACAATCTTGCACATGAAGTGTAACAGTTGCTGAGATGAAGTGTGCCTTATGAGAGGCTGAAGTTTTGTCCTGAGGAAATTACATAAGGAATGAAAAGGAAGCTTACTTCAAAAAGCAGAATAAGAATGCTAGTAATTATGTCTCAGATAGAATAAATAATATATTTAACGTTCAAAAACTGTGATGGGCAAAAAAATTAAAACTTCAACTTTTGTTTCAGGACAAAAAGTCTTATGACAGAAATGAAGTAAGTGTATGTTACTGTTGTGGTTTAACCTCAGCCAGCAACTAAGCACCACACAGCCACTCACTCACTCCCCACCGCTGGGATGGGGGAGAAAATCAGAAGGGTGAAAGTAAGAAAACTTGTGGGTTGAGATAAAGACAGCTCAATAGCTGCGCACGCAAGCAAAGCAAAACAAGGAATCTATTCGCTACTTCCCATCAGCAGGCAGGTGTTCAGCCATCTCCAGGAAAGCAGGGCTCCATCACACCTAATGGTTACTTGGGAAGACAAACGCCATCACTCCAAACGTCCCCCCTTCCTTCTTCTTCCCCCAGCTTTATATGCTGAGCATGATGTCACATGGTATGGAATATCCCTTTGGTCAGTTGGGGACAGCTGTCCCAGCCGTGTCCCCTCCCAATGTCTTGCGCACCCCCAGCCTACTGACTGGTGGGGTGGGGTGAGGAGCAGAAAAGGYCTTGACTCTGTGTAAGCACTGCTCAGCAATACCTAAAACACCTTTGTATTATCAACGCTGTTTTCAGCACAAATCCAAAACATAGCCCCATACTTGCTACTATGAAGAAAATTAACTCTATCCCAGCTAAAACCAGCACAGTTACATAAGTAATTTATTTGTGCATCTTTGGCATTGCAGCACTAATAGGCTTGCTGCCAGGTATTCCAGGCTGCAGTTCGTCATGTCTGACTCCTTAGTCTTTTCAAGCAATTGAAGAAATGGCCTTCTGCCGGCTGTTAGTGTCAGACACCAACTCACTCGCGTAGATAAAGCTCAATTAGCTCCCAGAGAAACCAAATTTTAAAAATGCAATGAGCTGCACCATGAAAGGTAGGTAGACAAGTGTTACACAAAGACAAAATGTTGACGTGGACAAGCAACAATACGACAGTAGCCATGATAGGTTCTTTCTTTATTCTGTGTTTTTAAATTATTTAATTATTTAGTGCTATTGTGATCTAAGGATCATTTATTAATCTGTTGGAAAAAAATCTTTTTTATTGGCCAGAGTTAACTGTTCTGATAGCTGCCGTCTCATCATCTTGTAAGCAACTACCTTCTGGTTTAAGATACCAGCACATACATTTGCAAGTATATCCTTGATCAAACCTAGGACTGGAGCCCATTAGTGAAAGCATATGCAGGTATTTGCCATGTGACTCTGTGGCTTTTGAGACACTTAATACTTGTTCATTGAAAGGGTCATTATCAGTGGTCATTTAAGAATCTGTGTTTACAGTTTATTCATGAAGACTCAGGAATAACTAAGACAACAGAATCTTAATCATAACAGAGGCAGTGGAAGTAAGTTGGAAAGTAAAGAGAAATACAGGAATAAGAAAARCAGTCTGGAAATGCCTGTGAATAAACAGAGGAACAGCTTCCATAAAGGTGTCTGGGGATCTTGTTCCCATTGATTTTTAAGACTTTTCAAGGAGGTGACTTCCAGCAGGGTTTAGAACTGAAATGCCTTTAAAAATATGGCTCTGTAGTCTACAGTGTTGCTATAATTAACAAACCAGAAGTCTGCTTTCTGAAATGTAGTTTATTTTTGCATACTTCACCAATTTTCTTTCCCTCAAAAGAAGCTCAGAAAAAGCAACCCTCAACAGCCAGCAAGCGATAGGCCTGGCAAAGGTCTGGGATTGTCTAGGTGAGTATCAAATTTGGCTGGTCAGAGATAGCTGATGCATACTTTTGACTCTGGAAGCTATTCCAAGCCCACTCATTTTTTTTCCCACTGGCCTCCTTCAGACTTTGCAGTTGTTTGTGCCCTATTTCATATTTGGTGTGATCTACTCTTGTGTGGCTGTGATATACTGATAATATCCTCAGTTTTTCTTGTCAGTGCTTGTGTTAGGAAGCAGACAACTTGTTATTATGAAATTATGTGAAAACAGGCCTTTACTACGTTGATGAAGATAACCAAAAATAACTAGTGACAAATTATTTACTTTTTTCCTCTTCAAATTACCTGCCAATATGGTTTGGCAGGGCTTTGATAGTTCAAGAATTAAATAAAGCTTAATTTTTCAAAGAGAGCAGTCACTCCTGCAAGACTAATTCAGGAATTGTGTAAGCTTCAGTCTCACTTTATTCATGTGATTTAGTTCCACTGGTTTCAAACAGGTGACTTCCCTAAAATTATTTTCAAAACATGTACTTTATTTTTTTAAATATCAATTTACAGGCTTAAACAGTCATAAATGGTTCCTCTTCCCATTGTCTCTAATTACTTAAACTTTTTCCATGACCTGGCACTATCCCCTTACAAATTACATAAGTGCCATTAACAGTTTAAGAGCTTAATCCCACTGATGAGCAGGTCCCAAGATTGATATCAGGGGGAGTTATATGCGTAAGTAGCTTTTAAGGATCTGTACCTCTGGAACTTGCTCAAGGTACATTGAATGTCTACTGGAAAGCACAAGGTGTGGCAGCCCCCTGAGTCATTCTTTAAATTAATTTGAATTTCGTGCTCATTGAAGCAAATGGTAAAATTTGCACCAGCTTCCACAGTAGAAGTTCAGGCTCAGAAGGAAACACATTTTGGCACCCTGAAGCAGTAACAGTGCATGGACGTTTAGTAAAAAAACAAGATGGTACAAATGAGTCTTATAAGTAGGGAAGACACATATTTGTGATATAGTAAGATTATAAAATGATTATGTGCTTTCATAATACTGAGATTCTGGCTTCTGTAAATCTGGTGTGGATTGCAAGAATGACAAAATTCGTGTTTGAACCTAGTTGACTGAAGTAATACACAAAATCCACTAGAAATATTAATGCTATATTTTGATGGAGAATTGCCGGTGGATATTCTATTTTCTGAGGTTTTTGGGGGCTTTCACTTTTGTTTGTGCTGTATTTTCTCTGTTAACATTGGTCTTCTCACTCATTTCTTGCCCATGCAGCACTTTAAGGTAGAGGTATGGTATACAGGGTGCAAAAGTGGGTCTAACTGGCAAAGCTAATGGGACCAAGCCATCAGAGCTAAACCTCAGTAGTATTTCTGTTTGTAGAGATGTGTCAAGATTTAATCTTTGAACTCTCTTTTGTTTCCCCTTACAAAGCCCTCCTAACCAGACTTCCTGCTTTCCCTGTCCCCTTACCTCTCTCTCTTCTTTCAATCCTATACTGGGAGAAAAGCTTGTATATGATGGTGGTCAGCAGAGCAATTCTGAGGAAGAAGTCCTTGGATGTGAACATGAAGGTCTTCAGGCAATGATATGTGATGGTGTGATTGTAATTGGGCATCTGTTACAATCTGAAGATCCACAGATTAGTTAATGATAGGAGTCCCCTTCTTTTGGAAAACACATTGAAGCACCTTTTCTAAATAAATGATGCAGAATATTGTTTCTCATGTGTACTGTGCAAAGCAGAAAAAATAAGGGGCAATCTTTAGGATCCCTCCCAGGAAGACTGCATTATCTGTTGCTCTTAAATTGAATTTTTTAGGCCATTGTTTCCCTAAAAATGTGTTAAATGCCAACACATTCTCTACTTTCTACTAATTTTCATAATGCCTGTCTTAGCTGAAGTTTAGATTTTCAAGAACTGTCATCTTAAATTATCAGTTCTTTCATTCTGTTTTCTTACATGAAGCAAATACTTTGAATATCTCTCTCTCCATTTTTCAGACTGATCTTTTGTGCTCGGTTTCTTTTTCAGATATTATTTATTGTGCATACCTCTGAATAACAATGTGGAGTGACCTCTATTTTTTTGCTTTTCATTGTTTGACAGAGTAGTGCTGGATTCCTCAGGCTGAGAAGTAGCAGAAAAAAATTTACTGGCCCTTTGTACTCTGCAGATTTCGGAAGATGTTGTTCTTTAATTTGTTGGCTTCCTATAGGTGAGCCTGTGAGGGTTTTATGTCACTGCCAAAGTCCATTTATAATGCAAAAAGGAGTTACCCACTAATGAATTCATAAAGCTCAGACAGAGGTTGTTTCCACACTACTCTTCATGAAACATTTTCATTCAGTCTGGGCTGAAATTTTTTCATTCTGCTTTTTGTGAGATGAAAAAGTTTGTAACATATTTACCATGTATTCAGATAAATTGAAATATACCTTAAATGTGGATTTTCATTTCTGTTCTAGAGTTATGGCTGCACATTTGATGAAATTGTATGTGTTGTTTTACTTGAATCTTTTTAAAATCTAAAAAATTTTAAAATCTGAAGATGCATTCTTTGATCTCTCATATTTCCCTTTGAAAACTTTGCAGCCTTGGGTGAAATCCACGACTCTGCCACTGATTTCAGTCAATGTAGGCCTCAAATAGGTTTATTTGTCTGACATCTGGGACAGAGATGACACTGGATCAGAGCACATTTTTTAGAGAGAGAAAAACAATAGAGGCATTAGAGAAGTTCTTTAAAGGTCTGTACTAAAGCCTGTGACATCCTGAGATGTTTATAAATAAAAATAATAAAAATAAATTGTAGGATCAGATTATAGTTTGTGTTGTTAATGCAAATGGTGTTTTCCTGTGAGGAAATGATGTTATTAGCTTGGGACTTTAATGTTTGAGTCTGATAATGCAAATGAAAATACATCTTTCTAGACTTTTAAAGTAGGAAAGTACATGGGGTCAAAACATACTTCTAATATTTGACTTACCATATAGTGTTTGATCATAAGCGAAGAGTGCTTTTTAAAACTGTAATATTCATCAGCTTTGAGATATAACAGGTTTCATACGGGTGGCACAATGGTTGTACCTGTATAAAGATGGTCTCTTTACCATTTGTTTAGATGTGTTTAATAATCTGCATACACTTATATTTATACACACATGCACACACTCACGCACACACTCACACACACACGTGTTCTTTTTACCTTGTTCCTTTTCAATAAAAAGTTAATCATGGCTGTCAAAACACACCTGTTAGTTATGTTAATAGAAGAGAAATAACCCCCCATAAAGAGCAAATCTGAATTAGAATTGAATCCAAATGAATACAGTTTAGAAAAAATGGTGCTGATTATAGAGTTGTTGCAAGTTAGTATAACGCACTAATAAGGACTAGAGAGTATGTCTCTATCTCTTTTCTATGTCTTCCAGTTTTCTGAACAGTTTAAGCTGTCTGTTTTTCTGGTCCTGTTGAAATAAAATGTTTATGCAATAATGATTATAAAAGACTGTATCTACAAGCCATTAATGACTCTGCAGCTTACACTGAGAACAATGCCAACCAGCACAATTCAATTTCTTCTTTCTTTTGGAAAAAAAATGCATAAAAGACTCTCTCTGTTGCAGTGTTCCTCTACTTTAAGGTTTGAAATATGCTTCTGAGAAGTTGGTCCTGGCTGGAAATATATCTAGCATATGAATAAAGCAAAGTATTCTTGAATATCATCTAGACTGGACTTTTCATAACTAGCTAGCATAACAATATACTCTCACATGCAAAAGTGTGGAAAGTAATGTTCTTAACCAGCACATTTTTATGTTGGACTTCAGTTCAGTTTGAATATTAATACCAGAGTTATAAGTCCCTTAACTGAAAATATGGGCTTATCCTAGAAATGCTGATTCAACTCAGCAACAGCAATGCAAATGTTACTATTCTAATAAAAGAAGCAAAGGAGATTTCAATCTGTTCTCTGGTAGCCCTGAGCACATACACAATGATTTATGGCCAAGCAGACTACCAAACTAAATGCCTTTTCTAGCAAAGGTACATTTTTCAATACAACAGTTGCCCCCATAAATGATTCTGCATTCTGCCACTGTACCTGCAGGGAAAATATAAGCCTTTTCTGATAGAGTAACATTGCAATCCAAGATTAAAATCTAGGAAACTTGTCAACAAAAAAGAATGATAATATGATGGAAAATACAGCTATCAAATGAAAATGCCTTGCAAGTAATTTTTGTAATGGTCAATTCCATGTAATTTTCTGTTTCTTTTTTCCCCTCCTAAGTGAACAGGGTGGTGTGGAGGTAATTTTAATATTTTGGGTAAGTATAGCAGGAAACTAAGTATTTGAAACTAAAAGCAAAAATAAGTCATTTAGCACAACTGTGACCAGTCTTTGACCTCACACTCTTTCACCCCTATGAGGCACTGGCCACTGTGAACATTTTTAATTCAATGTATGAGAACAAGCTGCTTGCATTAAATTGAGAATATGCTCTTGCTCATTGTATCAGACTTTTAAAACTACAAGAGCACAGTAAGAACATACAGATGTTTTCCTCCAGCTACTAAGGGTATTCAGGTCAGGGTATTACTGAGCCAGAAATGGTGTTTTATACTTAGGAGCATGCTGGGGACTTCTTTCCATTAATTTGCCCAGTTATTTTAACCAATACAAGCTTTAGTCTTCAAAACATCTTGCAGTGAGGGAATCCATTGTATGCCAGCTGCAGGGACATCTCCTTTTCCTTGTTTTGAATCTACCACCAGCAGAACTTGAATTAAAGTTATTTGTTTAGGAGAGACTATCAATGCCCCTAAAAGGAGGTATATAGTACACTTGTCAAGGTGCTTTGTTCAAGTAGGTGCTCAGAGCTCATTCAAGTATTTCTTAAGTTATATATTCTTTAGATCTTCCACAGCATTTTAGCCCAGGTTAGAAGGAACAGCTGGGAAAAGAGTCACTTCCTTTGTGAAAACTGAATCTAAAAGCTTAGCCTCAAGCCCTGTCTTCAGCAGTGGGTTCTCTTCTTTTTTTCTTTCAAAATTTTTTTTCTTGTTTGTTTTTTCCCTTGGTAATTTTTTTCTGAATTTAGAATGTAAGCAGTTTTTCTTTTGGAATGGACATTTTAGTTCAAGCAGATACAATATTTCAATAATTTTTCTCCCATTCTTCTTTTCTGCTTTGAAATACAGTAGAATTATTACAGTTTTCTTGCCTGTTTCCTTTTCTTATTTTCACATTTTCCACCTCTAGCAGTTTTTCCAGTTGGTAACAGAAAAAAGAATGTGTAAGTTTTGTCAGCTCTGACTTCTCAAAACTTCTGTAGTCAAAGATAATTATAACCATACCTAGTATTGTTTCTCTGCTGATGTTTTTACCTAATTTTGCATGATGGTCCACTACATTAGCTTGGATAGACTTAGAACTGTTTTGGAGGACAGTAAAATATATTATTAGTTTCTTACAATACATAACCACCTACTGCCTTTGACCCAGCTTACCCAGAAAGATAATRGTTTTGTTCTTTTGTCCTCTTTTGTAATAACTTTTCTAGTACTAGGAGTTTTAAAGTAGGGAGAAAATGAAATGCTTGACTCCTCCCCAGACAGATTTCCAGGGGAGGAGAGATGTTCACTTTGATGTTTGATTTTCATGATCCAGTATGTCTATCTTGGGAGCAAGCTACTAGCAAACAAATCACTTTTTCACCAGTGTAATTTGTTCCTATTTCTTCATTTCCTTCCCAGCATTATCCTGCCCATGTTGGATGAAATCACACTTAAAAAATATCTGGTTGGTTTTTATTAGTCATCTGTCCTTGTCATGGCGGGTTTAAGACAGCTTTCTCTAGCAGAATGATCTAGCCAAATTGCAGGAATCATGTGAGTGCTGGAGAAATCCACATTACAATTGGGCAGGGCCCTTCCACAGCTATGATGGTGCTGATAAATTATTATCAGTGTGAGAAAATTGACAGTCTTTGTAGGACCCAGGAAGCATGAAGAAGCTATCAACAGTTCTTCCTACCTACCAATGCCAAAAAGACACTCCTAGATTAAGACATTTGACTAGCTTATTTTTAAATACATTGAGGCAGAACTCATTGCAGCTTCTACCTGAAACTCCAGTACAGCATTTAAACTGCAAAGTGTTAACATGGTGCATATGTGGCCATGCCTAGGTATGCACGTGTATAATTCTGTCTGTGCTGTCACAGACAGACTTCTGTTGTGC
This sequence comes from Phoebastria nigripes, assembly GCA_035582835.1. Lineage (NCBI taxonomy): Eukaryota > Metazoa > Chordata > Aves > Procellariiformes > Diomedeidae > Phoebastria > Phoebastria nigripes. The sequence continues at coordinate 4,625 of JAYKAV010002142.1, read as the reverse complement.
ATTATGAGATCCAGAATAATGTATATGCCTTAGACATAGAATAATCAGACATAAAATTTAAAGAAAAAAGAAAGACAGACAGAAAGAAAAACCAAAATGGTTTTTTTTTTTGAAGAACCAGGAATTGCAGAGAGAAAATGTGAGGAAGTTGTACTTCTTCACTCTCTGTATTTTATTATGTTCACACACTATTTTTGGTGTTGTGTGTTTCACAGAGTCCCCCAAGACAGCTTGCAACTTCAAGGCTGTGGACACCAGTGTATAACCCTCATGCCTCTTGGTGGTGTGATTCATAATATATTCATGTGCTCTATTTAAACCAGCGTGTTCAGGGACTGACACTCTCAGTTACTCAGAGGTAGCAGTTGACTTTTAACACCTTCAATTCCAATTGTGCTGTGCTGTAGTAAATGAAAGGGAATCCAAACTGAGACAAAAATGTTTGGTCTAGTGATGGTTCAATGCTGGATTTATATATGAATTTATATATAAATGACCTTGCACAAGAATCTGAAAGGTCAGGCACCAGGTTTGGTGCTGATATTCTTGCAGTTAAATGCCAGATAAACAAAGCTGACACAAATAGAGGATATTACAGGTAAGTCCATAGATAAGTTGTCATCCAAAGATTTTGGAGCAGTTTATAGCATAAACATTCTGATGCCCTTCCAGTATCAGTAAAGGTTCTCTGATAAGGGAGAGCTGTTTTACAGAAAATTAGATTGTTTCTCTAAGACAGTACTGGAAGTTAGTAGCAATAGGACTTCTGATGAAATTTTGGCTTTGTTGAATCCATTATCATATTCTTTATTGCTGTCAACAAAGCTACAGCAACACTACATGTTGTTGGACTGACTGTCTTCTTTCCTAACTGTTAAAAACTTACTGTAGTAATTGTCATTAAAAACTTACTCAGTTCCTCAGAGCTAGACCTTAAGGATTTATTAATAAGTTTACAAATAGACAACATGTATTGTAACATGGTAACTCATAATTTTTTGACAATGTTTGAGAATATCAGACACTGCTGCAAGTACATTGATTTTTTTGAAGGTTACGGTTTTCATTATTAAGGTTTTCTTGAAGGTACCTCAGCCATATACAGTTAAACATGCTGCTTTCAAAATAGAATATGATACATTTGCAGAGGTGGCTGTTACCTCTTAACTGCTTTGTGCTCTAAATACATTGTAAATTATATAGCTCCAGCATGTTTATAAATATATTTATTACTCCCTGTAAGACATTGATAGGTAGTGCTTGTAAAAGATGGAAACATCTTGGTCTTTGGCTCCTGTTATGTCACCTTCTAAAATGGCAACATGCTGAGAAATACAAGGTAATAAAGCTTGTTATTTACAAGGCTGTGTCAAGCCTTGCCTCTGATAAATACTTTTATAAAGTTTGTGGATATCACTTATTCATACTATTATTAAAGCAGTGTCCTCTTCCTGTCAGATGAATCAGCTTCTTATTTCTAGCCATCTTTGGTGTGTTCACTCGATTTGCAGCATCACCTGAAAAGGAATGCTTTCCACCTTAGCGCAAATCAGCAAGTCAGACCTATAACAAACATCATATTGGAAGGTATAACCAGGAAAATAGTAGTCCTCAGTTAATTATACCTTTAAATAGTTAACCTGATATAAAATTATTCATTACATTTAATTATGTATGAAATGTGAAATCAGTAGAGCAAGCCTGTTTCCTGACTCAACCTTCCTGTTCAAGGTTGGGCAGAATTTTGCCTTTTTACTGTAAAATGTTATTGAAAGCAAACAGCTGGATTGTCTCAAACAAATCCAGTAAAGATTGGAATTGTTAATATAAAATTAGATTTCAACAATTCATGTGCTTTTTATTCAGTAAAGGATATCTCCAATTTGCATATTCAATTATAGAGCAAACAGAACCTTCAATGATGCACTTTTCCCTAAAATTTTAAAATTGGCCTAACTGGAACTTGTACCTATCTTTTTATGCTCAGCATCCATTGCATAAAATATTTAAACTTAAGCTGACGAGGCATGGTGTGGGCCACCTTTGCTCTAACTCCATAGGAATTATGTGGTCACAGTAAAACTTGACTGCAGCTGTTTTAGCATCACAGTGCGTCCCACATATAATTGTTTTCTCAGAAAAATGGTCTGAAGCTGATTTGAAGGGGACGTAGACTTTAATAAACATAAAGAGTGAAAGAAATTTGTGTAACTTACTAGGGGGTTGAGAGCAACAGACAGGCACATCCAGAATAGACTTCTTCAGACCAATGGGGAGCAGCAAGACTTGCAGCTTGAAGTTTTTGTGGCCTTTCGCTATGCCTTTCTGTTCTGCATAAAAACATGGGGAAAAACTCATTTGTGATGAGACCTGTGGTGAGTATCTCCTACTGGCGCAGCTAAGCGAAGGGTGATTGACCTTAAGACTGGAAGACAAGGCCCAAACTGAATCTGAACTCAGACCCTTAAAACTTCATATACAGACTTTTTAAATCTTAATTTTTCTGAAGAAGTCTTTAGGATTTTCCCTGCTGAGTTCTCCATTAGTTGCTGAGTTCATTGGTATTATATTGTGGCTATTTTCTTATCGGAAAAGAATATCAGTGTTTTGGGAATCTGGATGTCAGCATCCCGGTACAAGAGTCTTGTCTTCAGTCAATTATACCTTCTGGCTCTCACCTTTATAAGATCAACATTTTAGCCTTGAAAAGTAATATTTCTTGTATTTCTTGTATTGCTGAGCTACAAAAACAAAAGACTAGTTTGAGTGCTAGTATGAGTTTGTCATTGCAAGATACTGCTTTATGCTGGAGATGCTTAAAAACTTCATTTTGTGCGTTATTTTAACATAAGTTCTATTTTTGATAGAGGAAGGTTGAGAGCTTGTCGTGGTTTAACCCTGGCCAGCACCTAAACACCATGCAGCTGCTCGCTCACCCCCCCACCTCCAGTAGGATGGGGGAGAGAATCAGGAGGGCACAAGTAGGAAAACTTGCGGGTTGAGATAAAAACAGTTTAATAATTGAAATAAAACAAAGTAGAACAGTAATAATAACAGTGATAACAACAAAAACATTAGAATATACAAAGCAGGTGATGCACAATGCAACTGCTCACCACCCGCCAAACCAACGCGTAGCCCGATACGCAAGAGCCCGTCCCGGGATGCCAGAGCCCCACAAACACACTTAGTTCTTATACTGAGCATGACGTCACATGGTATGGAATACTCCATTGGTCAACCGCCCTGGCTATGCTTCCCCCACCAGCTTCCCCTGCACTTGGAAGGGCATGGGAGGCGCAAAAGTCCCCGATGCAAGCACCACCCAGCAACACCCAAAACATCAATGGGCCATCAACGCTCCTATTATACCAAACCCAAAACACAGCACACCCCTGCCCCCAGCTACTGGGAAGAAAGTTAACTCTGTCCCAGCCGGAACCAGGACAATATCCACCCCTTATTCTATACCATCTATGTCATGCCCAGGTCTCACATTTTCCAATACATTCCAATTAATCATCACCACTTTTCCTGCCCTTTGATACATACACAGATATCATTCCCTTAGTCTAGGGGCCATCCCTCTAAAATGTCCATTGAGTTCATTTAGTCCATGACCTTTGGGCTCCATCTGTCATAGCAGTCTTTCAGGGCAGGAGAGATGGTGTGTGGTGTTGGATTGTTGCATCCTGAAGYCARTTCTGGTTCCATTATYGCTGCGCTCMTCTGGTTTTMTCATTGCTGCACTTTGCTCGGTTTCATCAGAGTTCCTTCTTCATTAATCTGGGTGATTCTTACTGCAACACCTTTGATATGACATACAGCATTATATAGCAATTAACATCATACAATTCARTTCATTGGCTATTTTCACCCAAAATTAAATCCCCCTGAGGTACACATCGGACTTCCTCATCCTTTCGCATTACCCATCAAGTGCACCCAGGTCCTTGGGCAAAAGCAATCCCACGAATGGGTTTTCCCTTGCCTGAGGCAGGACTAACCCAGACTGTCTTCCCCAGCATATTTTTTATGTGCACTACAGGGACTTTATCCCCATCTACACCACCTAAGGGTTTTGATTGGGCAGGGCCAGCTCGGGTGACAGATCCCCTGGTGTTGACTAACCAGGTGGCTTTTGCTAAATGTGTATCCCAATGCTTGAATGTCCCACCACCCATTGCTTTCAGCGTAGTTTTCAGCAGTCCATTGTATCGTTCGATTTTTCCGGAGGCTGGTGCATGATAGGGGATGTGATAYACCCACYCAATGCCAKGCTCTTTGGCCCAGGTGTCTATGAGGGTGTTTCGGAAATGGGTCCCGTTGTCTGACTCAATTCTTCCTGGGGTGCCATGTCGCCATAGCATTTGCTTTTCAAGGCCCAGGATAGTGTTCCGGGCAGTGGCATGGGGTACGGGATAYGTTTCCAGCCATCCGGTGGTTGCCTCCACCATGGTGAGCACATAGCGCTTGCCTTGGTGGGTTTGTGGGAGTGTGATATAATCAATCTGCCAGGCCTCCCCATATTTCTATTTCAGCCATCGTCCTCCATACCAAAGAGGCTTTACTCGCTTGGCTTGCTTGATTGCAACACGTTTCACATTCATGCATAACCTGTGCAA
>JAYKAV010002131.1:1084905-1149089 GCA_035582835.1 Phoebastria nigripes | reverse complement strand
GGTATAATTGCTAATTGTCTCCGAGAGGTGGTACCCAAAGTACAGTAACGGCTTCAGTACAACACCCAGATACCAAATAATGCCCAATGCCAGCGTTTTAATAACAAATCTCCCCGGCAAAACATCACTAATCACTGCAGAGCACAGCAGACYGCAGRAACCARSAMCAATCTTTAACATGTACAGCAAAAACAAGAGCATGGTGCAGGTCAGATAAACTAATACCGAGAACAGATGAGTCAATATTGTGACCAACAACTGTTAACAGATATAAATTCCTTAATACACTCTAGTTAATCTGTTGTTATCTCAAACCCTTCATGCCCTATGTTGGGCGCCAAAAAGGACTGTCATGGTTTAACCCTGGCCAGCAACTAAACACCACGCAGCTGCTCGCTCATCCCCAGCCTCCGGTAGGATGGGGGAAAGAATCGGGAGGGCACAAGTAGGAAAACTTGTGGTTTGAGATAAAAACAGTTTCATAATTGAAACAACACAAAGTAGAACAGTAATAATAACAGTGATAACAACAACGATAACAGAATATACAAAGCAGGTGATGCACAACGCAACTGCTCACTCCTGCCGACCGATGCCCAGGCTGAGATGCGAGAGCCCCCTCCCCCCTCCCCCCACCAGTTTTTATACTGAGCATGATGTCACATGGTATGGAATACCCCATTGGCCAGCTGGGTCAACTGCCCCGGCTATGCTCCCCCCGCCAGCTTCTCGTGCACCTGGCAGAGCATGGAAGGCCAAAAAGTCCCTGGTGCAAGCACCACCCAGCAACAACCAAAACATCAATGGGCCATCAACGCTCCTATTATACCAAAACCAAAACACAGCAAACCCCCCAGCTACTGGGAAGAAAGTTAACTCTGTCCCAGCCAGAACCAGGACAACTAGATGACCTCTCGGTGTCCCTTTCACTCCCATTTTTCACCAATTTTATGATTCCACCACATGGAATGTCTTGGGATGTACTATTTACTAATAATTAGTTTGAGGGACCTGATATTCTTTTGGGACTGAAAATTCCAGCAATTAAAAACTTGGTATTGGATTTGGATAGCAGAAAATAGTTATATCCTCCTGTCCTTAGAGACAACTTTAAAGCACCATCTCCTGGGTGCTTTTAATTTCTATGCATCATGCAGTAATGGCTTCTAATTAATGAAGTTCAGTTTAAAAAATGGAGTTCATTTTCACCCGTTTGATATTTACCTCCATTCTGCCATAGTACTGTTGAATAATTGAAGCTAATGAGTTGGTTGAAGGCAGTGAGACCAAATTCAAAGTATCAAGCCCAGTTACTAGCCCCTCCTCCTGATGCACACAGATAAAAGATTACATTCACTGCCAACATGTTTTTTGAGTTGTATTAATGAAGGACATCCTGGATGTTTCTGTAGAAATTAACTTTGTCATAGAATCATAGAATAGTTTGGGTTGGAAGGGACCTTTAAAGGTCATCTAGTCCAACCCCCCTGCAATGAGCAGGGACATCTTCAACTAGATCAGGTTGCTCAGAGCCCTGTCCAACCTGACCTTGAATGTTTCCAGGGATGGGGCATCTACCACCACTCTGGGCAACCTGTTCCACTGTTTCACCACTCTCAGCGTAAAAATTTCTTCCTTATATTTAGTCTAAATCTACCCTCTTCTAGTTTAAAGCCATTCCCCCTTGTCCTGTCGCAACAGGCCCTGCTAAAAAGTTTGTCCCCATCTTTCTTATAAGCCCCCTTTGAGTACTGAAAGGCTGCAATAAGGTCTCTCCGAAGCCTTCTCTTCTCCAGGCTGAACAACCCCAACTCTCTCAGCCTTTCTTCATAGGAGAGGCGTTCCATCCCCCTGAGCATTTTCGTGGCCCTCCTCTGGACCCGCTCCAACAGGTCCATGTCTGTCTTGTGCTGAGGTCTCCAGAGCTGGACACAATACTCCAGGTGGAGTCTCACCAGAGCAGAGTAGAGGGGCAGAATCACCTCCCTTAACCTGCTGGCCATGCTTCTTTTGATACAGCCCAGGATACGGCTGGCCTTCTGGGCTGCGAGCGCACATTGCCAGCTCATGTCCAGCTTTTCATCCACCAGTACTCCCAAGTCCTTCTTGGCAGGGCTACTCTCAAWCCTTTCATCCCCCAGCCTGTATTGATACTGGGGGTTGCCCCGACCCAGGTGCAGGACCTTGCACTTGGCCTTGTTGAGCCTCATGAGGTTCACATGGGCTCACTTCTCAAGCTTGTCCAGGTTCCTCTGCATGGCATCCCGTCCCACAGGTGTGTCGACCACACCACTCAGCTTGATGTTGTCTGCAAACTTGCTGAGTCCTCAAGAAAACTTTTTGTCCTCAAACCGCTTGTCAATTCCCCTTATTGGGATTTTACCAAACACTCCAAATCCTTTCCATAACCAAGGCTTCTGAAGTCAAAGTGTAAAAGATGCAGCATGACAGGAAAACATCTAGATAGCTGAAGGTGAGCTGTCACATGGAATTGATGGGCATTAACTCCACACTATGCACGAAGGCATGACTATCTCTGTTGCCTACTTGCCTACTTTCTGCTGCTGATTTTGGTACCCTCAGGATTGTGGAAGAACAGATTCTTAGCCTCCTCAGTCAGAAAATGGCAGGAGACTGAATGAACTGTCTGTGGAGTGATCTGTAGTATTCTGGAGAAATTGTTTTTGTGGGTGAAGCCCTGAACTGTGTTGCAAGACACCTGGCTTCWGTTTAAGACCATGCTTGATTTCCTGCGTGACTTCCTACATGAACTTTAGGGTATATCTAAAAATCGCAGTGCAATGCAGAGATAAGGAATTAGCACTGATCTAGCTATTCCATATACCAGAAACWGTACAGCTATAAGACCACTGTGCTGTTGTAAACTGACCCCAGCAGCGTCAGTTGTAGCACCCTGTGATTGCAGTGCAGAGCCTGCTCTGGTAACATGGAGCTAAGTATAGCTGCCCGAGCAGCTGAATGAATGAGCTGGGTTGGGGTTCTCTGATACTGTGACTGAAATCCCCCCAGGACCCATCCCCCTTGGCTTGTTACTGCTAAAGTTTCAGCATGGGTATACCTTTTTCTGTCTGTGAAGGTGTCCTGGTTTCRGCTGCGATAGAGTTAATTTTCTTCCTAGTAGCTGGTATAGTGCTGTGTTTTGTCATGGTTAAACCACAACAGAAGGTCTGTTACAACTGGTGACATAATTCATTTAGTAGAAGAGCAGTAGGAAACGTGCCTGCTCCATTTTCTAGTTCTTTGCCCTGATCATTATTCCTTGCATTTTAACCCAATATTAAACTTTTTTATAAATATGACCTTTTTTTTTTTGAGCTCAAAATGGAGACTTTTCTGAATAGCATTTCTGCAGTACTGTTCAGGAAGAATTCTCTCCTTTAGATGTCTAGAGCATAAGTTGATCACCAGTTCAGACCATAAAGAAATGTGTCTCCATGGTATACTGTTGTATGATTAGAGGTTCTTACTTGAATTTTGTATCAAATTTTTTTTCATTTTATACCATTTTAGTTTTTGTGGCTGGCTACTACCAGGCAATGCTGAATTTTAAGTTGTCCAAAGCTGCTCTTCACTGCCAAGATCTTTCTACTGGGAGAATGATTTCTGCTTCTGCTCATGTGGGTAACGCTCGTATTGGCACTGCATGTAAGACGGCACTGTTACAACAGCCATTGGATTCGTTTGAATGAAATGTCATATTTGAAGTCCCTACGATACTTTTTCAGCAGATTAAAATTTGAGTTAGTATAAAGWTCTTAAGCATAAAAACAACCTTATTAAGAAAGGTAGGATGCTTCAACTGTATTTAAAAAAAAAAAAACCAGCACAAAACAAGCCTCATCTCAATAAAAGCTGACCTAACCTTCTTCCCAGTTCAGGAGTCATGTGTGAATCCACAGATGTGTGGATACATGGTCCTGAAAGCATTCTTTGTCTCTACTGCCTTTATGTGTAAACATTTCTCCACCTCCTCTAGTGACACATATTTCAAGGACAGACACTAGTGTGTAGGTAGTGGAGTTCATATCTGCAATGCCTTTTACCACTTACACACAGATAATMAAAATTTGCTGCCTATACATCCTTATACTTGCCTTCCCAGAAAAGGGGAAAACCCTTTGGATTTCAAGTGCACAGACTTCAGGCTGAGAAGCAGTTCAACCTTTGGCTTCTTTCCAATAGTACTGCCTGGAAAGCAACACTTAAGAGGCTTGTGTTCCCTAAGAGTGGAGATGGCCAAACTTTCAGTCGCTATGAGCCACAGTCTGAGATTTTCGTGTGGCAAAGAGCCACGAGATGCATATCTCAGAGACTTGAAAGCTCTGGGAGTGTTTCCGAGGGAAGGGACAACAGCTCATCACTTAGGATCACGCACTTTGCTGTGGGAAGAAGTAAACCAAACATGCAGCTGGAAGGCATGCTTTCTCAGCACTCCTTGTGCCAGAAGCTCATGCTGGTTTGTTTCTTCACATAGTCAGGAATTTGGGTAAACTTTCACCCTTTGTGTTCATTGCTGCTGATTAAAGGATGAAGTTTTGGCCTGGGACCCTTTTTTGCTAATAAATATATTGATTCCTGAAAAGAAAAAGGAAGTTCTCTGATCCTGAGGACCAAAAAAGTTTCCTTCATGTGAACACAGTCCTGCTGATGAAGAAATGTCAGCCACATCAACAGTGTGAAAGTASCTTGGAAACTGTGACATATCCAACAGTGAAGCTGTGGGGGGAACTGTAACATTTCCTGCTCAAGGGAGAAAGGCAGTTAAAGAAATGGCTATTATAACAGCCAAGGATTTAAGCAAAGGAAAGGTCCTTTCAAACACTTGGTCTTCATAACACTCTGGGCCGATGAATGGCTGAGGGTGCATATCGGATAGACTGGCTCAATAAAATGGAAATCCTAACAGCTGTTTAACAAAGTACTGGGTTCCCGTAACTCCATTTTCATAGGAAGAACTCCAGTTAAATGGTAAAAAATCAGAGCCCTTGAAGTACGGATATCTATAAACTACCCATTTATCTGTTCAGACAGCTATAAAGTAGGGTTGGAGGGCCAAATTGAGCATGTGAGATTTGTATGCTATAAAATTGCTGCATAGAGGTAGTTTGTGCAGTGCTTGAGATGTTCCTCTTTTTATTAGTCTAGGAATCATTAACAAAAGCTAGATGAGAGTGAAACCCGTAAATCAACTGTTCCCTCTTACAGTTCATCTGATCTCTGCTACTAATTTTTTCTCTAATTTTAAAGTAATGTTAGATGCATCTGGCAAAACTAGTCTGACAGTGTTTTCTATTTACAGCTGGTAGTAAAGGTGTTTCTTTTCTGAGGCATATCTGTACTGGCTTTGGCTGGTATGTTGTCTGTGACAGCTGTCTGCCTGGAAAAAACGAGGACCTTTTTTGGAAAACTAATACAGGATGGAATGGAGGAAGAAAAATACTTGCTGTAGGCAAACGGTGCATTTGTCGTACTGTGCTTCTGTATTAGTGTTTGTTTCTAATCACATCTGTGACTCAGTTGTAATGTCTATATACCCATGCTTGTGCATGCACCGCCCTTGCCCATGCATTCAAACTACTGGTCTCCAAAAGTCCCAGTGACCTGCCTTGCAAGAAATTAGAAATTGTTTTGCTGTGATGTATAGAAACATCTGGTGCTTGCTTGCTTCAGACTCTGACATCTCTGATCCGTAAAACATGTTTCTTTCCGCTGGGTTTGTCACTCAGGGAACGTGAGACTGCCTTTAATGTTCTTTTGCTGGGTAAACAGAGCCAGCTCAGATCTGTGCTGTTCTTGAACTTCAGTGAAAGTGAGGCTGTGGAATATCAAACATTAATCTTCTCTCTTTCTGATGATCACCTTGTGCAATACAAAAATTAATATTCACCTTGTGTCTTTTGTAAGAATCACAAGTTAATTAGCCAATGCATAATTCAGTGAGTTAATTTTCAAGTTCTGAAAAACATGTGTTTTCTGCTGTAGTGTCTTAGAGGCACATTTAGGCTGAGAATATCTTTGCTGGGCTCATACAAGTATGAAAGTAGGTGTATTTCCTGACCTAAAGAGCAAGAAAAAGCAACCGATTAACAGAAAGATCTAGTCTGGTTCACCTGACTTTCTCCTTTCAGTCTTTTATGCTCTACAGCATTAAACTACATGTAGTTGTCACTTCTTTGCAATATTACAAGAAGAATATTGTACAGTCGACAAACTGTTCATGTTTTTAGAATTATTTCTCAGGGTGATCATTTAAATAATATGAAGAAAAGCAAGCCAGCATAGATTTCCTGTCAGTGTTTCAATTATATGAAATATTCTGTACTCAATTATAAAAGATTACATATGGACCTCAGTGATATAAGTAATTTGGCTAAATTATATAGTGTACTAATATTTGATCAAAGCAGTCTTCTTCTTTTCATAATTTTTAAAGAGGCATACATTGGGGTTTCAGTTTTGTCCRTAATTTGTGCTGCATATAAATTATGAGGGAAACCCTAAGAGGCATTCTTCCTTTGAGTTTGCCAGCATAAAAAAGAAGTATGACTAGCTTAAACTTGAAAAGGACAGCAGAAGTGCATACTTGCAGTATTATACATAACAGTGATGATTTGATTGAACAGTTTCATTCTTACAYGGACCTGCAGCATATTGATTGTGTTACAGTGAAGGAAACTGAAATGACTTGTATGAGACAAATAATGAGGGAGGAGACAGTGAAGAAGCACATTTTCTAGTAGCTAGTGCAGTAATTGGATGGAAGACAATTATGAGGATGACCTATTTTGATCTTCTGGTGCATGCCAGATTGAAAAGTCCATGTGTCAATAATATTTTTAAAACTGCTTTATGTTGGTCCTATAATTGAACAAGTGTTTCTTCACTAACTTATTTATTTTCTTTTCAAGGATAGTGTCCTTCCTGACCATGGCAGAGTATCTGTGACAGTTCCTAGCACCATAGAAATTGCTGTTGTAGGCTGTGCTGCAATAAGAGCAGACTTCCACATGGCCAGCTACCCAGCCCTCCTCCTTTTCACAAAAAAAAAGCAAGAATGAGAAGGAACAAATATCTCTGAAGTACTGCCCCTTTCTGAAGTGCTCACATTGAAACCTTTGTGATTCCATGCAGTATGTGACCCCTTTTTTCCATGTCKAACGGGACCCATCCAACAATCTGATCTTGTTCACAGCAGCTCTGTAGTCATTTTCAGCTTCTTGTAGCCTATTTTGTGTTAGTACAATGCACATCTCAAAGCACCGGCTCGACCTGTGATTGCTTTTCAGACAAGATGTATGTTCTATCAAAAAGAAAGGTGCAGTTTCCAGAAGGTAAACAAAATAACATCAGTGGTTGTCTGCTAGACACTTACATGGGCCTTTTATCCACACCAAGACCTATGCACTTTTCACATCAGCTCTGGTTTGTGACTTGAAGTAACAAACCTATGTTTGTGTAACTAAACTAACACAATACTAAGTAAAGCATCCAAGCCATTGTTCCTTGAACGATCCCTCTTTTGAAATCCACTTAATACAAGATCACCCACCTCCGCAGCTATTGTGTTGCTAACTTTCCATTACATACTCAGAAAGATGTAGCTGCCTATACAGTAACTCTGCAAGCCAGTGTGGTCTAAGGAGAATGTGAGGATGAGGAGGTTACTTTAGTACAACTCAATGGCATTGCCTGGCCAGTTTCCGATTTTCTGGTGAAAAAAAATAAAAATACATTTTAAGAGCAGGTCCCCTCTTCTTCCGTCCTCCTCCTCTTGGCATGCTCTCTGTTTTGCAGTTTACTGCAATGACATTTCTGGTTCTTGCCTTCAGTTTCACAGCTGATGGACTCAACAGGCCAGGTTTTCGCATGAGATGAAGCTAACCAATTTTGAACCACTGCACTGAACTACAACAGACATTGTGCCTTCATTCTTTCTCAGCCTTGGAATATAAACTCTCATATCATGTCATCTGTGTGGATATATCTGGTCGGCAGTATTGGTTGATAACTTGAGGGCAGAGAGAATGGATGCATAGCATTTTGGTATTTTCAGGCAATGTTTGAGGAGAACCCAGAGAAAGCTGAGCGAGTTTTTACTGTTAATCTCCCAGTAGGGACAGAATTACTCAGGAAAACTCAGCCAAAATAATGACGGATCCTGCTTTTTGCAGATCTTAGCAAAAGGTATGAAATGAAGTTATCCAGACAAATAATGAAGTACAACAGCCAGAAAAGATGGCCTCCATCACAAACCACAGTCTTTTTTAAAAGTATAGCAGGACAGTCAACACTTCTGGCCAAAGTGTCAAAAAAAAAAGTATTCAGTAACTGTAAATGAGATGAGATGGTACAGATTTGTCTGCTTCAACCAAAAAATCCTTGCCCCTAACTAATATTGAGTTTCTCTCCTTGTGTAAGTACAGCTTTAAGGTCTGTTGCTGGGTGCTTGCTTATTTATTTGTGTTCAGAAAAGATACTGCAATGCTTCCTAGCTCATGTTTGGCTGCCATTTGGAAATATCTTTGCTTCACTGAACTATTTTATCTGTATTCATCATTGTTTCAAAGTCTTTTTTCTCTTTGTTTATTGATCCTATTAGCATATTTTTACGGCTGAAAACCATCAAACAATTACTGTGTGGAGTTCAGGGTATGATTACTATGCTTTAGAAATGGTGTCTTTCCTTACTGAATTGTAATACGCTATTTGTCCTTGGTTTTGAAGCGTTAGCCAACTGGTAATTTGGCAGTCCCTGTACTGCATTTCTAATTGAGTGATAGTGTAACAACGGGCACGTAGCTGGTTTGTATGGCCATTGATATGATTTTCAAGCTTCCCAACAGCTACTGACTCAAACTTTCTCTCTTGAGAGGGGAAAGAATTAATCCAAGTTGTGAGTAAATACAATTTTCATTAAACAAATAACAGGTTGGTCCTCCCCCTCATACACCTGTGAATAGAAACCTCGGAAGGGCTATAATTGCAGCACTTCTGCAACATTCCCATATGAGATTTTGAAACACTTTTCAACTGGTAATCACATCAGGATTGTCACATTCCCATCACACATGCATCAGTTCCAGTTTACTCACAAAGAAATCAAGGCAAGAGAAGAGGTGACTTGTTCATGGATTCCCAGGAGATGAATGAAAAAGGTGGGATTTCAAAGCCAGATATGTTGGCTCTCAGTCCTCTCCAATCACAAAACCTGTGTTGTGGAAGCTAGTCTACTTTTTCTACTACTTTTTTCCCTTTTAAAGCTACCCATACTTTCACTTGCTGGGAATATGACTTCTGTTCAGTCCTTTGATGACTGATCCTGCACCAAACAGAGGCCAAAAAGTTTAACGATATTTTAATAATGAGATATGTCTACTGTTTTATGGTTATAGTATAATACTCTGGATGGGTTACCCATCCTATATATTTTAGATTGGTTACATTGACTGTCACACTAAGTGATTGGATTAGTTTGTACCAATTAAACACTGTTACAATGATAGTTTCATCCCACTGAGCAGTTCCTCTGAAATTGTTAGAAGCTACTGTGAAATTAGTAAAGTTGAAACTGAGTCAGGAATTCACATTCATTTATTATAAATCTGCACAAATACAGAATAACAGCCTGGAGCTGGCCTTGCCCTGCTTTCTGGGTCCATATTTACAGTTTTACTTATCCTTTGGCAGAACAAGGTGACCTACTGTCAATATTCTATGGGGAAAGTCTGAAAAACTGGTTTTTGTATCTCATATTGCCTACTTTACATATAAGTTTTACCAAACATTCCTTATTCGTAATTGGATAAACAATGAGATATCTAGTTTATATTAAGCTTTCTGAATCTCTCATTTACATTTATTTCAAAATTACATCTTAACAGAAACCGACCATGGTCATGCCTGGCTTAGGTGAACAAGTGTGTCTACCATCATAGCCACAATTCATTCTTTTACCTCATGGAGAACAGTTCCGAATTTAATGAGCCTCTCAGAGATCTGATTTTCACCACTCTCTCTTACTAAAAACTCTAATCTGACCAACATTTGTTTATAAAGCAGCAGAGGATGTTTCTGTTTCATCTGATCTCCTGGGGTTTCTGTTTGTTGTTTTCTCTTTTACATATGTATCTCCATGCTGCTCAAGGCATAGCTCTTTTGTTCTCTTTTCATAYGGTTGAAGTACACCTAGACTGACTGTCTGTGCACCACATAGGAGACCCACTAATCATGCTTTTGCAAAAGTATGTGGAGCTCCCCTCATCTTCTCTCACTTTTTTTCAAAGACTTTATACTTTTCAGCTCTATATGAAGTGTCTTTCCTATCTGCCTTTTTAAAATATTCCTTCTTACTTCTACATCCTGTATTTCTTTCATTTGTTTATTATGTTCTGTTCAGTAGAAGATATTTCATAAATATTACAGACAGTGAAGTACAGCTGTATGAATATCTAGTAGTGATATGCGTTATTGTGAAATTATATGTGTCAGAAATCAGGAAGCGAATTCCACAATCAGAGCTATATTAACAAAAGTTTTTTCAAGACTAGTAACAAGTTTTGCTAGTCTAGTCTTGAGTCATCGCTATATGACTGTACAACATGTTGTTTGCTGTTACAATTGCTTTTTGCGTTATTGCAATGAGTTTCATGTTGGAAGGGATGATGTTATGGAAACGATTATTGCTGTTTGTGGATGAATTATGGAGTATAAAATCAAGGTATAATGAAAAACTGGACATGGGGAAAGACTGGGATTATGTAAGAGAGAAAGACACTAAGGAGAGACAATGACAAAAGTATTAATACTGATGGGAGTTTGTTTATTTCTACTAAGCATAGAAAACCTGTGGAAAACACTGCTGCCAAAAAGTATCCCCAAGAAGTCAAAAAGGATACAGAATTAATATTGATTATTGGAAATCCTCATTTATATGAAATAGAATAAAATTATACATACATGAAAACTCTTAAGCATTGGTTGCAACTAAATTGAAAAGAAATAGAAAGAACTTTTAACAGTGGCCAGGATGTTTCCAAATTATCCTTCTTTTCTTTCATATTTTCCCCAAAGGACCTACTTCCCTTCAAGGATTCTTGACTAGAAAGACAGTTAGTTTTTCGTGTAGTTGTTTTGGAATAATTGATCCTATGTCTTGGCCAGTTTACTATTCACCAAAAATATCAGTGCCAACATGTATTGGTGTCTCCATCTTGTAATGCTCTACTAGTATGAGTTTAAAAAAAAATGCCCATTTCTGCTAGCAGCTTTATTTTGGATGTTTGAAAGATTTCATTTTTTCTTTTCATACTTACGGATTTTGTTATCGCCACTGAAATATAGTTAGTAATGGCAAGACCTAAAGAGGTCATTGACTGCTTAGGTTCAATAACATTCAGCAGTAGCAAGCCTCCACTCATAATTTATACCAAAAAAACCCCACCAAAACCCATCAAGAAGAAAATGCCTAATGGAGGAAAAGGGAGAAAAAGATTAGTGGCATTAACAACTGAGAATATATTAAGTATTTATGGATGACATTTATGCTCTCCTAATTAAGTAAGAGTTTTGCTTGCTCTATCACTACTCATTCAGAAATACACTGGTTTACCACACTGAATCATCCTAAGACACACAAGCCAAGAAAATGGATCATCTTGATGCTGAGAAGGCCTATTTCACGTGGCTATAGTGTCCTAACTGGCGACACTCACAGAAAATGAAGCAACTCTTTTGTACCATCAATTAACCCTTCCTCTTTTTACGTAGAGGTGCAGTTTGCCCCGTCATCTATTATGAATACATCTAAGGATATATATCTTACAGTTTATATTATAAAAGGTTTTCCTATTGTCAGCAAGGTTTGAAAAACTTTTCCTAACTTCTGCCAAGAGGAAGAATTCCTCTTTCTCCCCTCCTGCTTGACTGCTAAGGCAAGAGCTTTCCAGGAAATGGAAACCAAGAAACATCATGTGGGATTCTGGACTGAGAAATTTAGTTTAAGTCAGCTGGCCCAGAGCTCTGACAGGTACTGGTGGAAGTCTTGAGGAAGTCCTTTTGCAGGGTGGGACTCTGGAACACCAGGTTTTGAGATAGATTTTATCCAAGAGCAGAAATTCTGCAATTCTCACCAAGGTTCCCAAACTCGCTGCAGCAGAGATGAGGTGCTGCCCCAGTTGAAATTGAAGCTTCTAGGGCTTTCAGACACAGTACTCTGGCAGGACTGCAGGCATTCCCAAGGTTAAGTCATTTTATCTTACGGTGCGTCCCAGGTCAGTGACTATGAAGCCCATTGCAGAGTCATGAAGCCAGGGAATCCCATTTTGGTTTGAATCAAATTTTGGTTTGCTTGAACTCCACTGAATCCAAGATACCCTGGCAAAAYGCTGCAGTATCACCCAAGCAGCATTTTTTAAAAGTGAAATTCTGTTTCACACACACAAAAAGTAACAGTAATAACAATAACAACAACTGCAACCAACTAGTTCAATTGTGGAGAGAACTGCTGGTAACAAATGATGAGGGTCCCAATACCTCTGACAGTACTAAGGGTGGTAGAGTAAGGAGACAGATAAGGAGGGTGTGGGCTTACCAGTCCTGCTTTTTTTGCAAAGAACTAGAATGCAACATATATTTACAATAGTTGATCTATATCTTCCCTTTGGGGATAACATACAGTGTTTTCCATACAGATCTTTTCTGGTTGAATTCAAGCATCCTCTGGCATCCCAGAGTTCCTGTACATAGGATGTGCATGTATAATTCCACAACCATATTTAATGCCAAAATCTGGCCAGATGAGTTCAGTGAAGGAACATGTGTTTTACTCTGTCTGAATTTGGCTCATAACACATTACAGTAATGTCCCTTAAAGAAAGAGCTGGTGGTAGACTCCAATTCTTTGTTCTGCTTTGCCGCTGTTCTACTTTCTGACATTAAATTACTCAGGCAAGATGTTTCATTTGAATATCTATGGTATAAATTACCAGTGTTGTTCTTCCCTAGCATTTGCTTGACAAATTAATTACCAATACAGTTTTGTGCAGCCTGTGCATTTGCAAGGCTGTGTAAGGTGGCAGCTGAGGGTTCGGCTTGTGTAAATTAATTATAGGTGCAATTGATCTTGTGTGAAAGTGGCTGTGGCACATATAAGATTAAGAGCCATTGTGTTAGGCTGTCACTATGAAGCACTTGCTCTTTGTATTTCTGATTCAGTCAGTGTAATGAGCAGGATTGTATCTAATAAGAAAGTGTGATATCTTACTCTGGGAAGCAGAAGAGCAAGAGAAGGAAGGTAATACGGGAAAAGACTGTACCCCAGGTGCCTCCATTACCTGGTGCAGATGTGTAGAGGGGGCTATGATCCAACTTTATTCCCATAGAGTGTTGGGTTAAATGGCATTCTGGAGATGTTAGGACTGGCCTAACTCAGCTGCTGTGGGGGATGGCAGTGCTACATGGAGTTATGCTAACTTCCCACTTGTGGGTGACATGCACCAGTTGGTGGTACCCATGAAGCCTACTTAGCTCTGCTGATATATCTGCCATGTAGGAAGGAGTCTTTTGGTCAATGAAAATCAGGCACAGAGAAGACACAGTGTAGCTCAACGCTGGCCTCAGTTCAGAGAGACATCTACTTAGCAACATTCACCATCCTCAGATTGTCCAGATACTTCATTACTTTGCTGAATTAGGACTATAATTTGTCTACTTGTTTCTCAAAAAAAAAGTTTGGAAATTGTTACATATATAGTTTGCCTGCTGTTCTGTTTTTTAGCTTGAGCTGGGGGAAAAGTTTTTAAGGATGCTTTTTTTTTCTGCAGGTTTCATCATCTCCTTCTGTTTATTCCTCAACTGAAAGAATAATCTATGAAATCAATTGGTTGCTGCAGGGATGATTATGCACCTTAGGATGATTATGATTTCAGGCAGGGAATAAATGAAAGGATCAGACACTTCTGGAAGAATAAGTAGCTTGTAAAATTTCAGATGTCCTTGGCAAAAATACATATATAGTGCCTTAAAAAAACATTTTCTGAGTGTAGCAGTGCCTTCTAAGTGTTACCTGGGGCAGAATTACAAATACAGACACCAAAATTACAGCATGCATAAGCTTTTACAGTGAGACCTGAAGTGCTGAACACTGCTGAGGCGAAGTGCCAGTGGCATGCTGTGGGGGTGATGCTTTATGGAAAAGTTTGGAAAATTCTCTAGACTGGATGAAATTTCTAGCTATATCAGCATAAATTGGAGTAAGTTTCCTGAAGACAGTGGCAAGGGTGGCTCATTGGTGGTGAGATGTGAAGTGAGAAACTCATCTTTCACGTGTAAAGAACTCTGCACAGTTTTTCTCATTCTTCCTTCTTGGTCTGAGGAAATTCTCTTCTCACTTCAGGCATTTTTCTTCTCTCTACACCTTCCTTCTGGCTTCCTTTTTCTAGTCAAATGAGCATGACCCCAATTTGACAAGTCTGAAAATGTTTCTAGATCTGTAGTGGGGGGCTCATGTTGGTGAAGCTGCAGGGAATCGCCAGGGCTGGAAGTAACTTCTGGAGGTTTCTGGTCCAAACCCCTGCTCAAAACAGGTTCAATCCCACAGCCTTTCTAGGCCAGTGTTTGACCACTCTGACAGTAAATTTTTTTTCTAATGGAAGTTTCCTAAGTTCCAGCTTGTGGTTATTGCCTCTCCTCCACCCACTGTGTAACTGAAGAGCCTGACCGTCTTCTCTACACCCTCCCATCAGGCAGTTGTAGACAGCAACAAGGTCTCCTCGAGCCTTCTCTTCTTAAGGCTGGACAAATCAGGCTCCTGTCAGATGTCAAATGTCCATCCCACCCACCCCAGTCCTGCCCAGGACTCCCCTCTGTTATAGATTATAATTAACTGATGCTAAATATGCTGTGTGAACACTAGCAGTCTTTGTTTGTTTCAAAGAGTGAACCTAAAGGTGAGAAACTTCATATTGTATTAATCTCTGTTGGCTGTTGCGTTAGAATCCTACCTTGTTGGAGTAAAGAGAAATTTTCCATTGAGTTCAGACTATTTCCATTCAATGCTAYAGAAAGCAGCTAGAATTTTTCTGCTGAATTTGATGGGTCCAGGATTAAACATTCATACTGCAGAAAGCTGATCTGAATGTGTTTGTTTCGGAGATTTCTGAACGGCTACCAAAGGGCGGCTTGAACTGCTATGGGGCTGTACAGAAAATTGAGTAATATTTAACAACAACGAAAGAAGTCATGATGGTAGTGGGGGAAAAAAAAAAAGAAAGGAAAAGTGTGCTGGTTCTCAGAAATTCACCAGAAAACTAAAGAAGAATCATGGAATGATTCCAGGTACCTCAGACATACRTGAGCATACACAGTGCCTAGCTTTTCCTACTAGAGCTTTTTCATTTAATACGTCCTTCATACCAGTGCTTTAGAATTAATTTGTATTCCACAGGGTCAAACATCAACATTTCAAATTCAGCAACAAAAATTTAACTCAGCAACACATTTATCGTCCTTCAGCTCTGCAACTGTTAGATGCAAATGAAATACAGGGAAAAKGATGGCTTTTATTTTTATTGTACAATACACGATCAAGTGCAGTTTACACTGAGTCTTTAGACTCATGCATTTAGTCAGTGTAATGCTGCTGATATGTACAAATACAAGAAAGTGTTCTCCACCAGGGACAGGTCATTACATGTACTTGTGACTGGCTTTCTTTGTGACCTGGTGGCAGCTACTAGATTGCTGATGTATGTTAGCTCACTTGTAGCTAATGCTCTTAAAAATTAAAGCCCTCAGAAAACAGCCTCATAGGAGCTACATTGTTGTTTTACCTGCCTTTGTGTTACCCTGGCTGACACCTGGGGATGTTTGCAATGGATGGTGAGTGACAGTCCTTCCAGCATCCAGTGCGTCCTGTGAAAATGGAAATGGAGAGAATGTGTCCACCTGGAAATAAAGGGATCCAACATTAATGCTTTAAGCCAAAGCCATTATATGTGAGTATTTGGTTCTCTCAGATCTCTACCATCACAGAAGATGAACGTTATGTAGCCCCTAACACGTAGGTTTTGATGATAACACACGAACATTGCTTTTAATCATAAGCTTCTGTGGTGGGTTGACCCTGGCTGGATGCCAGGTGTCCACCAAAGCCACTCTATCACTCCCCCTCCTCAACTGGACAGGGGAGAGACAATATAATGAAAGGCTCGTGGGTTGAGATAAGGACAGGGAGAGATACTCACCGGTTACTGTCAAGGGCAAAACAGACTCGACTTGGGGGAAATTAATTTAATTTATTGCCAATCAAATCAGAGTAGGGTAACAAGAAATAAAACCAAATCTTAGAACACCTTCCCCCCACCCCTCCCTTCTTCCCGGGCTCAACTTCACTCCCAATTTTCTCTACCTCCTTCCACCCTGAGCAGCCCAGGGGGGCCGGGAATGGGGGTTGCGGTCAGCTCATCACACGTTGTCTCTGCTGCTCTTTACTCCTCACACTCTTCCCCTGCTCCAGCATGGGGTCCCTCCCACAGGAGACAGTCCTCCACGAACTTCTCCATCGTGAGTCCTTCCCACAGGCTACAGTTCTTCACAAACTGCTCCAGCATGGGTCCTTTCCATGGGGTGCAGTCCTTCAGGAACAGACTGCTCCAGCRTGGGTCCCCCACGGGGTCACAAGTCCTGCCAGCAAACCCACTCCAGCGTCGGCTCCTCTCTCCATGRGTCCACAGGTCCTGCTAGGAGCCCGCTCCAGCGCAGGCTTCCTACAGGGTCCCAGCCTCCTTTGGGCATCCACCTGCTCCAGTGTGGGGTCCTCCACAGGCTACAGGTGGATATCTGCTCCACCATGRACCTCCATGGGCTGCAGGGGGACAGCCTGCCTCACCATGGTCTTTACCAGGGGCTGCAGGGGAATCTCTGCTCCAGCACCTGGGGCACCTCCTCCCCCTCCTTCTTTATTGACCTTGGTGTCTGCAGAGTTGTTTCTCTCACATATTCTCACTCCTCTCTCYGGCTGCAACGGCGCAGGGGTTTTTTTTCCCCCTTCTTAAATACATTATCACAGAGGCGCTACCATCGTCGCTGATGGGCTTGGCCTTAGCCAGCGGCAGGTCTGTCTTGGAGCTGGCGGCATTGGCTCTATCAGACATGGGGGAAGCTTCTAGCAGCTTCTCACAGAAGCCACCCCTGTAGCCCCCCACCCTGCTGCCAACACCTTGCCACACAAACCCAATACAGCTTCATATCGGTAGAACTGATGGTTTTAACTCACACGCAGCTCTGCAAAATCCAAGGCTTGTGCAGGTCCTCATTTTTGAAGCTCTGCTCTGGCTCATTCTCCAAACAGTGCACTGACTACATATTAAGTGAAATCCTGACTTCACTGAAGCAAACAGCAAAAGCTTTTATTGATGACAATAGGGTCTTGATGTTACTGTCTGTGTGTAACATGTAAGCAACCAGATGATCTATAAAGGCATTCCTAAAATAAGACAAAGCTCATCTGCTGCCATGTGGATGATTGGTACAGGGGAAGGTCCTTAAACAAAGAGACGTTGTCCAGTTCTCGTTAGGGCCCCCAGGGCACTAACAGGCTTCACTGGCTCTGAGCAACCTCACCTGGGGCCTCCACCCACACCCATTAATGCCTCGTTTAAGCTCAGCCTGGGGCCTTTGGTCCCTTCCTGAGCTATGTTGTAGGTTTGCCTGCCTCTTGCTCTGCCTCCTGGCAGGACCTTTGCCATATGCTGCAGGTAGCTCATCTCTTAGAGGAATCCCTTTGTTGTATGTTGTAGCCTTATCTCTGGCCCTGTCTTCTTTTATTGCTGACTGGAGCCCCTGGTTGGACTCTGGATCTTATTCATCACTTTCTGTGTCTGGCGCTATTGAACGGCCCTTTTACCAGTCCTCAGGTCTGTCTGATGTTTCAGACCCTGTGGGACTGTGCCCAGGTGGTGAGGGCACGTCCTGTGCTGGGGTCACCGTCAACTCCTGGCTCCGTTTCCCTGGCCCTCGCTGCTCCCTGAGACTACCGGGAAAACTGAAAGTCAACATCTTAATGAAAACTAGGCTGACTACTCCTTGAATTGTTTCCTATGCCTTGCTCTTAGTGCCATGGAACTGGTTCCCCAGGTCACTTTTACTATTCTGTTTGGAGAGGACATTGATTGGCAGAAGTGGATCCATAGTTGTTCCCGTGTGAATATCTCTGTGCTGGTCTTTCTCCCACATGTGTTCATATGTTAGTTCCAGACTCTAAACTTTTGCAAATAATCAAATGCCAGAAAATCTGTGATATGAACGTTCATAGGAAAAGAAGGAAAAAAAAAAATTAAAATACTTTGAGTGAAAAATTACATTGTGGTTTACATGCATTGTAACAATGAGACAAAATAATTATTTTGAAATGTGCATTGTATTACTCAACTGAAGCATTAACATGAATTTTTAGAAGCAACATCCTCAGCTCACAATTGTTTAATGCTCATCTGGATCAGGATGTTAGGGTAGGTATTTGTCAAATTTTCGGTGCTGAGCAAATGTGAGTTCTGTGAAGTTTGGCATGGATGATGCTCATTTGTTCTGATGTGTTGCTGATTATTCATTCTTCTCACAGAAGTGAATGGTTTAGGCGATTCTGGGCTGTTTCCAGTTAGCTGGGCTGTTAAATCAGTATTTTATCTTCCCAATATGTAGAAAGCCAAAAACTTGGGGAATTCCAGATTTTGTTTAGCAAAAACACAAAAAACACCAGCTGTGCACTGCTGATTTGTAGCAACCATTTTGAGTGAACTTCTGTCTAAACAACATGCAGAAATCCTGGAAGAGCAGGCGATGAAGGTTTGCCAAAGCTGGGTGTATTTGCATAGATGGTAGGTGGCAGCGGGTCAATCACCAGAGTTTGGGTTGTACTTCAAAATGAGTTTGGAAATGAATGGGGGCGTTACATTTCTTAGGGGCATGTAAATCTAGATTTTCATATAAACCGAACACAGGGTTTGTTCAAGGGAAGAAATATTGTCTGATTTCCATATGAAAGACCACATCAGAGACAAGTAAGCCCTTCAAAATCAAGACACATTTTGTGCCTTATTCTCAAAATGCTGATCTATAGAAAAGAAATGAAAGATTCAAGCAAATGACCTTCAGTGTTTGGAAGAAAGTTTTTCTTCCTCTTGTCCTTCTTTGAAGGGTTGTCATTTCTGTGTCCAGATCTGGACCTGCAAATTGTAAATATATGTGCATGTATATACAATAATACATACAATGTGGTAATGTGTGGAGGTACTGTGAAGCGGTAGGATGGATCCTGGAGTTGGACTTATGATCCTTATTCTCTATTCTGGTGGTGGCCATGGGTTAGCATGAGATGACTTACAGTTGTCTGGCCTATGTTGTCTGTCCTATCATCTCTGGGATTTTTCATTCCAGAAACACATGGCAATAATTACTGATTACCCTAACCTGAGGCATTCACTGTTCATTATATTGGTGGTGGTTCATTTTTATCTTCTCTTTCTCAGGTTTGCTTGACGTACTGTGAGAACTGAAGTTGCTTTATGACTGGCCTTTTTTCAGCTGTGTGCTCTTAAGATGATGCAGCAGTGTACTTCTATTTAGCATAAACTCTAGTCCTTTCCCATTTTGGGAAGAGAGATACTCAGGAAGTTGGTGAGGTGGGAAAAAGGGTATTTTACATCTTTTTCTGTGTCTTGCAGTGGTTTCACTAAATAATGGGATTGGTTGAAAACCCTCAAAAGTAGTAGTAAAAATTACTGATATTCAAGGGGTTTTTAAACTTCCAAATATATAACATTAAAGTTTATTTTTAAGTATGATAATCACTTGAATAATATTTTTGACAATGATCATGAAAAAACAAATCAAACTTACTTTCTTAAATTGGRATAGAGAATGCAATTTTGAGGAAAATGAAATTTAAAAAAAAAGTTTGCCTAGAGAAAAGATTCCTTTGAATAACAGGGTGATGCCTTTCTCTAAGTACCCAGGTGAAAGGCTTGCCTCAGGAAATTCTTGCCATTGCCTCCAGGTCATAGATGTTCTCTGGCCCTACGCCTGGGATAGGTGACTTTCCACCTTGGACCAGCTCTGCTGTTTTCATGCCCTTATGTGCCCATGAGGAGGTGAGCAGCCCTGATTACAACTGCACTTTAAACAGGTTAGTAGTTCTATACAGCCCTGTTCACAAAGTGGTTTTAACTCTCTAAATATTCTTTCCTTGACTCTGTTGTGAGGTTGGTTTCTTCATTCTTTTTCCAGTGAAAGTTATTTAGTGCTGAATATTTGGGAAGGTAATGCTTTGTCAGTAATTTCTTCCCTAGCAGACAATAAGTTCCTCCTTATATTCTCCATTGCTCCTCTCTACACGTCTAGTGTATTGGCCAGGGAATGGAGATTTTAGTGTTCTTTCTTGGCTATTTCAATCATGGTCTCTTTAGAAAAGTGAACTTCACTCTTGTGGGAGAAGCATATGAGATTATATGGTATTTTCCTGATAAGATCTGTGCTTCACCAAGAGCTATGTATAAAGTACCTGACCAAAATCTCTTTTGGGATATAGAATCATAGAATCATTAAGGTTGGAAAAGACCTCTAAGATCATCAAGTCCAACCGCCAACCCAACACCACCATGCCCACTAAACCATGTCCCTAAGCRCCWCATCTACACGTCTTTTAAATACTTCCAGGGATGGKGACTCCACCACTTCCCTGGGCAGCCTGTKCCAAKGYTTAACCACTCTTTCAGTAAAGAAATTTTTCCTAATGTCCAAACTAAACCTCCCCTGGCGCAACTTGAGGCCATTTCCTCTCGTCCTATCGCTAGTTGCTTGGSAGAAGAGACCAACACCCATCTTGCTACAACCTCCTTTCAGGKAGTTGTAGAGCGCAATAAGGTCTCCCCTGAGCCTCCTCCTCTCCAGACTAAACAGTCCCAGTTCCCTCAGCCGCTTCTCATAAGACTTGTTCTCCAGACCCTTCACCAGCTTCGTTGCCCTTCTCTGGACATGCTCCAGCACCTCAATGTCCTTCTTGTAGTGAGAGGCCCAAAACTGAACACAGTATTCGAGGTGCGGCCTCACCAGTGCTGAGCACAGGGGCACAACCGCTTCCCTACTCCTGCTGGCCACACTRTTTCTGATACAGGCCAGGATGYCGTTGGCCTTCTTGGCCACCTGGGCACACTGGCAGCTCATGTTCAGCCGGYTGTCAACCAGCACCCCCAGGTCCTTTTCCAACATCTTAGTGATTTACCTTTTCCGATATCTTAGTGATATCACATCATCAGCCTCTTCATTTAATTCTGTGAAAGAATTAATTAATAGACTTCCAATAATTCATTCTTAGGCATTATGCTGCTATCAGGTAGGATCTGCATACAGTACTTAACTGCCCAGCATTAAAAAGTGGATATAGAAGAGGCTTTTTCAGTGGAAAAGTGAAACCTCCACCTACAAATAAAAATTCCCAAATATCTCAGTGGTGAACTACAGAGATTTGCAGTGATTTAGATGAACTGTTAATTCCTTTTAATAAATCAAGRAAGACAGCATTATTGGGATTCAGACAGGAATGGGAGGGATCATTGAACTCCTTATGTCTTTATYGTAAAAATGACTTATTTTAAATGGTGTAATAATTGATGATCTTTAGATGTTTTAGTGCAGTATTTCTATGAATGTCTGTGATAGTCCCTGTATGCCTCTGACCCTGAAGTGTCACTGGGCTTCATGTCAAATACACAAAGGAAGGAATTTTACAGTGTTTCACTATATTATTTTTTTAAGGAGTGTTTTTCTGAAAGCAGCATGGAGTACTGCCACTGGATATTTTTAACCTTGTGGCCAGTTGCCAGTAATGATAAGTTATCAGCAAAGAAAAGGCTGGGAGGTTTTAGCATTTGGTAAGAGTAAGTAATGAGAGGACAGATAATAGCATTGGTGTGTCAGGACACAGATAGGGAATTGTAGCCAGGACCAAATTTTCCCATTCTCAACTGCTCTTTATGTAAGACATCTTAATTACCCCCTTGCTTTCTGCGTGATGAATTAACTATACAGACCACAGTCTCCTGGAGAAGTCTGTGTGGTGACTAGAATGACTCTCTGCCCTCGCTAGCTGCCATTGAGTTGATGACAACTCTCTCTGAAGCAATTTTGTAACACTAAGATTTTAGGTTTAATACTTGAAATTGTCAGTTTTGGATGGCCAGGAGTAGGCAGTGGGAGTTGGTTGTTGCAACAGCAGGCCTGGCACTAAACTGAAGCTAAAGAGCTCCTCAGCAGTCACCCATGGGGTTTTTCTGTGTGAATCCTGAATTTGGGCAGCAGCCTCCAGAGAGGCTGGTTCTGAGGGAAGCACCTTGGGAGAAACTCTCCAGCAGGTTTCTTCCTAAGGAATCCAATTGATATAAGCAGCCTGAAATAAATCTTTAACCTTCTCAGGAGTTTCTCCTGCCTCTAAAAGTCTGACCTAAGTGGAAGCCAATACTGCTGTTAGCACACTGCACAAGAGGCCACCTGTTTCAGACTGTTTCTATCTTGGAGCCTGGGCAGCGATGTGCTCCTAGGGATGCAGGGGCAGTAGTCTACTGTGCATGTATCTCATTTAGCCTAATGTTGCTCACTTTTATTAGATGCTGCTTATTGTAAAAAATAAYAACAGTGGTAATGATCAAAATGATTAATGAGTAAAGTCCCTTTCCTCTTAGAGTCACAATTTGCTGCCATGCTGTATTTTGTCACCCGCAGCTTCTCACAAGAATMGTGCATTTAACACTAAGCTTGTCCTCAGAATGTTTTACCCCTTAACATGTTTAATTAAGTCTGGCTGTATCTGCAGTACTACCTTTCCCTGTGCAGTGTTTTTCACAAAGACTTTTTTGCTTCCTGCAACCTCTCATAACTAGCTTTCCTAAATGATATGATCTGTGCAATTATATTTTATTTCTGAGAGTTTATGACTTAGTATTTAAAAAAGGCAGTTAGAGAGCTTGCTCATTTCTGAATTGGCTGTACCTGGTTTTGTTTCTCTTACTAAATTCTATTTAGCAATTTTGAAATTGCAGTTTCTGGCAGCAGTGAATGTAATGAATGTAAATACTTTGATACTTTCCCTTCAGAATTTTTCATGTTTTAGTTGGAGCATATAGATATTAACATACAAATGTGGGAGAACCACTATGGTTTTGTCAGTGCGTGTTTCTAGCTTAGCATTTAACAGAGAGGTACACAAAGTTATGAAGGTGCGTATTTCACCATAGAGAAGAGCTATTGAAGACTTATTTTGAACTCAACTATTTAGGGAAAAGCTTTCCTCCCCACCCACACTTCTGCCACCATTGCCACCATTTCCATTTTTACCTTCAAGTTAGATTTTTTTAAGTTAGCTAACCTGTCAAGCTAGTTCTGTGGGAGGATGAAGAAATACATTAAAGGAATTGTCATCTCATTCTCCTAACATAGGAAAACAATATATAACCACAAAAATTCAAAAACCGAAGGGTTCAAAAAGACAGCTAGAACAGAAAAAATCTGTTATATATTCTCATATTCATGGGCTTCTATTACTGTGCTCTTTGGCTAGTTCCCATGAACGTTAACGTCAGAAGCAGGAGTTGTGGTATGGATGGATAACACAGGCTATATTYCAGCCTTACGGCAATCTCTTTTCAAAGTGGTACTTGAGAGGATGAGGCTGTTAAGGATATTCCTGTAAGGAAGATATGTGATGTTTGTGATGGGGGAGGAAATGGCTGTAAGTTTTTCTATAAGTATCAATATCAAATAATTCATTTTATTTTTGAGCTAGTATGGCCAAGAATTGATGTTCTGGAGAAATCTATGCTGTATCTCTTATATCCCTGGAATGCTATTMAGCTGTCATAGATAACTACAGGATGTCACATAGCCTTTATATTTTACCCATTGGCTTTGTTTTTTTTAATATCTTTATATTCTTGAATGCTTTTACCTGTCATGGTTCAGAGCTTTGATTCAAATAAATATTTAGGAACCTAGATGACTTGTCTTAAACTTCTTCAAACTCCATTGGCTGGAAATATATCTTGATAGACTTCTTGGGTTTTGTTCAGCAAGGACTATCTTGAGATAAAAATCTTGGAGATTGCCACTGCTTCATTTCACTGCTTAAGATGTGAAAAGTATATTTTTTTTCAAGAGGCTGGCTTTTTATCCCAATCTAGAATCTGTACCTTAACATATATGGAGTTCATACCTGTCCCTTCCTAAAGTGTCAGGGAGAAGCTATTTAGATGCAACGACCTCTTGCTTCCCACCCTGGGGGTCTGGCTGCAGGGGCTCAGGGCATGGCTGTGTCACCTTGAATCACACTCCTGTGAAAAGGTGTGTAAGACCTGGTCAGGGGCTCCCTTGTTTGCTCTGGAGCCGCCAGGTAAATCAGGCACAGGCTAAGGGGAAGGCTTCAGCTACATCCCAGCCATGCCCGTGCCTGGCCATGTACCTTAGTGATGAACCCTGACCTGTGACTTTACTTTCCAGCTTGACTTCAACATGCCTTATTGCTATGAATTTGTCTGACGATCACTGGCTCGGCAGCGTAACCAGGTTAGCATCACCAGCCTTGAGCTCCTGCTCTTGTTCAGGTGCCATGGGACTGCACACCTCTGTGAGGTGAGACCACCACCCCATGTCTGCTTTGATGTCACCCTGGGCTGCTGAGTCTCCTTTGCTTGGGTAGCAGCTCTCTCCTGCGTCTCCCTGGCAACAGACACAAAGCGATTCTTCCGGTCAGGCGAACAACTTGACTTTGCTTATAGAATAACCAACCCAAAATGATGATGTACACTGCACCAAGCCATCTTTGCATCATATGTGTTTTACAGTGGACGACTGTTATGTAGCTTGAATTTGTCTGCTAGCTTATTTTGAGGCCGAAAGGGGGGAAAAAAGCCCGAAAGCCAATTTTATTTCTGGTGTAATGAAATATAATTGACTTCAGTAGAACTATATTGATTACAGGACAGCAGATTTTAGACTAGTGTCTTGCCTCAACAGAAAAGTTAGTTTAATTCTGATACTGTTTATTTCAGTGAAAATAAAATGTTCTCAAACTTGTATTTGKTCTTTTAAAAAAAAAAAAAAGCTTTGGGGATATGAAATGTCCAATACAATTTATGTCTTATCCAGAATATGAAAAATCCTGATAACATACATAGTTAACAGCATAACTGCAAATTCCAAACATAAAAACTAATAATAAGTATACAGACTAGTTTGTGTTTGTTCTTTCAATGTTTCAGCTTATTTCTCCAGGTGAGAACCAGCTGGGAGAAGACTTGGTTAGAGTGGAAGGTCTATTGGGATCACATGCAAACACTTGGACAAGGACCCAGAGTTCCCATGGTCTTTTACCAAAGGCAGATTTGGGACTTTTTTATTCTGCCCATCACCAAGTGCTAGCCAAAATTGGGGAACATCTGTGTTTGTTTTTTCTTGCCAATCTTCTGTATAACTGCAGTAGTTAAGGAGGAAAATCTTCTCAAATTGTGAGCCTAACTTACTCTGTACCTCTAGAGAATTTTACCTTCCATTCCCCGTAAATCAATTTACAGTGACATGTATTGCAGATGGTCTACCAGCAACCAAATATTTAGTGCAGCTGTCCATATACAGGCACTCAGGTTCCAGGATATAATGTCCAGTTTTGTTTGCTGGACACTGAAATAATGGAACCACTGGTTTGATTTATGGTTGCATAATTTTATGGAAAGAGAGAGATCAGTGCCATTGCACTCAGACAAAATAGCTCTGTCATTTCAGGTTCAGGGCTATAGCCAGGTACACAGTGGTGTTTCATTTGCCTCCCTTTTAGGGATTAGCACTGTGTGTTTACCTTCTAAAATGATTAACATAATACTGAGGAGAGACTCTCTCGCAAACTGAGATGTCAACAAAGATAATATGAACTGTGACACAAGCTGAAAAGAAACAGTACTTGCCACACGAAGGGGGAAAAGGCAAAAAAATGTTCTTAACTGGTATTGATTGTAATGGCACAGGCAGATGTTAAACGTACACAGCAGACAATTACAGCACAATTAGAATTATAGAGCTGGCCTCTCACCTCAATTAAAGGGAAACCTGGTGTAGGCAATGTGACAAGGAGGGGAACTGTTCTCTCCTTTCCTTTTATCTTGTGAAGTCCTCCTTTCTCTGCTTCCACAGACTGTTTAGTCAGGTCTTTCATTTGCCTTTAGTCGAGATGTTAATTCTTTCTGCTTTCCTGTGAGAAAATCCATGCTTAAAAAGAAGAAAAAAGGTAGACTCTGAAAACTGGGAAGAAATCTCAGTGGGGGTGGGGAAAGGAACAAATAGTATCTCAATTGCTATTAACTGTTGCAGGTCTTCTGACTTCAGTGTGCTTCCTCAGGCACCCTCCAYAAATCTCTCTCTCCTCATCCTTCAGAGCCAAAGTGACTTCCCCTCATCACTGAGTGACTCACTGGAAGAATTAGAAAGGGCCTGGATGTTGATATCTGCTAGCTCCTCAATCATTGTTCAGCTCCTTCCCAAATGAGCTTTGAAGATGGAGATCCACCCTCCTAATGAAGGTACTTAGCAGTACAGAACAGCTGTTTCTCACCACTACCCATAGACATATTTATCATCATATTTTGTTATGTGTAGAAATGTCTTTCATTATTCTTAATGCTGAAATATAACCTAGTAGGTCATCTTGCCACTTCTCATCCCCCTGTCAGTATCACCAGGCAGCATCTGGGTTGCTGACCTTGTGGGTGAAGGGAGGATGAATTTTTTTTAATGCAGAGACAATACTGAATCTAGTGTTGAAAACTGAATGAAGATGAAAGGGTCTTTAGAGTGCTTCCTCTGCTAAGTTGTCCAGTTGACTCCATACTTATGAAATGATTGATGTTTGACAGCAAAAGAGTAGTTTCAAATAGCGATTGAACTTATCTACCTCTTCCTATGACACTTTGCTAATTGTTGGTTACTGGAACTCTGTCCCATCTGTAAGGGCAATGGCTGATATCTATACAGGAGTTAACATATATCAGAGTGTAAAAATATATATATGTATATATGCAAGTGCACCTTCTAGGTTCCATGTGTAACATGGTTTAAAAAAAAACAAATCACCTGCTTAACCTTGGCATGATCATACTTGCATAAGAAACTAATGTTAATGTGTAACTGCAGAGTAGATGGGAGTACTTCTGAAAGATACACCAAAATGATCTCTGAACTGAATGTGTAAGTTAAATTTGGGCTCAAAGTCCAGAGAGTATGACTGAGGCCACAATCTTCTCAGCTTTCTATGTATCTTCAGTCTGAGGTGATGAAATTTTGCAAGGCCAGCTGATATCATGCATCTTAGATGTTTTCTTCCACCTCTTCTTGCAAGGTCCTCACAGAGAAACTCTCTTTTTCAGTTTTAACGATATACACTATTTAGCCATGTTGCAGGGGCTAGTTTGTTTTCTGTTATATGCACTGTCAGTGGTTTTGATTTTCTTGACTGCTTTGTATATCTGACCTGTTTGATAGAACGTATTCCTTTGGTGTGCAACAGGAGTGAATAACTGGAAATCAAAGTCAGTGAAAAGATTGCCATACTCTCTATGGTAAGCACAAACCAAAACCACGTGTTATTTACATCTTAACATGTTCAAGGTTGTTCCTATGGGATACTGCTGGAAATTAATACATAGCTTTGGTTTAAACAGATTAGCTGAGTGTGTTTATTAAAATGAACATTGTTCCATCTTCCCATGTTTTGCATAAAGACATCTTCATCAAACCATAATTTGGTTTTCTCTTTAAGAAAATATATTCTTTTTACTGAAATCTTCATTTCCTTTGGCACTGGATGACATGAAATGTGAAAGATGTACCTTAATGTTGCATGTGACTAGTGTATAGATCAATTGATCCTACTTCTCCTTTTACTAATAAATTAAGGGGGTTTTGCAGATATTTGCTCCAACATAGGGAATTGGAAATATGGGCACAAATTTCATCAAGGTAAATTAGAAACAGACATTCTTACAGGCTGCAAATCTTCTTCTGACATTAACACTTYGCATAGATTGGTCCCAAGCTGCACTGTGTACTTACTCAAAATCCTGTAGGTAGGTAAGAGGTGGTGTAAGGTGCACTTTCACTTTAATAAATGTTTAGGACCCTTAATTGGGCACATGAGGGCTTAGAGATTTTTTTTTTTTCGCTATTCTGGGGACAACTGCGCATTCCTCGCATATGACTGAGTTTGAAATAATGAGGACCAGAGAACTCTGTTTATAGCCTCAGAGCAGTAAATGTTACTGTTCATCTGGGAATCTGCATTATGACACACAGTGATGCAGTGGATGCTCCATCCACATCGAGCTTTCTTTAAAAGTTTATGAGCTTGTTCACTGGAATATTGTGTCCTTAGGGAAAGAAGCACAAATAAATATATTTGCATAGTTAGCAGGTTTTGATTTTGCAAAAATTCTGTCCCAGTCTGACGTGAACAAAGGTGGAAAAATGGACTCTGGCAACAACATCTATACCCACAAGACATTCCATGCAAGGGTTTGTAAAGGTTATGAAAGATTTTGTGCCCACAGAACAAGTTGTTCTTTCTGAAATATTACTCTGTGTCTGGACTTGACTGACTTGTGAATAATTAAAAAAGAGAGGGAGTTTGTCTGCCGTGATTATATGAGAGAAAAATCCTACTCAAACTTTGATTTGTATGATGATAACTCTTATGCAAGTATTCTACTTATTAACAAGATCCTGCAAGATGTTCCCCCAAAGCTTGGAATGTGATCATGTAGTTCAAATAGACCCTCTTGATTCAAAACAACAGGAGGATGGTTCCAATACTTAATTTCTAACAGGATCCTTGCATTACATTCAGGTGGTGATAAACCCTCTTCA
This sequence comes from Phoebastria nigripes, assembly GCA_035582835.1. Lineage (NCBI taxonomy): Eukaryota > Metazoa > Chordata > Aves > Procellariiformes > Diomedeidae > Phoebastria > Phoebastria nigripes. The sequence continues at coordinate 1,120,118 of JAYKAV010002131.1, read as the reverse complement.
CAACCTGTCAGACAGCTATGGCTGAACTATTTGAGCAGTTTAAAGATAGGAGTGCAAGTCTAGATCCTGATGAGAACACCAACCTAAACATTTTGAGGATTTCCTGGAAAACACCCTAATGTCTGAAGGGATTGTGGGGGCTGAAATACTTTACCCTTGAGATTTTTCACTGCAATTAATCAACAGCATGGATATATCTTCTCTGCTTTTGTGATGATGAGCCTCGACAGGTGAGCCTTCTCTAGGCAGAAAAATTTCACTTCTGTACCATCAGTCTGTCACATTTTGAAGAGCACTAACTTAATTTTTAAAACAAACATCTGGAAATAGAAATGTAGGTTAGAAGAAATAGAAATATGAGGTCAGAGGCAACAGCCTTCCCCCAGCAGTCTATTCTGAAAACCCAACATTTTTCTAATATTGAGTTCACTCCAACAAGGAAAACTCCAGATTAGTTTTCTGATGAGGTTGTGGGAGGTAGAGACCACACTGAAGTGATTCATTGATCAATCCAGAATGGCCCACAAACTTAAGGTGAAAGTTCATGCTTCTGCAGCTCGGTGTGGAATATGTGGTTTGTAAGATGACTGGGGCACTCTACCAGGGAAAGTGTAAGGGTTAAGATCAGTGTTAGAAGACTAAATAAAATAATTCCTTCCTGAATCCAGTAAATGCCTAGAAGCAAAGCTGTGATTCCCATGAGTCGGTGTTACATATGAAGTTTGAGTAGCATCATAGTCCCTCTGCCAGAGGAAAGTAGAGTTGCAGGCAGGTGACAATTATTGAAGATGAGTAAAGGATGTGATTTGTTTGTAAATCCTCAAAGCCTATGAAGAGAAGATGAGGTTTAGTATTTACATGGGACTGTGTTAAATGTTTAATTTGCTTATGGTCAGGCAAAGATTAGGGTTGCACAAGCCAGGGGTGAAGACTGTTGTTTRTTGTTGGACTATGGGATTCGGCAGAGTTAAGACAGGACTGGTATTTCCAGTGGACAGTGTTGTATCTCCATTATGGTGGTTGCTGCTCACATTAATTCTGTCACAGAAAGAATTTTGGTTAGAAGGTGCTGGCAAAACAACCAACTCACATGGACCCTGTGTGATTGGTATGGATGGAAATGCCACCTCTCATCCTAACTTTGTGCAATGCTCTAGGATGCGGCAATGAACTTGTAGGCTCCTTCTTCCTCTAAGCCTTTCCGTGGGACTGATAAAGCTATGTGCATGGGGAAAAGGGAGCCCTATCTTTGATACGATTCCAATGAAGCAACTGGGCATATCAGGTATAAATTTGGCTATTTCAGTGTCCCAGAAACAATATGCTTTCAGCATACAAAGACAGTAATTTCACTTGCTCTGTTTATGATCTACTAATGCTCAGTTATGTTTGGATCTAGTCATCTTGCACAGAAAATATTCAATGCACATTGAAACACATCCAGATTGAATTCAACAGCTATTTTATTACACAACTTATATCTAAGAATGGCTGCTAGAAATGTATTTCCAGAGCTGCAACTCCATCAGATATATTGCATAAAACAAATGCTTCTGTCACAGAAATTTTACTTTAGTACAACTTAAAAGAAATGCTTTATGTGTGTATAGGTACTTATGGTACTTATATGTACCTCTATGAGGTACATAGAAAGAAGGTTGCAGGTGGCTGTGGGAATTTGATGCTAGATTACTGAGACAAATTAAGTTTTCACTCGCTTTAAAATGCTAAGGGATTTGGGAATGTCAAGCAAAAGTACTTTGGCCCTTAAAATGATGTGATGCAGCTTATCCCCTGCCAGAAAAAGAACCAGTAAAGCAGTTCTGAGTAGATGCTCACTGCTGGTGGGGACTTCGGGGAAAAATGTGGTTCATCACTACTCAGCACTTGTCTTCTTGACTTCAGTGAGTAATTAAGTTGCAGTGGCCCTTTCAGTGATCTGAGCTATGCACCAAGAGATTCAAAGCCCAAAATCCAATAGTGTGTGCTCTTCTGTTTCCTGACTAATCCTATAAGATGCAGCAGGTTGAATGGATGATCTAATAAGAGAACATAACTGCAGTCAGCTCACTCTTCTATAGAAATTAATAATGAAAGCCCACTGAAATAAAGAGAAAGAAACTCGTTTATGAAGGAATAATAAAATAAAACAGTTAAAGTGGAAAGTTGCCTATTGGAGAATCAGATCTGGTAAGCAATTGTGTTAAGTATAAAGTCTATCCACCGTTCCGCGTGCACTGTGATTGCTGAGTTTCTCATGTCTGCTCCCTCTAGTAACCACATTGACAGAAATTGGCCTGGAAAGGTGGTTTCATGCAGCACATCATTCAGAAACTTTGGATGCACAATCATTTAGAAGTGGAAATACATCTGAGATTTCCTCACTGGCCAAGGAAGTTTGTAAACCAAATTACTACTATATACACACAAGTGAAAACTCTGCATTTATAGAAGGAAAGAAAAGGTAGACATAGAATTGCAGAAGCTGTTTATTGTGTCAGTTATTAAATTGTTTCTCTGTAGCCCTAATACTGTGAAGTGTTTTCACCCTTCTGTGGGGAAAAGCTACACATGGAAGATACTTTGCAAGCTATGGAACTGACTGAATACGTCTATGCCACTCTGGAAAAATTTGCAGCCCAAAATCTCACTTTTTCATAAAACTTTCAACTACCCTTCCCCTTTCTCTGCAGTGAAAACATCCCTTCTCTTCCACCCCAGCACTTTTTCCTTGCTCCAGGACTTAAAATACTCCATGTCTTCTCCAGCTCATCTTCTCTCATACTCCTCTCAGCCCTTCTGAACTCCTAATGCTGTTCTGAGTTGGCCCAGAAAGCAAAAAGGGGAATTAAACACAAACTGCAGGTCATTCTTCACTGCAGCTTCTTCACCTTCTGCTTTGGCAGCAGCATGATGGTGCTCCCTAGCAGCTGGCAGTTTACCATACTGCAGCTCTGCAAGATAAATCAGGGGCCAAGGCTTATCAGCTGTTTTTAAAAAAGTTAGGTATTAATTTCCCTGGAAGGAAGTTCAGCTAGTGTTGTGGGACTGTCTGTACCAAACCACCCTAAGGCATTATGAACTTGGCAACTTACTAGTAGCAAATTTAACTTGTGAAATTTTCAGTTGGTGGAGGAGACTGGAAGTTTTGCAAGGAAGTTTGCACCTGCAGTCACACATGTCTCTGTGGTGCATTGCAACTTGCATGTCCCTTCCACAAACCTGCACCTGTCTGCTCCTGTGTCCTCTGTGCATCTGGACCAAGTGCTCTTGCTCTTCCCAAGGAAAATCAAGCAGTAAGTACCTTCCTTTTCTGAGTTGTGAGGAGACCTGGGCAAAAGGCAAGCAGAGCCTTCTCTCATATAAAACTCAGTTTGGGCCACATCTTAAGTGAGGAACAGTGACAGGATGAAAACATCTCACCTAACTCTCACTTAAAATCAATTTGACAAGCCTGTCTCAGTTACAGTCATCTGTAACAGAGAAACAGACTCCACTGAGTGTGGAGGCATCACTGAAATATTGCTGATTTCTTATTTTGGGCTTCAAGGTCCTTTGGGCAAGGTCTCTCACTGTTTTTGAACAGCGTCCAGCACACAGGAACATTGATTTTAATATAACAATAAGGTCCCTGACTATACATAGACTAATGGCACTGGGCAGGCACATGATGGTTCATTTGCTGGACCAGAAGACAGTCCTACATCTCCCACCTTTGAGGCAAGACCTCTGCCCTAGGGCTCTGCTCTCCCACCAGCTGATGAAAACCTGTAACTCTGAACACCAAGAAGTTGAGAAGAAAGAGAGGAGTCCCTTGTGGCTGTTGGCCATACTTAGTTGCTTTGTCACCCATAGGACATATTCTTATCCAAAATGGCATCAGATGAGGTACAGTTTAGTATGACCATACTCTGTGTGATGTCAGTTATAGGATTCCAGTATCTTATGGTTTCATAGCTATAGTGGATCAGTAATAGGTTCATAATGTTTTGACTCCTGATATTATGCATATTCAGATTCTTGAACATCCTGATGACTCACTTTGCTGTTCATTGCCAGAAAAGCCACTGTTCAGAAGCAGATCACTACGCCAGGAAACAGCAATGTTGGTGTTTCAGGAGGTATGTAGCTATGGATGCTTCTTATGGGAGGTTTCTTCTGAGCCCCGATTTGTTACTTGCCACCAATGTGGAGCAATTTCTCATCTGGCTTCTGGTTTTGCTATTGTTTTTGGATACAATGGGCTAAACTCATTTGTACTCTAGCTCCAGGGAAGTCAGTGGACGTTCAGTTGGGATTAATTAGGAGCAGTATTTAAACTTCAGCAGTCAGAATCAGGGTACTTTGCTATGGGTCRTGTTGTTCCTGAGGCTCATTCTTTATCTGCCAGAAGAGTCTTTTAGCCAGTTTTTGTCTGGTCCTTAAGGATGGGATTGGAAGGAAGCAGACTCGTTTGTGGTCCAAATGCTTGGTCCTGTAGGAGCTGATCAGGTCAAAAGCACCTACTTGCTTTCTATAGGTCATCATATACCTTGTCATTATCATAGTTTATGCTGGATTTGACCCAACACTATTACACTGAAGGGCTTTTGTGTCACAGCCAGATTCTGCTCTTTCCTTTTACTGAAGGAACTGGGAGATCTTTGGCCTGTGCCGGCTATTGTTCCCACAGACATTAGCATGCATCTTGTAGTGATGTCCCTCTGGGATTTTGTTTCATTTTACAAGAAGTCTTTCCAATTATATGGTTTTTTAATTGCAGAACAATTAAATTTGTGTTTGCAAAGGGCAAAGCTGAGCTTAGCTGTCTATTGCATCTGATCTTAAACAGCAAAGGCAGGGCAGCTATGAACACATTTGGCACAACATTAGTTGCTGATACCAAGACCACTGGGTAGAGAGAGCACACTCCTCTTCTTCTTCTGTGTGTCCCTGCAAGGGATGGGCATGCTATAGTTCTTAATAAATGTGTTTTCCTTCTTAGTTTATATTAAGATCTATAACATGAATCACAACACAGTCCTGATGCCTGTATTATACTCCTACTGCATACACCTACAGCTACCTCACAACAAACCAGCTTACAAATTACAGCTTCTCTCTGCTACTTTGTGACACYGGTACTGGTATTAGAATGCTAATTTATTAGCAGACTGTTCTCTCTAATCCAGTAACAGCAACAACATGAATAAGTGAACTGCCTGAGGTCTGATTGAAAGCAGTYAAATCTGCTGATGATTTCAGGGAGGGCAGGAATAGGTTTAAGGTTGATAAGACATTAATTTCCTTGATAAAATCAACCATGAAAGATTTTCTTTCTTTCAATTAAACAATGGGGCTTATGACAGGGACTGTTAAATTATGCTATTTTCTTGTGTATGTATTGTCACTTCTCTTGATGTTTCCCCAAAGACATCCCATTTGGGGGGAAAACATGTTCAGTCCAGCATCACTGTCTTCCTGTGTGGTAAGGGAAAACAGACATATCGTATCATCAAAAATAGCATTGCCTGACAGCCTCTAAAAATATACATCACACATTGCTAGCTATTTTAAATAGCTGGCTAAAGGAAGAAAACCTCTCCAACATATCTCAATTATGAAGTATTGACACATTAACATTTTACATAAAAGAAACATCTCCTCATTAGCAGAAGCTTATAATGAAGTTGCTAAGCATTTTTAGCCATTTTGAACAATAGAATAGAAAGATACATTAGACTGCATAGATCCTCTGAGGATACAGGTTTGGGAAATGCCCACAAAGAAATTAAATGAATAAATACACTAGGTACTCACTCCATCYCCTAGAGAATATTGCCCAGTTATTWTATAAGCTCAAAACTTCCATTAGTGACCCACRATCAGACCATAACACTGAGCAAAAATCAGTGCTGTAGGGAGAGGAARACCATACAAATCATGGGATACATGGGTACAATACATGGGATACATGGGTACAATTCTGTACCCCAGCATCATCCTGAAGTGCTCTCCTCTACTCCAGGGGAGTTATTTAGCATTTGTACTGAAATAAATTGTGAGAACTGTGGTAGCTCTTGAGGGTAGATTTTGATCTCCTCAAACTTGCCTGGATTTTGGAGCTAGTAGGAAGTGCAGCCTCCATAGATATTCCAGCTGGCCGGACGGGGATAGGGAATTGAGTGTTGCTGTTCCTTCCTCTATTCACTCTTCAGAGTAGCTGACCAAGCCATGAAGTATGAAAATGTGCTGCACCTTTCCATCAACCACATTAATATTATTTCCATCTCAACTATTATCTGACAGTACAGGAATGTCTGCAGTTCACTGTACTGTTATTGGGGGTAACATCTCAATTATTACCTTTTGCTCAACAAGAAGACCCAAAGTGCACTTTAGCCCTTGAATGGGATCAATTTAAGCACTTTTGTGCAAGTCAAAATGCTTCCTTTTGAAAACTCTTCCTCTTAAATTTACTGCATTCATTTTCTGCACATCCTCACTTTGCAAGTGGTCATTGTAATTTTTGCTCTGAGGGGTTGGTGACAAGAGGTTACCTGCAGTCCCATATACCTTACAGGGCAGGGGCACATCCCTGTGGGCTCTGAATGCAGTTTGACCATCAGATCCAGGGATGCTTAGAACATCCCTCAGTGAGGATCTGACATCAGGGCTCTTCTGAGGGTGTCCATCTGTTCTTCATTGCTCAGAAGACTGAAACACATTATTAGAATGTGTCATGGAGTAAGAAATTSAGAGCTTTCATTCTTTTGGCTTTTAATCTCCCTTAATGCAATCCTAAAATAATACTTGATTTGAGATTTGCATTTTATCTGGATATTCCCTAGTTTTTCTTCTGTTAAAAAAAATCTCTTGCTGACACCGTGTTTACCAGCAGACAGGTAACATATGCAGGTGATCTCTGGTCATCTTATAATTGTATAGTATGGAATGGGAGGGTTTTTTCAGGGCTCATAACAATAAACATCTCTTTTGTAGACACTGTAGTCTCCAAACCCCAGGTAGGTCCTGGGTTGTGAATTGGGAAAGTCTTATATTATTGGCGATGCTTTTGACTTGCTGTGAGACCTTGAATTAAAGACAGTCCCTCTACATTGTCTCAGTTTACCTTCCCAGCCACTTCCTCTCTATGTGTCTTTGAAATCTTTGGAACACAGATCGYCTCTTAAAGTAGAAATAAATAAGCAAATCTTTGTACATAACAGCTTTGTGGTTGCAAGTAATGACAAGAGGTTGTTGCTTGTTTTCTCACWTTTGGAATTGCTAAGTCTATGGAAAGGAAATAAATAGATTTACTCTGTATACATTACTAAGTATAGGAAAGCCATATGAGTTACATAGCTCCATCCTGGAATGGTAGTAAGCACACAGGATGCACCTGTGTTGTTGTCAYGCCAGTGATTGTTGTCAGAGTTTCCTGGTCTGGCTGATGTTAGATGAATTAAAACTAATGTACTAAATAACTTGACTAAACCTTGTTGATTTGCTTTACTGATGAAACAAGTAATCAATTTTTCTTGGAGAATGGCTAAGAAAAGGAACTCACTGTTTCAAAAAATGAACTTCGAGTAACTGAAAATTTGCATTGTTGTAGTATTAAGGAAACCATAGTCAGTTTGAGAGAAAATGTTTTCCCTGTGCTTCTTTGTCCCCCTCTCTGTTTCTTGAAAGAGAAGCTTTTCCTGGGAGCCTCAGAATCTGCTCTTGCTTCCTGTTGTTATTATTCAGAAAACATGCAGCAGAGTTTTACTGTCAGCATGTAAAGGTTTAATAGYGAACTGCAAAACAGCATAACCTGGTCATGCTCTATTACTGTTTCGTGTCTCTAGATGTGTTCTCTGGACAGCCTCAAAAAGTGTTGCTTTTGTGCCAAAGAGCTGATGTGAAAGGTGTTCCACTCACTGACGGTATCCTAAATTTACTTTCTGTTTGCAGGACTGTGTGATGAATTTAAAGGAGGCTTAAGACTTACTCAGCAGAACTGCCATAAACTATTCCTTTATAGTTGTACTGGAATACTTCTCTATGGGAACCCTCCACTACAGAATAAAAGTTACAGTATTTCAGAATACCTATTTCCATTTAGAAGGAGAGACATAATGGTTTGTAAAAATGTTAAATTTACTCTGGAGTGTACTGTACACAGAGGTAACTATCCTGAGGTAGCTATCCCTTTGCCACTCAGTTTCACCAGTTAGGTATGCCCTGGTAGAATAATAATGTGCAATAAGATGCAATCCACTTTAATCAGGACAGATCTATGGGGACGACACTATCAGCGTGTAAGTTCAGCCAGGAAGAACTAGCAGGTCATTCTCTGATGTCATGTGAGGAGATGGGAGAATTGTTATCTTCTTCACCAGAAATTTGTCCATGAGCTATCCACTGAGTCCTCTTATAGCATCTTTAGGGTTAAAATAAAGTCATGAGGGTTTCCTATTTAGATTTCTGTAGCACTGAGAATGGGAAATGTTTTCTACACTCAGGTCTGTGTTTTACGAATAGGTAAATACCTTTGGTTAGTGGTCAAACAGAAATATAAAAGTAAGGATATTTCAAAGTCACCTTGGGATCTATATTCCAGGCCCCATCTGCAGAGTGCATGTTTAAAATGTCTGTATGATGGAGTGGTAGACACCTGTCCATTTTGACACAGACCCCTACAGACCGTGGGGCAGAGTCTTGGCTTTGTTCTTTATACTCATCTGTGTTTTTTCTTACATTAGTACTTTGCTGTGTTTTTGTTCCTTGAGGAGGTTTTTTCCAGATTCCTTGTTAGGACCTAATTATCTTTTTTGTTTGGAGATGAGGTGGCTATCTGTATGGGAGAGGAAAAAGACAATAAATGCAGTATTTGTCCTGGTTTCAGCTGGGATAGTATTAATTTTCTTCCTAGTGCTGTGTTTTGGATTTAGTATGAAAACCACGACAGTATTATCTGAGGAACTGGCAGACTGTGGAGACACARGTGCAGACACATTTTGAGCTTCTGAAAGATAATTGTGGCTTGGGTGATTTCTCAATGGCAAGTTACTTCAGTTTTCTTCCTTTTGTTATCCTAGTTTGAGGAGTTGTGGGGCTCAAAGTGTTAATGGATGTAACGTGCTTTAGAAATTGAAAGAGTTGTCTAAGTGCTGCTGCTGTTATTGTTATAGTGGCAACTCCAGATTGAAGGGAGTAAACTCTTCTCTTGCTGTGCTGCAGCTGGTAAATAAAATAAAATGCAGACTTGTCACCTTTCTGAGTGCTGGAGTTAGGGGTTAGTCATCCTCTGCCCTCAGGTTTCTACAGCAATTTTTTGTTGTCGTGCTTCAGAAGTGAAGGACTTTATGAGGCAGATATACTTCAATAGGCTACTGAAAATAGATGTGTGCAGGTGGCAGTGTGTTTGGGTTATGAACTATTTGTGGATAATGAATTAGTCTTTCCCTTAATAATCAATTTGTGCAGCACCCGGGGGGGGGGGGGGGGGGGGGGAGGGGAGGAGGAGGGGAGGGGAGAAGAGCGTGGATACCTTCTAACTATTTTGCCATTCTCCAAAAAATGCTTTTGGCAAGATATCAACAGGAATTAATAAACATTAATAAAACTTGAAAGCAACAGCAAAAAGTGTTTGATTCAGAGGCGGTAAGTACTTGCCTGCCACCATCCTAATTGATGTGCGCTCTCCAAGCACAATGGGGCTGCACGGAGAGGAGAGCCCACATCAATGGAAAGCTGTGGGGGGTGGCCCCGGCAGGGAGATGAAATGCTTACCTTTCACAATATGCTGTGTAACGCTGACAGAAAATGACTTCTGTTAGCAGAGCAGCAGGTGTGGGGCTGGAAAGAAGCTCAAAAAACATGTCTGGGAATGTGACTGATGGGCGGCACAGTGGAGATGAAAGACCCTGCAACTCCACTCTCTTGGGAAGAGTCACGGAAAAGAAAGCAGAAGATGGATGGCCTGGGGAGGAGAGCTCCAGCCAAGATAGGAACATGCTGCCCTCTGGTTTCACACACTCATGAGCAGAGTCTAGGATCTCCTGTGTAAATAGCTTGTGTTGGTTGTTGGTCAAACTCTGGAGTCCTGAGGGTCCTTGGCACCAGGGTTGAAGATGGTCGGCCAAGGTGGGGGCTATATCAGAGAGGTGGCTGGTGTGGTGGATGTGCTCTTCCCCTCTCATGGACAGAGGGCATGTTCCAGCTGATGGGCAAATCCGTGGATGAATCGAGACAGACAGTGGTCTGGGCTGTGGAACAGATGTAGCAAACAATGTTTGAATATTTGCAGTTGTACAGACATTGAATCATGTCTCATCTGATTCTGTGTGACTTGACAGGGCTTTTACAGAGACCTCCATGTGGCAGGTCCTGTTGCCCTTGCAGCTAGGAAGTGTGGACTTTACAGGGCTGGGAGGGAGGCCCACTGGATGCAGTCAAGAATAAAAACTGGACCAAATGGGAGCAGGAGAAGAGATGATGGCTGCAATACCTTCATGCTACTGTTATCCTACTCAACTTGTCCCTTTTATATCTTCCTGATGATCTGTATTTGTTTCTGTCCACAGCTGGGGCAAATACTTCACTTAATAGCTCCTCTCTGGGAGGAGAATCTCTTGTTCTCCACACTCAGAAACGGGATTTTTTGTTTAGCCCGTCAGTATGAGTGTTACCAACCCTTCCAATGAGTCTGACATGTACAGATTTTATAGTGGTTACTGTCAGGGTGCTGCAAGGCCCAACTAATCCCTAAGGGACAAGGACCCAAGGGAACTTCCCAGGGCAGCAAGGCAGGACCTCACCAGCCAGGGCCCATCCCACTGTCCCAGTGAGGAGCAAGGCAGCCCCAGCCCTGGGCATCAGGCACCTCCCTGGGGACAGTGATGGGATGGGATGTGGGCCCAGCTCAGTGGGGCCCATAGCCAGGCAGGGCAGGGCTGTGGGATGCTGGAGACTGGCCCTGCTGCATCATTGCTGGGGCAGGGTCTGATGGTCCTGGGGGTGCTGGGCAGTGGGCAGGGTGAGGAGAGCCCCGGGGAGGCTGGGCAGAGACAGTCAGGGTTGGCGGTGCCCTCAGAGCCTCGCTGTTACTGTGGATGGCCTCCAAGGAGCTGGAAAGTCTTCAGCAGCTGATTTGCATGTGGCTAGAGTATGGCATATAAGAAATAACAGGCTCTTTCTTAGCTAATGATGACCCTTGAGGGGGAGTCTGTGGATAACAGATCATGTAGGCTTTCCTCCAGTAAGCAAGCGCAAATCTTTTGACAGGAGCTGCTGAAGCCACTGATTCATCACTGATTAATTTGCTATGGGAAATAAACACTGTGGCTATGAAGGACTCAGTAAATAGGATCAATAGTGTTCAGACTACTGTATGCCGTAAGCTACGTTTTAGTGGGAAGCCTTCCTGGGGAACACCTTTTTCTGGAGTTAAGCCAATTTGCTGCTGAGGCACAGGAAGGTAATTATTTTCCTAATCGACTTCAGCAGTGCAGCAGATGCATAATGAAAGATTGTTAATAAAATGATAAAATACGTCATTAACGATAATGTTGATAGTCCTGAATATTGTTTGGAAAGGAAAATAAACCCAAACCTGAGGTTAGCGAGACAGAGCTGGAAAAGAAGAATCAGTAGATGGGGGTGAGGAAAGAGACAGAAGAGAAAAAGATGGAAGCCCAGATGAAGTGTCAGCAGTAAGATTCATTAAAAGAGGCAGGACACATACAGAGAAGATAAAAAAAGGAGCCTAGAAAGGATAAACCAATGAGTTTCTGATTTTTCCATAGGCTTCCTGCATGGAGCGTCAGAACTGCTCTGAGGTGTGGATACGCACATACACCCTTTCCCTTTGGTCATGAATTAGAATCTCAGCTAACATTTTTGATTTAAGCAAGGTGATATATAAAAATGCTTTTAGCAGATGGTTGAATGTCTTCTTCACAGGTAACAGTTCAGGTGCATCAAGGTAGACTCTTGGAAATATTTTGTTAACTTGCAAAAAAAAAAAAAAAGAAAAAAAGAAGTTGTTGAAAAGGGGCACACCAGGAGATAACCCTTTCTCATTAAAACTTAGGGATAAATCATAGTGCCCTTGAAGTTCTTCTCGTTACCTTCAGCCTCCATCTCCAGCAACTATGCAGAAAAATATCAGCTCAGCAGTGTTAGCCGCAGTACAAAGGAAAGCCTTCCTGTAGGAAATCTAAGGATTCCTCAATCCTTTTATTTATGACGCAAAACGACTGAAACATTGAAAGATCACAGACACCATTTTTGGAAGCCCTGTTACAGGCTGCAAAAACACATGCACGCACACCAGTCTAAAGAAAGGAGGATGACAATCTTTCTTTCCTTTTTTTTTTTTTTTTTTTTTATACTTGTGTATGACCTAAAGTCAGGTAGGATAAAAGTCAGCACTTTGGGGAAAATATTAAGCAGCAACATGTAGGAACTTTCATGCTGAATCAGACCAATGCTTCATCTTGTTCTAACATCTTATCTTTGTGAATGATGACATTGCTTCAGTGGGTAGGCGATTAATGTAGAATAACCTGTGCATAGGCAAAATTTCTTCCTAATCTTGTCAGACAGGGGTTGGGATTTGCTGTGCTGCATGAAAAGCTGCACTCCTTCTAAACAACTAGATTTTTAAGTAGTCATAGATTCTGAAAAGTGCGGTTACAAATATAGTGGGTGGGGTTTTTTCAAGCCTTTGTCTTATCATGGGATTTGTTGTGACTGATCCCCATCAAATTCTGCAGAACACTCTTGTAATCTGACAGGGCAAGAATCCCCCTGTAAGAGTCACCTTATTTTGGCTTCACTTGGCGTATTTTTATCTTCTGCTTGAATTTCCATCACTCATACCTATTTAAAACACTTCTCCTGTTGCTAGGAGAGCAGAAACAACAGGAGAGAAAATGGTCAGCATCCTGCTTCACATGTTACTAGTTAAAATCATTGCAAAGAACACATTTCATGCATCCTTTTGGGTAAAATTCTTTTAGTGTATATTTTCATCACCCCTGAAGGCCTCCTTCACCCTTGCTACTGTGGTGGATCTGCAAGTCTTTCTCTTAGCACCAGCCACAACAGCTGGCACAGTGGCTCAGGCATCTCTGTTTACATCTGACATCCTCCTCACCCTGTCCTTGCTATAGTTCTCCCTACCCAAATGTGAAGAATACGTTGTGTACACACACATTTTGGAGGTAATTCTGTGCCTGTCTTCTGAAAATCTGGGTCTCATCCCAATCTAGATTGCTCACACCATTGTCTGAAATGTTCACTGGGATAGCTATGCACTTCCGACTGTAAAGCTTATGCTTTTCTTGAATAAGGAGCAGCTGCTTAGTACTTAGTATAGTAAGTACTTCTCTATGCTCAAAACCAGTAGGTGAGTTGTGACTATTTGGTTGTTCATGGGAGTTTAGCACACCAGGTCCTGAACTGGGAAGGGGTGACTGGAAGCTATGGATCTTCTGTTGGCTCTGACACTCGTTTGTTAACAAATCCTTTCAATAAATCAGTTATTTCATCTGTGCCACTCTTTGCTCTCTCATGTGCACCTTCTGTATTCATTTGCTTTGGGACAGACACTGGCTTCTTATTTTATTCCTGTAAAGCCCCAACACAGGGGGCTTCAGTTTCAGCTGGGATCCCTGGCTGTTACTTGTAATACTAGTATTCAGCAGTTCAGCTCACCAATTTATGCTTTGCAGAAGTGGAGCTGGTGTCCAGGCCAGCTTCTGCAACAATAAAAATTGAACTTCAAGTTTAGCAGAACTAAATCTGATGTTTTAAGAGAGGAGAGAAAATCCATTTTTCAGCAGTCTTGAATTTCTCTTATAATTCCTGTTAATGCATTTACTTACAAGCTCCTGAAGCTATCCGTTCAGCTACTTATTCACTGGAAATCTGCCTTCTCGTACCTGTTCCAGGTCACCGGTAGTCTCTTTAAAGAGTGAGGGGTGAAGAGCAAAAGCAGCCATGTGTAATAATAACATTGCAGGTGAACATACTGATACCGTTGCACAATACAGAAATGAAAACCAGGCTGTGGCTGCTTCTGGGTCAAGTATTGAAAGAAGCAGTAAAACAGATGTCCTTGTGACTAGTCTGTGAATGCTCGCAGCCAGACATTAGTGGATTTAGTTCTGATTCTTTAATTGCTTTGCAAGGGTCATTGATAAAATTATGTTCTTCTCCACACTTTCCCCCAGCTGCTTTGCAGGGAATCTCAAAGGCTTTCTAGCTTTGCCATGAAAGAGAGAAAATAGGCCAGGGTGTTCTTCCTTCAGTAGTGAAGCCAACCCTTCTTCTGTTCAGAGTACCACCTTTGCCTCTCTTTGCTTGCCCTGGACATCACAACTGGCTTTCCCCAGCAAAGGGTAAGAAGGTGGAAGCAAGTTTCCATAATCATCGCTAAAAAGAAGGCATTACTTAATAGCATGACTGCAAGAGAGTTGCACTAGAGGTAATTTTGGCCTTGGAGACCTGCTGCTGAGGTTTAAAATAAAAAATAGTAACAGAATGTAGGAACAAGTCAGACAAATTAACATTTTTCTGGAGTGAAATACTAAAGAATCTTATCAATAAAACTGGAATTCATCAGCTACATTAAGATGTTTCCTTTCTCTGGTAAACAGTATACAGAAAAATTAGGAGTCTTAGCTTTGCATCAGAAGACACTAAACTTATGCTTTTCCTGTTTCATGCTTGGAGGATATGTGTAAGAGGGGTTTTCTGTTGTGACAGTGAAAACCTGATTTTACCTTCATAGAGTACTACCTCATTATAGAGAACAGGCTTAACTTTGTGTTTAAATGGTGAAGATAACAAGATATTGAAGGGCTTGAATGTACTTTTATTGATAAATTCCCATTTGGTACAGTACCTCCTTATTCATATTTTCATAAAAACAATAAAAATCACCATCTGTAGGATACAGGGAATATGGGATATTAAATATCTTCTATGATATCAGGGCTTTAAGTGTTGCCAGGAACCATGGTACCTTATGAAGAAACACCTCTGACCCTGATGGTAAAGACTTTTTATGACTGAAACACTGAGATAGTCTCCTGCTGTGTGTGAAACTTCAGCACAAAAGGAGCTGGGTGTTTTTAAGCAAACCATTATTTCTAACAAAAGATGCTTTTCCTCTCTCTCAGCCAATTGTTGAGAGAAAGAGACAGACACTTACTGTTAAACAAGCTTTAGAGTTTTCTGTTCCCAGGAAAATAGCATGAGGCTGGCATAATCAATTGCTATTTGACAGAGTGATAGAAATGCACATGCTATGCAGTAGCTAAGAATCTGTCAGGAAGCAGCCAGAACGGCAAATGACCAAGCACATTTCAGCAACAGCATGGCCAAAGTGTTGCACGGAGCATAATCTTCACCCTTTCTTAACTCATGGATGAACAAAACACAGTTAAACCGAATCTTTATTTCTAGGTGAAATGTCATGTTTCATTCAGAAAGAAGGCTACGATGGACCAATTATTCTCAGCTTGTTTTAGGCTGTGACCTTTTCTCATTCTCTACTTTGCTCTGGTGGGGGTGGAGGGCGCACAGAAGAAATATTATGGGCTGCCAAAACACAGAAGAGGCTGGTAAGAGAAACATGAGACTTGACTGTAAGACTCTTGATTTAAAGTGTTGCTATATTAGCATATCCTTGCCAAATTATCACCTAAGTATATTAGATGAGGCCTACTGTAATTCCTCCCAGTTCCACCATTGCTATAAGGAAAACTTTCTTCAACAATGCAATGCCACTTTAAAACAGTATCTCTCTATCTGGATGCTGTGATCTGTCTTCAGTTTTCGCTTTTCCATAATCTTCTTATAGCTAGTTTACATTTTAACTGTCTTTTAAATTCACCCACATTAAATTCAGATATAACAAAAAAGGTTGCAAACAGCTTCCTTCCATGCACTGTGATCTTGCATCCTCCATCCCTTGTCACCATATGGAAGGCAGTATAGTTATGACACTCTGACCAATGTCTATTTGCAGTGCTGCCAGATGCCATGGCAGCATCTTACGTGTTGGGTAGGTCTTACATCACCAGTTCATTGGCCAGTGAAAGGCCATATTGGTTACTTGCACTGGGCTTGAAAATCCATATAGGGTTAAATGGAGCCAAAATAGTGGTAGTGTAGTGACAGAGAAACACAGCCTCTCCTAACTACTTATCTGGTAATGTGAAGATTCATGAAATATGTGGARTATTTCCCACCAGAGGGACTTGCAGTAGGGCATTTAACATTGCCTTATTGTGAAATGCATCTCTGTGATATCTAATTAGAATGAAATGAAAGTCGATGCAGCTCAATGTGTTTTGAATATGGTTACAGGGCCTATAGAGGAGCTACAGGCTCCCTTCTGTATTGAACTCCCTTGTTTTAAGCAGCGCTAAGTCTGAACATGGCCACAAGTTCCGCAAGTTGTGCGAAGTGCTTGGTTGGCTGCTTACCCTGATCTCTGCTGAGCTATATGGTTCTTCATAAATAAACCAGCAAGTAAAGCCTTCAGGCCAGAACCACACAGACAGGTACTGAAATCGGTAGAACTAAAGACCTAAACTCCACAGGTGGAAGCACAATTGCCATAAGTTCCACATTTCAGTCCACTTACGGTTGCACCTGAATTGCATTGCTGCAAGACCGGAGGTGTTCTCTGGCATCACTGGTGGCCCCTGTCACTGTAGCCACAAGAAATTCCCCGTGACTTTTCTGGGGAGGATGAGGGAGGATTCRATTTTCCTTTGTTAAGTTTTGGGCAGTGACAAATGCTTTTAATCAGAGGTAGGATTATTTTTATTGTCTTCTCTGTTGATTGACTTGATGTCACTAAGCAGGGCTGGCTTTGTGAGATTGCACAATAGGGGTGCATACACTGGAGAAGGGTAACAGTACCACCCATGGCAAAATGGCTTGAGGACACCTTAGCAAGCTGGGCAGGCAAATCTGAAGCTATTTTTTTTTATCTCAGAATCTTCAACCCTTATCACGTTCTTTGATTATCTTCCTTTACTAATAATTTTCTTCAAGACAGGAATCTTCTTAGAGATACAAGGATATCTTTGTCTTTTTCCCATTCTTTCACTTGGCGCCACTTCCCAAAGATGTCAGATAGCTCAGCAAGTGGCACGGAAGATAACACAATCTTGCCAAGTCAGTGGCATCAATTTCTGTATTAGTTATTGCTTGTAATTGTCTTGCTTGGGATAACTCTTGTCTCCCGGGAGCTGCTGGGCACTACCCAGGCTCCTTACAGTCATGCCAAGGCATGAGTGACTGTGACGCAGCAGTGGCAGGCAGCAAGAGATGATATCGCTTAGCAGGGCCCAAGGAGCTTTGCTAGAAAGCGTGGTGCCTGCCTTCAGGCTAATGTGTACCTTCTCCTCTGTCACATTACTCAGTACCCCATCCTACTGACAGCAATGCTGTCAGCTTTATGGCTATTTTGTGTCACAAAGCTGTGCTAAGGCAGCCCAGAGTGATTAAGGATTGAAGCCAAGAGAATCCAGTGTAAGGGTTCAGATACTGCCACACATCACAAGATCGCCTAGTTGATTTGTATAACCATTGGGATCCAAAGCTATAGCTGTAGCCCCAGTTGTTGTTCGTTTTTTTCTTTTTTAGAATTCCTGTGTCATTTTAATTTTCTCTAATATGTTTAGTAGCTCCAAGTCCTCTAAAGGCAACGATGTTCTGGCAGAGGCTCTTGGGAACTGCTGGTTAAAACTCTGCTGCCAACATGATGAGAGTTTTAGGATAATTTCCTGGACTGGGAGATCAGCTCCTCTCTGAATACTATCAAAGCTGCCAATGTGTATCTATTGTGCCTATCTATGACACACATAAGGACCACATACAAAACTAAGAATAGCATCACTGCTGACAAGAAGAAAAAAACACCCAGTTTCTGTGCCACCTACTCACGATGACTGTTGTACACACAGATTCATAACTCTAAATCTCAGGAGAACAAATCTTGCTTTTTTAGGGTAATAACTTCATTAAAAATAAATTCATGGGAGGAAATGGAAAACTGGAGTTGATCCTATATCAGCATAGATCAGAGATGAGTTTTAGGGCAGTATATGTGATTTCTGATCCTGGAAACACCCTGAAAGAACCCAGTTTTCAGAAGGCAGATGATTTGAACCTCAGCCTTTTTTCACATACATAAGCTTTAAAACAAAGGGGTCCCACCTCACTAGTCATTGTGGAGATCAAGTATTTGGTCTCTAATGCAATTAATTCAGGCCTTTTGCAAGCAACAGTGTCAATGAAGTTCCTAAGCAAAATCTGGCACAAGTCTGGTAGAAAAGTCAGGTGCAAATGTTAGGTGAGCAGACCAATGCTTGCAAAGCCAACAAACACCAACTTATATCAGTTAAAATGCTTTTAAAGCAGGGGAAGGAAAAAAAAACCCAAACCCCCCACTTTTCCTGATGTGTTTTTGAAGTTCCTGTTTTCCCCCATTTACAACCGGTGGTGGTTGCTGGATGTAAGTCGATTAAGCTTTATTGTGGTTACGGTCTCAGGCTGTGTAATTTAGTCATATGGGCAACTGAACAGTACAAGGCACTCTCTCAAATTCTGAAGAAAGTATTCTAAAATTAGCACAAGAATGAGCTTTGTATTCTCATCTTTCATTGCCTTAAATATTGGCTGTGTAATACTCTGCAAGGTAAGTAAGGCAATCATTTGCTCAGCAGTTACACCCATATAGCTTTGGACATTGGCACCTGAGTGTTTGAGAGTGCATTTTGGCTTGGGGGTGTGCACTGACTTGTCTCAGTGTAATAAGGTCTTTGCTGATCTATACAGCTACCAGAAACAAGCATGACAGTTGTAACATGACAATTTAAAACCACAGACCAACCCTCCTCTGGTTACAAGTGGAGACCTTAAATCTGTAGCCTCCGATATCCTGGCTTGTACTTACACTTCTGTGTCCTGTTGGACGACTGAGGTGATTCACTGGTGTTCATCAGTTTGTAACTGTCTCATTGAGGCCTACTTGAAAAGATATGAAACTACTCCTGGTGGTGAAGTTCTGATTTTTCTGAAGTTGTAGAAGCTGAGAGGTTTAATCACGCATTTGCATCCTCCTCTTGTGATAACTGCAATGTGTACAGGGCACGGACTTGAGGTGTCATAGAGCTTTCTTTGTCAGAATTAAAAGGGCTGATGGAGTGATGCTAATTCGTACTACTTTAAATCACTCATTTAATTTAAAGATCTACTGGTTTATGTCAGCTTCTTAGCAAAAGCAGGACTTGCACTGTAATGATACTGCCTGGTGGCAAGCAGGAATATCATCCCTCTCCTCTCTCTTTCCTAAGCGAGCCTTGATCCACTGAAGATATTCTGATGCCACCCACAGGAGGACGCAGGTACTTTCAGCAGTTCTGTCTTAATTTACAGCAGTTCTCTGTCCTATTAAGGGTGCTTTAGCAATACTAGCAGGAGACTAGCAGGTAATACCAGCAAGCAGAGGAAACGTCAAGGCATGTAGCTGCGTGGGCACATAACTACTGGGTGACATTCAAGGCCCTTATTGTATCCATGCCTCAGAACGGGAAGTATGATTTGAGTGCTGGAGCGTAAGAGAGAGAACAAAAATCTCACATTTAGTGTTCATCCGGACTCAGATAAGTGCAGATGGAGGTTGGATCCTGCTCCTTCCTCTCACAGTCCCCTACTGTAGGGTAGCCAAGTGGTAGGCTCCAGTCTACAGCTAGTCCACAAATACATTTTGTGAAAATCTTGTCAAAGCCACAGACGTGTGAGGTCTCCCATGTTCCTGCAGGGCATCCTGGGTTTCTTGCTGTTTTCTAGAGAGCCGAGCTGAACATCCGACATCCCGGTGCGCGGAGAGGCTGTGTCCTGCTTTCAGGAAGCAGATCCAGCATGCTGTCGCAGCTCCCAGCCATGACACAGCACGCAGAGTCTAGGAACCAAGCAGCCTCGCCCAACAGTTATTCTGGGATAGCACAACCTGCCTTTGTACTAATATACAGATTTCCCTGGAGGCTTCACCAATGTATTTCAGTGCAATATGGTTCTGCTGTTATTAAGCTAAAAGATGTGTGAGATCCAAGTAAAACTATGGGAAACCTTGGCTTTCTGGAGAACTTCATTAGTTCTCTGGTTAGGCTATTATGCACTGGCTGCATAAGGAAAAAAAATCACAGCTTTACTTTTACAAAAATAGTAACAGAGAAGAGGTAAGCAGAAAAGATAAGGGAAATCATACTGTTTCATAGAATCATAGAATAGTTTGGGTCGGAAGGGACCTTTAAAGGTCATCTAGTCCAACCCCCCTGCTGTGGGCAGGGACATCTTCAGCTAGATCAGGTTGCTCAGAGACCTGTCCAACCTGACCTTGAATGTTTCCAGGGATGGGGCATGTTTATGACAGTAAATTATATTTAGATGAGTTTTGTGTAAATCTCACTGTACTATAAAAGTAAATTGAGTTTATTTCTGTGGATGCATAGATAGAATGACTGATCTTTGATTTTAATGCTGTGAACAAATTACTAATCAGTAATATTTTTGCATAATATGCTCAGTAAAATGATGCTTTTTATTTGCATTTTATTTGCACTGTGAAAAAATCAGGTTCGCAGTGTATATTTCTAACATGTGCAACAGTATGATGTTAAAGTCTAATTAGAGAGTCAGGATTTTCTGGCAGAAGATTTCAGCTACACCCGAAGTAGTTGTTGTTGTTGTTATTTTTAATTTGGAAGACTTGTGATGAGTGTTCCTGGTTTGGGCTAGTGAATGTGTTTGACTGCCTGCTCTCTGTTTCACACCTCAGAGTGCTCAGGAGCAGTAGTTCAGGCTTTGCCAGCTCACCAAACACCTGACATCAAGTTCACAGCGTAAGACTGATTTGTTTCTGTTTTGTGCTCCTTTCCTTTCCTAGAAAATTTGCATCACTGGAGAAATCTTCCTTTCAAAATGTTTTGTCTTTATGCCTATTTGGGAGAGGATGGGATGCAACTGCAGCATCTCTCTCTCAGTGCATATGCTCCAGGAGCTCTATCATTGTCAAATCGGTGTGCCTCAGAGAGGCTTATGAATTTATCTTCCTCAGATTCTTGTGAGGTAGGGAGGGGAAATTGGATTATACAGATGGGAAGCTATGGCACAAAGATGCTGTATCCCACAAACATTTAGGCACGTGTTTAACTGACAAGTGCAAATCTAATTCTCTGCGTAATCTGAGGATTTCTGGGAAGCCAGCCAGACTTTTCACAAGAACACACTTTGGCATCGCCACAGCTGATCAAGAACTGAGTGGCTGCCACGGGTGGGCAAAGTCAAACAGTGAATCCTGATATCCCAAGTCCTTGTGCTGTGTTTTAACTAAGAACTCTTTTCTGCTTAGTTGGGGCCATCCTATCCCTTCTCCCTGTTAGAACATCTAGAGAGGCATTGCAGAATCAGCGAGAGCCCTGATGCCAGGAGGAGCAGTGGCCCCTCAGCAACCAACCAAGCCTGCTCGCTCTTGCAGGCCGGCACTGCTGCTTCTCCAGCTTGTGGGCCCTGATGCCTTTGCACTGCTTGCCGCATGTGGAGGTTACAGCCCGAATTTAACCAAACACTTAATTTGAACCAGTAGGCTCACTAGGCATACTGGTTGGACTTAGTTAACCCCGTGCTCGCTGCTTCTCAGCACTGGAAGCAAAGCTGAATTCCTCCCCTGGTGATCAGGTTAGCCAAAACGGCCCCAGAGAAGAATTCGGTGCTCCCGGCTGGGAGGGCAGAGATTTGCACGAGAGAGACCCGGAGCACCTCCAGCACCACCCCTGCCCTAGCCCCACGGCTTGGCCAGCCCGGCGCCACTACTGCTGCCGCCACGGGACGTGGGCGAACACAGGCGACCAGGAGCGGGGCTGGGCGCTCACACGCTCGTACCCCCGCGCCCGCCGGCCTCGCCTCGGCGGGCGAGGGAGGCTCCGTCCCCGCCGCAGCCCCCAGGGGGCGCTGCCGCGGGCTCGGCGGCTCCGGCACCGCCGGGGCCGGGGCGGCTCCGAGCCGGGGGAGCGCCCGGCGCGTCAAGGCGCGCCCGCCCGCCCGCCTCCTCCCTCCGTCCCCTCCCCTCGGCGGCGGCGGTGGAGCCGCCGGGCTCCTTCGCTCCTCTTCACATGGGGCTCGCCCTGCCGGAGGGACAGCGCTCCTGCCCTCCCGCCAGCCGCTGAGAGGGACCCGGCGCGGGCGAAGGGGGCTCCCTGCCGCCGGCAGGCAGGTAGGGGCGGGCGGCGCTCCTGAGGGGAAGTTGGGGAGCGGGCGGGTGCGGCGGGACGGGCGCGTGGGGCTTTGCTGCCCTGGCCGTTGGTGTCGGTTACGGCGCGAGGCTTCATCGGGGCGCTGCGGCCGTTGGTGACGAGCGCGGAGCGGGGCGCACGTGGAGCGGGCGCCTCGCAGCCCGCCCTCCTCCCTCCCTCGGCGCCGCCGCTCCGCCCGGGTCTTCCCGCCGCGGTTTCGGCGTGGTCGCGGGCACCGCCGCGGCGAAGGAGCTGGCCCCCTCTGCTCACTTGTGGACGCATCGCGGGTTGCTTCTCTTCCCGCCAGCGCCCGTGGTCGGCAGCTCCCCGGCTGCCGCGGGGAGCGGCGCAACTTGAGGGAGGAACCCGAGCGGGGACGTTTGTCTTCCCCGTTTACCCTAAGGTGATGTAGTTTGCTTAAAGAGCCGTGAATCTTCCACAGCCCGTGCTATCTTTTCTTTTAGTTGTCGTACAAAGGTCGCAGCCGGAGAACAGGTCCGTTATTTGTGAAACTGTTTTATGTCAGTTTTGTTTTGGTTTTTTTCTTTTTTTTTTTTTGTACACTACCAAAGACAGCCTGCCGATGAGGTTAATTTCTATGGTTGGTAGATTAAAACCAGGACAAATTCCTTATGCCGTTAAAGCGAGAGTTACGGGCTTGCCGAGTTCCTATCATCTGATGTTCTCATAGCTCAAAATAAACCTTTTCATTAAAAGGGAGAAAACCGGATCCAGTTCTTGCAGCTTTTGATTGATTAGAGCTCCCTCGTGGAAAGCAGCAGGGAGTTTTGCCTGATTAAGACCTGTAAAATTGTCCTGAGGTTTGTTACACAACTGGCTGTAGATGTGCAGTACGGGCTCAGTTAGATAACTTTGCATCTGGGTCTTGTTTTCACCGGTCCAGCTGAAGTACTTTCAAGTCAAATTAGTTTCGGTGCTCCACTTTAAGGAGTCAGCCCTCTCCGCTTGACATGTCCAAGGGAGCAGGAGGACTCTTTTACCTGCCTTAAAGAAGAGTAAACCTCTTGGTTAAACAGAGAAATGGGTGACGCCCGTTGGAGGTGGTGATTGAAATTTATAAATGCTCCATGTGTTTTGATGACAGTGCCAGGTAGTCAACTGTTTCCATCCTGAACGTTTTATTCCTTATTGCTTGTGTTGCAGTTGAGCCTTAGAAGCCCTTGTTAAGAACCAGGGACCCAGCTGTAATAAAAGATGTACAAGCATGCGTGTAATCATAGTCTCCCCACTAAAGAGCATGCTTTCTGGTGTGATTATGCAGAAATGTTACAGAAAACAGAGCATTGCTCCTAGAAAAGTTTGCAGGTTGCAATTTCCACACTTGTGAGGTGGCTATTCAGTTATTGCCATTCCATTTTTTTATGTGTTCCTAAAATACCTGATAGTAAGCAGATTATGGATTCTAGTCAGTTGTTTGTGGAACTTTTCTTGCTGCTTTAAGTGCAAACGTTGCTGTAAAAATGCTGGTTTTAAGGTGTGAAAATAAGTAAAATAAAATAGAAACTTTCTTGCACTTCTAATAGTAACAATATAGGACCAGACTTGGGGGGGCGGAACAAACAAAACCCAACACTTTCTTTGTGCTGTAACTACTTTCAGATGAGAAAACTCTTTTAGGATGGCATTTCTCAAGTTTGTTCTTGGATCCTTGGAATTTCAGGTGGCAAAAGTCTGATCGGTCTAGCCCTTCGAGTGAGAAAAAAGTACTGTATTGTGGTCTGTGGAGTTCAAATGTACATTACTGGAAAGTTTCAAATAGCCTTAAAATAATCCTCAGAGGGGCAGGTATATTTGCTATGTTTGGGGCAATTGGATTTGGTTACAAAAGAACAGGTAGTGTTTCTGAAGTAGGGCATACCAGTGTAACTCTGTTAGCTCTGGTACTTCAGTACTGGCGTTCCCAAACTGAGACCGCAATCCAGTACAAATACATGCATGTAAATTCAGTGTCTGTAAATAGATGTGTTGGTATTGCTGACCTCATGGCCATATTGCAGGCTTGGATACCTAATATCCTTAAGGATAAGTCTATAGAAAAACTCAGGCATGTGCTTAACAGCTTTCCTGGGCTAGGATGATAGAAAAAAAATTGTGTATCACTAAAAGTACTCAGGAAAGCTGTTAATAACATTCAAAAAGAGATTCTTAATACGCATGTGAAGAGCATTATCAGTTTTGTGTAGCTGGGCTATCATGCGTAACAGTCCATCCCCTAATCTTTGGGGAGAGATTTTTCTAAAATAGGGTGCTTAAACGTACCCCAGTATAAAATACTGAAGTGAGGTGAATTATGGTGAACTAATTCTACTCGTAAGATTGGATGTTTGTACCTTGGACAGAAAAACTATCTTAGCAGCATGCCAAGGCTTGGAGCTCTCCGTATGCAGAAAAGCTAATGGAGCATGGCATCGTGGTGTTATGTGTTCAGTGCTGTTTTACAGGAGATTTTTATATGGCAGCTATCACTGATATATCACAATTGCTAATTTGTCTTCATAGAGGTGGGATAGGAAAGTACCATGGATGTGGAGAGACTAAGTGCCTTGCCGAGTCACTTGGGAAGTCTGAAAGAGCAAGAAGTTGAAGCCAGATGGAAGAAGCTCTAGACTGGCAATCCTACCTGGATTGTTTGCCTTGTTTGCTATAAATTATGTTTGAATTATGCTATAAAATAAAGATACTTCTAGTTATTGCATCTAATGGTTGGCTGACAATGTTCAAAATTTAAAAAGTGTTTTTCTATTATATGGCTTTCTATGTCTTTGCATGCACATGGTATTTGGTAGGCATTGGTATTTTATTATGCTGTCATAGCTTCCCTTTTCCTAGGTTTGTTGTTTTAAAATCATGTAGTAGACTCTGTGCAAAACCAACACTCTGTTAATGGATTGTTAGAGTGGGGAATTTGAATGTGAGATAGCCAGCGGTCAGCATTATGGTTCCCGATGCAACCATTAGTCAGCAACACTTCACATAAATATCCAAACTAAAATTTAATATCATCCGCTGTAGTGTACTTCATCGGAAGGGTACTTTGAGCAAGCAGGAAGTTCTAACTTGAGGACGAAGAATACATGCCTACAAAGAGCTGTGCTGAGGTTGCTGTGCAAATGGTAACTTTGGGGTTTTAGCATTTGTGACTCAAACTTTAAGTCCATTTTTGCTCTTAAAAACTGCAACATGCAATTTTAAAGAGTGGCTAAATAGTTCTAGTTTTTTACAAGATGTCTGACAGCAAAACCTCAGTGTAGCAAGACATGCTGCTCTGAGGAGCTCTGCTTTTGTCTGCAGTCGGAACTGAAGTGTCCGCTGCTGGTTCAGTTGCATGCGCCACTGATGCTAGCTGTTGGCAGTGAGAGGTGTTCATTCTGTGTAAACTCAGATTTGAGTAGCTGAAGACCCTCCTGTTGTCTCCCACTAAACAGCCAATTGTAGTTTCTGTGTTTACTGGAGATTAACAAAAAGAAGTTGTGTTAATTTGCTTCTGCTTGCCCTTTTGTGCTGCAAACACTACACAGCTGTGAAGTTGCCTTCTAGCTCTGGTTTAGGAACATATTCTTCTTCAAGGTGGTGTGCACGTCCTTAAACAGCCCTGATTCTCAAAGAAAGGTAAGTTTGAAAGTGGCATTTGTGCCCTAGAAAAAGCTACACAGAGATAAGGGGAGCTACGTGCATGCTTAAAAACTAACACATGCCCGAGTGTTTTGGTGAATAAGCTTGAGTGCTTTGCTGAATCAGAGCTGTGAGCGTGCAGAAATACTATACCTACAAATCCAGCTACAGCTGAGTACAGCGCTTGTAATCTATTTCAGTGCAGGTGTTTGGAGACCATCTGAACTGCAAAAATGAATTGGGAGAGGGATCGTACATGTTATCAGACAAGAATGGAAACGTAACATTGCAAGGGGCTCAATTCCGGCTTCGCTGGGAAATCTTACCAGGACTTCTCCCTTTCTCTCCGATACTCAAATACCAGGTGAAAACTGATACAGTAAATAGCCCAATTCCCATTTATATGACTGTAGAAAGGGTGCGTCCAAGTAAACTGCCTTGGGAGTTCCACCAGTAGCCTGCAGAAACGATGGGATTCGCCCGATATTAACGTTTTTGTGGCAACCTGTGATACTGATTTGATAAGCAGGACTAGCACTAAATACGGCAGCCCGCGGGGACGCGCAGTCCCGGTACCGACCCTCCCTGCCTGCCGGCCTCTTCATTTGATTAATCTGCCCGAGACCTCCGAGGGCGGCGGAGACTCTGCTGGCCGCACGCCGCGGGAAGGGAGCGGGGCTCGGCTGCCTCGCCCGCGCCGGAGCATCAGCGGGGTGGGCGGGCTGTCCCCCTTCCCCGCCGGGAGCGGGGTGGAGCCGCCAGGGGGCGCCGGAGGACCGGCGGAGCGCGGCGGTGGGTATGGCGGGCGAGGGCGCGCCCGGCTCCCCCCTCTCCCCCTGGGGATCCCGGCTGGTTTGCGGAGCGGGGAGGTTAATCCCAATTGACCCGATCCATTCCTCGGGTAAACTACATCACCTGCCTGGGCTCTCTCCTGTTCACAGTGATGGGCTGCGTGACGTTGGTCTTAGCTCACTGACAATAGTGAGGTAAAGTCGGCAGAAATACAGCCACTCTAAGCGCAGTTGGTGTAGCTGGTCCGCACGGAGGTGTAAACGAAATCAAAGTGATCCACTTCGAAGTTGTGTTCAGATGAACTTTGCAATGCATCCCAGTGCAAAGCAGCCTGGTGTTGCAGGGTGCTGGGGTGGGGGTGGCCGAGCGCCCTGTCTGGTTCCTGTGGGGAGTGGGCCCTCTGCATTGGTGGGCGAGCTGCTGGAATAGGGGTGTAGGGCAAGAAAAATGCTGCTTCAGCAGCTGTTTGTGTCTCTCCACCAACAGGGTCTCTCTCTAGGTTAGAGGAGACAGCAAAATCCTTTCATTGTGGGCCTGGTTATGTATAGGAGCTTGTCTGGCCAGGAGGAGTTTCCTCTCCTGACTGGTGTCCATTCCTTAGCTTGTCCACTCCCCTCCCTCACATCTTACCACTAGCCTTTCCTACCTTCCCAGCCYAGGCCCTCCAAAGTTGGAAATGAAATGGCTGCTAGCTTCTTTGGTAGCCTGATTGAAGGGAGTGCAAGAAGCACCTCAGGATGGGGTGCTAAGAGGATCCTTGGCCAGACCGACTGTTTGTGGCTAGAGTGGTGATTCCTGGTTGTATCTACCCATGTGACTTTGATTCCTCGTTTATTTTCAATAGATGCATGATTGACACAGGGGGAGTACCTACAGCATTTGATTTGCTAATGAGTGTCATTCATGGATCAGCAAAGTCTGTAAGTGGCTGTAACGGAGAATTGGGGTAGTACGGAATAAGATTCCCTTTAGTTGAACAGCGGACAAATGGAAAGCAGATGTGCACTAGGCAGGAAAAGTTTTCTTGATGGAAAGGATTGTAAGCTATGGAACTGCTCTGGCATGACACCTGTGCACTTAATCCATGCTTTCCTAATCTACTGCCTGCTGTAATTTCTTCCAGTAAATTATTTACTGTGAATTGATCACTAGATGTTACATGGATTGTCAGTCATCAGGCAGCAAGGCAGACATTCACTGTAAATCTGGAGAGGGCAAGACACGCTTCTCACAGGTGGCAAAAGCCAATCATTTGGCTATGGGGTGCAGCTTGGACATGGGTCGTATTTGGAATTAATTTCTAACTCTTTTTTGATTGTCTGTTTACTTCAGGGAGTTTCTCCTCTTGCATTATGTTGTCCAGCGCCTTCAGGTAAGATCATTGTTTTCAGTAATGCTTGTCACTGTGGCTCAGCATAATGTGAATGACTAGGATTGTTAATACATTAGTTGCTATCTAGAAGGATTCTGTCAATAAGCAACTGGATATTCTGATACATGCAGAATTGGATTGTTGAATTTAAAAAAATCTTGTAAAATATCTGCAGTAAGAGAATATCTGTACAGTTACGTGAAGGCTGTAAGTGGCTGGCGCTTTGATGTCAATGCCAGTAAAATCCTTGGAAATGTGGACAAATGAATAACCCACTGCTAACAGTGTGCTAAGTAATGTAGACAGCTGTTTCATATTTGGCTTTATGCTAATTGCTGCTGCTGTTACCATTGCATTTGTGAGTTGATGAGTTACACATCATTTGTATACTGGTGCAAATATTGCCTTGGTACATCATGTGTCGGTAACAGATACAAGCAGATGCTTTTACTTGGCTATTAATTTATGGTGAAAGTTTTATGGGATTATTAAGGTTCACTGAGAAAGATTGAAAATTACTTGGAGATCTTGCCAGACATTTGGCCAGATAGGCTCAGCTTCGCATAGTGATCAAAGAAATGAGGGGGGAAAAAAAAATTCTATGAAATTATTTGTATGGCATTAGCGTATAGATGAAGGAGAGGAGAAGAGTAAGGGAAGGGGAAATAGAAAATTGGACTAGCCTGTCTGTCAGAGTGATTTAAGTAGGGTCCAGTTCCCTGTGAGGGACTGCAGGCAGCTTGTAAACTGCCTGGTTATATTCTTTTTCATAGAATCATAGAATAGTTTGGGTTGGAAGGGACCTTTAAAGGTCACCTAGTCCAACCCCCCTGCCGCGGGCAGGGACATCTTCAACTAGATCAGATTGCTCAGAGCTCCGTCCAACCTGACCTTGAATGTTTCCAGGGATGGGGCATCTGCCACCTCTCTGGGCAACCTGTTCCAGTGTTTCACCACCCTCAGCGTAAAAACTTTCTTCCTTATAKCTAGTCTGRACCTACCCTCTTTTAGTTTAAARCCATTCCCCCTTGTCCTGTCTCAACAGGCCCTGCTAAAAAGTTTGTCCTCATCTTTCTTATAAGCCCCCTTTGAGTACTGAAAGGCTGCAATAAGGTCTCCCCGAAGCCTTCTCTTCTCCAGGCTGAACAACCCCAACTCTCTCAGCCTTTCTTCATAGGAGAGGCGTTCCATCCCCCTGAGCATTTTCGTGGCCCTCCTCTGGACCCGCTCCCACAGGTCCGTGTCTTTCTTGTGCTGAGGGTTCCAGAGCTGGACGCAGTACTCCAGGTGGGGTCTCACCAGAGCAGAGTAGAGGGGCAGAATCACCTCCCTTGACCTGCTGGCCACRCTTCTTTTGATGCAGCCCAGGATACGGCTGGCCTTCTGGGCTGTGAGCTCACATTGTTTGCTCATGTCCAGCTTTTCATCCACCAGAACTTGCAGAAAGGCTTTCAGTCTTAAGCTTGTGTTAATGGTCTGGGCTGAGCCTTCAGCTTCACTTGTGTGGAAGAAATGGAAGAAGGTTTGCTGTGCTACAGCTTGGCTTTTGGTTATTTTGCAGATGTGTAAAATACAATGTCAGCTCCCATGTGTTGGGGCTGACAGTACACGTGGGAGATGGCCATAGACAAGCACAGAAAAAGCAAGCAGAAGCTTTTAAGGCATGTGTAATTTTCTCTGGATTTAGGAAAAGCCCTTTTGTGTTTTCATCTAGATGAAATGCTGCTTGAGTAACTTTAATTTTAATTTCGCTTCTCATTGTGACACAAGCAGCCGTGCTAACTTTGATAGATTCCAAATAAATATTTATGTCAATTTTGATTTGATATCATGAAAGCTCACTTGCAACTTATAGGAAAAATAGGACTATAGAGTATTCAGAATTGGGGAAGCTGGTGAACTATATTTCAAAGTTGCTTTTTTTTCACAAGCTCAGATACCTTGTGTGTGTCTCTGTTGAAGGGCTAGGAGATGAAGCTTCAACATGAATGTTTGTCATATGCATTTGTAATTGCAGTTTAAAATGTCAGATGCGGCTTATAATTAGAAACAAGAGACTAAAACCTCATCTCTCTGAACATGGATTTGTAATAAATGGCTGATTTAGAATGAGGTATACACAAAAAGGCATAGAAAAATGTTTTAATAAAAGTTTTTATGAGATTATCCCTTAGTATTGAACTAAATATTGTCTCACTTCTGCAATTACAAGTGCCAAGAATAATATGAAAGTGACTGATTATACAAGAAAATCTTTTTTTGGGTGGAATTTTATTAGTCTTGTTTATAGATGGACTATGTTCAGCTATGGACCCAAGGAAGAGRTACCACAAGATAGACCTGAATAAGCTGATGTAATGCTTCCCCATCAACTCAAAACAGTTTGAAAAATAAGTATAACTGCAACATTGAATAAAATTGATTGCAAGGAGAATTTTGTTGGAGAAGTAGCCTTTAGATGATTAATTCTTAAATGTCTTCCATGGACTGGTAAGGGAGATGGTATTCCAGTTTTTGCACACAAAGATGAAATGTCTAGTTTGTAGGGACTTGTTATGAGCGAAGACTTTCTTATTTCATCAGTGCATTTGTAACAGTAGAATTTTAAGAACTAGTCAATGTACTTGGTCAGCAGCATAGATCCTGTTAGATAGATCCAGATCCCGCTAACCACCCCCATGGGGAAAAGCTAATGCAGTTAGCTGTAATGCTCTCTCTTGGTCACTTTGTTCACCTTTTACTGTGCACAAAGAGACTATGAAAGCAAGATATACGTAACCTTAAATTATTTATTGACAGAGATGTGTGTTAGATAACTAGGATTAGTGAGCAACCAGGCAAAGCATTGACATACCACCTCCGGGTAAGACATCTGGTTCACAGAATCACAGAATAGCTGAGGTTGGAAGAGACCTCTGGAGGTCATTTGGTCCAGTCCCCTTGCTCAAGCAAGGCCACCTGGAGCCAGTTGCCCAGGACTGTGTCTAGATGGTTCCTGAATATCTCCAAGGAGGGAGACTCCACAACTTCCCTGGGCAACCTGTGCCAGTGCTTGGTCACCCTCACAGTGAAAGTGTGTTTCCTGATGTTCAGAGGGAACCTCCTGTGTTTCAGTTGGCGCTCATCGCCTCTGGTCCTGTCACTGGGCGCCACTGGAAAGAGCCTGGCTCCGTCCTCTTTGCACCCTCCCTTCAGGTATTTGTATACATTGATAAATTCCCCCTGAGCCTTCTTCTCCAGGCTGAACAGTCCCAGCTCTCTCAGCCTTTCCTTTTATGTGAGGTGCTCCAGTCCCTTCATCATCCTCGTGGCCCTTTGCTGGGCTCTCTCCAGTATGTCCATGTTGCTCTCTTACTGAGGAGCCCAGAACTGGACATAGTACTCCAGGTGTGCCCTTGCCCATCCTGGCACCGTTGCTGGCCTGGCAGTCATCAGTATTGGGGAAGGTTGACTTCTATTGCTGCTTGGATGGACTGATTCTCAGTGTTGCTGAATTGCTATATTCTGACTCCCTGGTTTTTTTCCTCTATAGGTTTTCATAGCTTTTCATGGGTTTTTGTTTTTTCTTGGGTCCTTGAACTGTTAACAGCCTACGTTTCAAGGATCTTATGTCTAGCTGCAAATTTACCGTTCTTATCTATCATGGCTGTAGTCTAAGTATTGTCACACAGCTTCCTTGCAAGCTGGCAGTTCCTGAGAAGCTTCATCCAAAGTTTCGCAGTTCTGCTGTGTCAAAACTAGGCCTTGGATCACAGACAGCTGAACCCCTAGGAGGAGGATTCACACAAAGCTGATGTGTGAAATCAGTATGAGCTATGCTCTGCCGATTCCCTTAGGAGGACACACAGTGAATAGTAGCTGCAAGGTTATTTGAACTACTTTCAAAATAACTGGATGCCTGCAGGAGAAGCCTTGTAACTTAAGCCTTCTCTGCACTGGACTTTTACCCATCAGTGTGTTTTTGTATGTATTTCTGACACTACTGTGGTTTATAATTGGCTCTTTGCCTGGTCTTAGACAATGACAAGTGGTGCTGATATGGATTGCCTATGGTAAGGAAAACTTCTTTTTTTTTTTTTTTTTTTTTAAAAAAAAGCACAAAAGYCATTGAAAGAAATAGAGGAAGGTGAAGCTCAAGATGTTGACAGGAGTTGTAAAGGAGCAATTGACTGAGGGTGAGAATCAGTACACTGGTCTGCTATATTATATGCTATTTCATAGTTAGGAAAGGGTGGTACAGTAGGTAAAATTGGAGAGAAGGAAAAATAAGAACAGGTTTTATGAAGAGAGGAGAAGATACTTTTGGTATTTCCTGAGGGGTAGAAGGATCAGAAATTACAAGTGGGTTTTAATGAAAAAACAGTCAGTAAAGTTCTGACTCTTGTGAAATGCAAAGCAAAACTTACATTGCCTTCACTGGTGCTGGAATTATTCCTGTCTTGAATATCAGGAAAGAAAGAGAATGTCAGGAAAGAAACTTAATATTTTTTGTGTGTGTTTGTAAGTTTACAGACTTGGAACATTTGTTATCTGCAATGGAAAATCAGGTCAAACACTGGGAGAAACTTTCTCACTGTTACAGCAGTGTAACTGGAAAAAATTTCTGAAGGAAGTGAAATTTCAATCATCTGGAAGTTTTAAGAACAAAGAGTGTCTATCATGAGTTTTTGAGATACAGTTAATTCAGTTTTGTGGGTAATTGATATTTCAGCCACACCCTTTGTGATTTTATAAAATTTTCCAGGAAGTAGATTTTCAAATACGTTCGATCCTTTCTACACAGGAGGCAAAGCTTTCTTAAATTGTTGATCTCTATGCAGCACATTGAGGAAGCCAACATGTTTCTGACATAAAATCGCAAGAGTTAACAAGTTGTGAAAATAGTGTGGTTTGTTTGGTGGTTTGTTGTTTTTGTTTTGGTTTTTTTTTTCCTTGAACTAGGATTTCTGATAGTGTGCAGCAGGTAATGGTACTAATTTGTAAACTGGCTATTTATTAATGCTCTTCGATCTTTTTGCTGTTGCAGTTTAGAGTTTGTTTATTTATTTATTTATTTAGACAACCAGAAGTAGCCCCTATGACTTGCTATTATGTGCAAGTATTGGTCTGACATCTTTGAAAAGTGCCATCCCTCTTGCGCTGCTAGAGGTATGTAAAGTGTGATGTGAGTGACTTCCTGCTACTTCTCATAAATAGGGACCGAGGCTGTGGTATCTTCATCTAAGAGGTGCCACTTACAGCTTCAGACGTAGTGGCATAAGCATTCACCAGGTGTTATCAAAGTGGCTGGCACATCAGTCATCTTCTAACTACTTCTGCAGTAAAATGTAATTGGATTGTTAAGGATTATTTTACGCACTGGAGTGGTGGTGTTTGTRTGTGGGTTTTTTGGTGCGTGGTGTGTTGTGTGGTTTGCTGTGGGGTTTTCTTGTGAAGTATTCAGTTTGAAAGCAATTAAATTGCAGTAGTCTTTACAGGACAATTTCTGGTAGTTTTGTTTTTGGAAACAGTCAACTGAATGGATGACAAGACTGTATACTTTCTGAAATCCTCATTTTTATTAGAATGTGTTGCAGAGGAAGGCCTTTCTTCCATCCATCTGTGATCTTTGCTTCCTGCTGTAGCAAAAGAACAACTTGCAATGGTTCTTGCATTCAGTTGAAATTTCTTACAGCAGTGTTCTTTCCAAGTGTTCACTTACTTATAGGTTGAATTTGCTGCTTAAGTAGATGGATTTACCTTGTTTGTTTAAAAAAACCAAACCAACCAACCAACCGAACAAAAGACCACAAAAAACCAACCAAACAAAAAAGACAAGAATATCAGAGACCAGTTGCTTCGAAGTTCAGTAAAAACTTTTTTGTGGAAGCGTTCTTGAAACTTTTTGTAATTAACTGCTCAAAGAGGTGTATTTGAAGGTTAGCAGTGATTCTCAGGAGGGTTGACTAGGGGAGTTTGTAAGGTTAGCTATTTTAGTCTGCAATGGAAATGGCTTTGGCTTGAACCAAAGTTTAACTGGCGTTTACAGAAAGTAGTTTCACAGTGAAGATGCTTGTTTCCTGCCTTAAACGAATCTTTAATTTCTACACATTGCTACTTGTGATGTTAATGTATTGGTTTCCTTTCCTGTCCTATTAAGCTATATTTGGCCTTCTTTTACTGAAATAAATCTGGTCCTGACAGTTTTCTTGCATAAATACTACCTACATAGTATTAAGAAAATCTAAACCTGGTCTGTACTGAGTAAGTATAAGATGAAGCATGACTTTTAGAAGTGGTGATAATGAAGTCAAATGTGTTCTGTAGGCATTTAGGATCATAATTAGCAAAAAGCAGATTTTTACATGACTTGAATTTTATTACCTTCTTGGATATAATGCATTTCACTGTGGGCAAATGGTTACTATATAATCACTCTCTTTAGTGATGTATAATCACTCTCTTGAGTGAGTACCCAGAGTTAATTTACTTATTTGCACTTGTGTCTTGGTGGCATTTTATTGTGGAAGTAGTTATGTTTAACAACCCATTTAGCAGGTGAATAATTCTTTCATGCTGTTGTATCCATTTCCCAGTGACCATCCATGACTTGTCAGATACTAACTTTTTCAAAGGGTGCAGTTGTATATCTGTGACCAGAGGCTAAATTGGAGTTGAATGAAATAGCAAAGAGAGACTGTTGAGGGTTTGATCAATTTGAAATGGTCCATTTCTCCTGCAGTTCAAGAGAATCAGGGAAGATGGATGCAGCAAGTGACTTGCAATGTAGCTGATCTCCTTAACTTCACTGACAAAATATGAGCTGCACTCAAGCAACGTTCACAAATTACCGCTGTGTAGGTTGCCAGCAGAATGCGTGAAGTCTGCAAAAGTAGCAGTGCCCAGTGGTTTCTGAAAGATATGGGAAAACGAAGGGGAGAGTAGCCCTGACATTTTTCATGCAGCTTGCCAAGAAACTTCAGTCGAACATAATCTCTTATTGATTGTGGTTTCCTTGGCTTAGTGATGATATAAGTTAGACCACAAATTTAGTTTAGAGAAACTGATTCTGATGTGACCTATCCCTGGCTGTGATAGCAAAGAACTTTTGTAGTGTGGATTTTGTGCTGTGTTTTTTGTTTTGTTTT